>OX377610.1:56376844-56958824 GCA_947397855.1 Thelaira solivaga | reverse complement strand
AAGTTTTAGGGTACCTATTTTAATGACCATGTGTGTATATCGATATATCTACACAAATACAGAATTTGTATTTTTTAATTAATGAAAATTAATTATGAAGAACCGAATAGTTATTTTTTCTTAAATTACTCCCTATAACTAATAACAAGTATTCGTACATCATCATTAATTTTAAATAAAAAATTTCCAAAAAAAAATCACTCTCGCACACTGAAGGGTACTTAAATGATTATGCAATTCCAAAAATAACTAATAATATCATGAGTAGCAGCAGCAGCCCACCACCATCATCATCACCATTATTATTCACATTGTTGGGCATGATGAGAACGCTGTTGATGATGATAATGATGATGTTGATGATGATATTTAAAGTTTAACTGCATCGCACTGTGTGCAAGGGTATGTTGAAAATAAATCTGGAAATGTTAGTACAACATTAGGGATTTTCACGATGATATTAGTGCAAATTTGCATTTTGCAAATATGATTGAACTAGGTCGTGAGCGTGCTTCTTTAATTTCTAAAATTTTTGCTTAGCAAACACAAAAATATATGCTTTCACTGTCCTTGTTCTGTAACTCTCCCTGCGAGAAACTTTTCACTTGAAACATGTAAAATGAAACAAAATACATGAAATTGAAAAAAAATTTCTGCTTTTTCTCACTATGCTGTGTCTGTAACTGTGTCACGTAAGCGTATTACTCGCAAATTAAAAAATCACAAAACCGTTTAAAAACCCTGGCATTTTCAACTTTATCCATTCATTGTACATGTATTTGTTGTATTCGGTTAATTTATTATTTTTGCTGAAAGTATTTTTAGTGAAAACGGAGGAAAATAAAGCAAAATGCAAACGTGTAAATTTTGTTGTTGTGTTGAGCAAAACCGAATCACTCATTTTTATCGTTAGCACTCTTCGCCAGCACTGTCGTGAATACCCCTATTATGAATACATGCTTTACTTCATGCAGCCAAATCAAAAATGTCAAGTGAAGAGTGACTGATATGGCGAATAACAAGCCCTAGAGTGTCATTATATGCCAAGTGTGGCATGAACTACCAACAATCACAGCCTCCATATGTTAAGAGTTCAGTTTATATTAATTTTTTTTTTGGTTTTTTATCTTTTAAGCAAATTATATTCTACTCGTTGATTTTTCTATTCTATTTTTTATAGTTTTATATGAATTGCGTCTTATTTTTTATTGTGCTTGTTTTAACTCTTCTCAGATGGAATAGCACTTTATCACAACTTTTTTCTTTACTTTAAATCTAAAAATAAGTTATAACGAGAAATATGTAATTTAAGCAAAACTCTTTTTTGCAGATATCATTATTTAATAAAAATGCACAATTATTCAGAGAATTTCTTATTAAATTGATTCAAAAATTCATTTACCGATTTCTATTATGACTCAAAAAATATTTTTCCACTTTTTTTTTGGTTTCGATAGTTTTTGAGACGCTCTTTCTAGAAAGTCCTAACTTGCTTAGAAGTGTACTAAAAATGTAGAGAATGTAGAGAAGAGCACAAATGAAAGAAAAACAGAATTTTATTGAAAATCCATAATCAAGATAATAAATGGAATTGAAAAATTTTAAAACAGGATCGCTCTTTATATACACACACGAACTTACCTCATTTATGCTCTTTTGCCTTTTTTGGTTGACTGTTCATAATGCAAAAGAAAAACTACTAAAAAACTGACGAAATGCATTATTTATCTTTAACAGCTGTTTCTCGCAATTTCTTTTTTGAGTCATAAGCCACTTGTTCTTAGCCAGGGTCACATATAATATTAAAGGTATCAGAAATTATTATTTAAAATAAGTTGTTTTGTTATGTTTATCATTTATCTATCTATATCTATATTTGATTCATCATCGTTCATCGGTGGATAGGTTCTCCGCTTAATGGTATTTGGTACAAATGGTAAAATCGATAATCTCTACAGGGTGTTTGGGCCTTTTTTTTATTTTTCATTTATTAGATAAATTTTGTCTCTTTTTTAACCGCATTTTTGTTTTATAAAGTTCCAAATATGTTTTGGTTTGTAAAATATGTACCTGTGTTTGGTAATTTTTCCATAAAAAATTACTTTTATTAAAATTTGTGAGACTGAGCAAAAATCAATGTAAAGAATTTTTTCTAAGGGTAAAAATGCAATTTGTTTAGTGGTACTTTTTTATATCACTTTCAAATCTATAATAAGTGTCACTGAAATAAAACGGTCTTGAAGGAAATAACAGCATTAAGCCTCTTTAGATATGGTCGTGCCTATATAATTTGTATGAGCATACCGAAATAACGTGATAGCGGCGTTGAATGGTTGGAAATTCAAATTTTGTGTGAAGCCAAAACAAAAGTTTTAATTCTTTTGAATTTTTATTTTCTCATTGTTGTAAAGTTAGGACATTTTAGTTATATTTGGTGAGACTAGTGTTTTTGATTTTTACCAAATAATTGATATGCTACATCAATTTATTTAAAGTTAAATACGCAAAAAAGTTTACAAATTTTAATTTTATTTATTCAAATTTTAAAAAAGTACCAAGATACATTGGAAACTTTTTTAAGAAGAGAAGAATACATATTAGTTTTTGTTGCTGAGATGGTTAGTTTGAAAGATAAATAGGATTAAAAAACGTAGAAACATTTGTGTTTTGCCCTTTTTATTTCATAAATATACTCTTATAAAAAAGTACCAAACGTTCATCTGCTAATTCTTTTAGTAGAATGTTTTGTAAATAGTTTGAATTTTGGCTCTATCTGTATTAGTTCTGGAATATAAGAGATCCGATTTTACCCCCGTAAGATTCGAATTTCCAAAAATTGCTCTTATTCGTCTTAAGCGATTATTAGACGATCATGTGCACGGTATGATGACATGCCATGATGCTCGTGTAATAGAGAAAATTGCTGTATGACATGGCGCGCATTATAGTGTAATAGGCGCTTTAATCATTGTGAGAGGAACCTATTCACCGAATTTTAAGGCGATGATGAGAAGTCAGTCAGCAACTTTACTTTTTTTATTATACAGATGATTCAGCAATTAAATACTAGTAAATCTAGACAACAAAATCTGTATTTTTTGTTGAACTTTATTTTTATTTCAGTCCTGGGATATTCAATCACTCCATTTGACATGTTCTTTATGTATTTAACAAATTTGTCTTTCACTTTATTACTTAGATATATTTAGAAGTATATAATGCATAACATGGAAACTATTTTAAATTAACAACAAGCAATGTTTCATTAGAACTATACTAAACATACTCGTAGATACATTTACTATCACCCTAATTTATGTTCTTAGAATTGTTTTTCAAACAGCTAAGAAAAGGTTGTGTGCGTTCTTTGTAAATTAAATTAGTACATTTTATAGTCACATATGAATATGTGTAAAAATATTTGTATGTAAGTAAAGACATGAATATTCTAAAACTATTTAGAATTTTTATTAATTATACAGTGAAAAGGAATTTATGTACTATTTTTTTTTTTTTTTTTTTTTTTTTGAAAACGTTTTATTCATGATTTTTTATAGCAACGTGAGAAAACTTGAAATTTTTTATACTCACTGTCATACACATTGATTTAGAAATATTTTCAAGTTTAGGGAAATTTTTAAATCTTATCAAGTTCATAATGTTAGCAACAAGAATGCATTAAAGAGAAGAAAAGTGGAAGAAAAATGACAAAGAAAACAAAATGTGTATTTTGTTTGTACATACAAACATACATACATGCGAGCTTATTTGTTAACACTAATGTCTTTGTGATTTATGAGTGTCATCGAAAATTTGCGTATCCAGTATTAAATGAAAATGTCTATAATTCTTAAACTAAGTATAGGGTAAACGCTTCTAATTTCAGCGTGTCTCAGTAGTCGTCATTTTTGCTTTTAAAAGTCAACAGAGAGCTCTTATTTATAAAAATGAATTTTGGTTAAATAATATACTCAACTCTCTATTTCAAATGAGTTCATCTTACTGAAATGAGTAATTTTTTCATATTTGAATTTATCCAATGTGTCCTCTGCAACATTTGCAGAAAGAAGTCCTTGTTTTCTTACGAAAAATTTAGTGGCAAGGCCAATTTTGATAGGGTTGGTAAAGCTATTATATGAAAAAATTTCCGTATTATAATGGTTTCTATGGAAAGGAAAAAGTTGAAATATTGTCGTTGATAAAAAAATTAGCGAAAAATAATTATTTTTTTTTACTTTTTGTCACACACGCACACATTGAGTGCCGACTATTCTTAAATTGTGTTTTGCTAGTGATCGGTAGAGCGTTTTATTGAGTAATTTTAAGGATCTTGTTTCTGGAATCGGCACCATGATTTGCCGACAATAGCATCACAGTATGGCGAATATTACAACATGTATGCCGGCTATTGGCAAATTTGATGTAGTTTAAAAAAAAAAAATATTTTTTTTTATTTGTAATAATTTCTATTTGGAATTTAAAAGTTTAACAAAATATTAAAAAATTAATATTTTGTTAAACTTTTAAATTCCAAATAGAAATTATTACATATACAAATACAAGTGCTCATTGTAGGAAAACCCTATGTTTTTCTTATTATTTTTTATAATTTTTTGTTTTTGTTTTTCATATACTCTTTAATTACATTCAGTAATACCCAACGGGCATTCAAATGTAAAAGAGAAGAGAAGAATAAAAATAGAATATAGTTTTCAATATTAAAAATGTTGGTTGGGAAATTTGTTTGTTTATTCAGTTCAATGCTTACTGAGTTTTTTGTTTGAATATTTGAATCTTTTTGTGACTTTTGATTAATAATTCTTATTTAGTCAATTGCTTTTACAATATAAAGGTTCTAATGTTTGCAAGAAACGTTGGGAGTAACCTACTGAGGATTCGGAGTAGCGTCTGATGAAATGGTCCATATAGGTATGCTCTCCCCTTCAGTACTTATTGTACTGAATAAATAACTCATGAGAATATCATGAGTAAAAGAATAAATTTTAAAACCAACACAATTTCTGGAATTAAGCACAAATAAAGATTAATATTTTGTTAAATTTTTTTTTATTTATAATTTATTTAATCATTACAATAAATTCTAAGACTAAATGTAAATGAGGAGCGCTAGCTGCATAGGCTATCGGCTATAAATTACTGAATCTTAATAAAATAATTGTTGACAATAACTTAATACATTTAAAAATATACAGTGTGTTATCAGAGTAATACAATGATCATGTATAAAGTGGTATCAATTTGAAAAAAGGAGACGAGTTAAACTGCCGACTACTGGTACATTTACCCTATAGAACACATAAGTATATACATACATACGTATGTAAATAAAATAAATTATGTTGTATTTCATAAATATGGATATTAAAACAAGCTATTTAGTATCGCTAGATAATCTCTAATGGATAAAAATGAAGTCAATAAAATAACAATGACAATTATGTTGTCGATAATTGCGTTGGTGTGTTTGATGTATGTTTGTATGTATAACATGTGGGTGTTTCTTTAAGGTAGAGATTATCCGCCCTATTGTTTATTGCACGTATATGCTTATTGACCTATTTTTGGATATAAATTAATATTATTGTATTTTATGCGCTAGTGTGTCTTATGTCACATTCAACACCTCCTCTGGCTTCTTTTCTCCCTGTAGCAGGTACGTAGATAAGTTTCGTTTTGAAAATTCACTTGCAATAAATTTTCTTTTTAGACGCCAAGAAATGCAAATAAATCAGTATAAAAGCTTTGAGGAATTATTATTAGAGTTCAAGTCTGAATTAAACAGATAATGAGGTGGGCGTTGAAAATTTGTAAGCGAAGGAAACCAAAATTTATATAAATTATATGACCTTTTAATATTGTGTCTCACCTTGTTGAGCAATTTATTAGACATTAGCTTTTTTAAATTAAGACTATTTGCGTGTATCAATTTTAATTCAATTTAAAGCAACTGGTTTGAGAGTTACGTGCAATTGCATGAGTGTATTTCTGGATGCCTATAAATTGTGGAGTCGATTCAGCGATGTTTTCCCAGGTATTGAAATCAAGTTTTTAAAGCCTCCACAATGTACAGAAAACTTTAATATCGCCACATGTTGGGTGCTGTTATTTACTTTCCTTTATCTTAAATTGTTTTCGTGTTAAAAAATATTAATAAAAATTTAATTTCAATTTTATTTTCTTGTGTTATTTTATATCTTTCTTCGAATTTCTTTTTTTATACTTAAAAATTGTCTTATGGCAATGAATACAGAAATGCCATTGATTATGGATAATTAGACGGCACATATATTTTTAATATTTAACAAGAATGTAGAAATTAAAACAAATATGAAAGTGCTATATGTGTGATAATCTGGCGAAGGTCATGTATGAGATTCGTCAATATGGTAGGTTTTTGTAATTATTTTTTATGAATTTGTTTCTAATTTTGTGGAAATAATTTTTTTTTTTGATTATTTTTCTTTTATGATGTTCTTTTATTTGCAGACATACTCGTAAATGTTTTTTTAATACATTTTTTTTAAATAAAAATAGTATTGATAAGTGCATCAATTTATTTATGAGTCACATATTAAAAATCAATTTTTTATTTTGCTTTACATACATAAATCAAACGAAATATAAAAACAATAACGTTATAATTTAGTAAAAAAAGCACAACAACTTAATTAAGTTATGAATTTTAAATTTAATGATTAATTTATTGTTTTATAATTGAATATTTGTGAGCATCATTTAAAAAGATGTGTAAGTGTTTGTGTGTATCTGTAATTATTATTTTTTTTTGTATTGCCTTTTGACTATTTCCCATGTTAATAAGCATAAATTAATTGTTTGACAAGTTAATGAAAAACGTTTTAAATAGATATCAAATACGATGTAACTAATTAATGTCTCTTGGTTTTTTGCAGAAAAATGCAAAAAGTTCAATAAATTGTTTATCATATTAAAATTAAATCTAAACAGTTTAATATTAAAAGAATTGTTACTGAAATAGAAAGACATTTTTAAAGTCATCTTTAGAAATGAACTGAATTTTGAATATATCATATATAAATATGAAAATGTTAAATTTATAAAGCGTACAACTTTATACATTTTTGATAATTTTTACACAAAGAACAATTTCTTTTTATACTCTTCACAGTAAGTAAGAAGGATACACATAAGTTTGTGGTTCCCTTTGTAATTTCTACATCGTTACTACATGGGTACCCTATAAAGTGCACATATCCTGGATCCTCATGAAGAGCGGATTAAGAAGAGTTTATCATGCCGATCTGTTAGATCTTGCTGTCTTTAGGTCGCTGTTGAAATTCAGCCCTATCGGTCCGTAAGTAGTACGGACTACCTAAATTTTTTCACAATCTGAGTGGGTTTTTTTTTTTCATTATACTATACAAAACAACAGATTTTTTGGTTTTTCATTAATTTATGGTGTGATCTTGCTACCAAACTAGCAATGAATGATTTATTTACTCCACAAATGTGTTTCTGCCTTTATTTTTGTGGGCAAAGCCGGTCGTTTTATTTGTGACATTGCTGCTTTAAATTTTTTTCCTAAAAGTATAAAACATTATTTAAGAATTTTGAAAAATGTATGACTTGGCAGCAAACGTTTATTAAACACTTCGTTTCTTTTCATACCTTGGTTAAAAGTAAGAATACAAAAATGGTATTGACTTAGAAAAGGGATGCCAAACCGATTATTAATTATTTTAGAATTAAAAAAAATATCAAACAAAATTATTTTAATTAATATTTGTCATTTCATTGGAATTTTTTTATATATATGTATTTGTTGTTGGTTTTCGAATACTTAACAAGAAAGTCTGAACTTTAAAACGTATTTTAGATTCAGTATATAGTACTGAATTTAACTTGGTTTTTTGTATGATTTTTACACAAAGGAAATTGTTCTTAATTTAAATATGAAAATTATTTGAACATTATATTTAGTACACAATTTGTATGTATTATATATAAAAACTATGCATTTAAACATATACACGAATGATTGTGTGTTTTTATTGAATTCTCAATACATTTTTAAACATGCAATAACTCACAAAGGAAGTTTTTTTTATGTACATAATAGAGATTGAAAAAAAAAGAAAAAAATATATGAAAGCATTTTTAATAATAAAAATTTTTTTAAAAAAATAACATTTCAAACAAACTAATAAAATGCAAAAAATGAACGAAAACAAAAACACATGCAGAGAAATATTGTGGAAGCAAATAACATAACGATAAAATTACTCATGTCGTATTTCGCAGACACAAAACCGATATTATTTTTATACCCTTCGCAAAAAGTACAAAGTACCAAAAAATTGGCGCAGCAAGCGTTTTTTATCTGTCGAAAAATTCTCTTGCCCATACAAAATGTATGGAGGATACAGAAATAACGCGACGGCAGCGTTGCGTGGTTAAAAAAATCTTATTTTTACGTTTTTTAGTGAAGTTGGCTGCAAACAATGGTTTTTTATTTATATTTTTGTTTTGTTATTGTTGTCCAGTAATGACATTTTAGCGATTTCTCTTGTGCAGTCGTTGAAATCAAATTTCTGAAGTTCTTAGACAACATGCAGAAAAGCTTAGTATACTAATCTGTTCAGATTGCTATAGAAATTTAGCCCGATAGGTCCATATGAGCTCTGAAGTGCAATTACACTTCTATTTTCCTAACCTTTTTCCGAGCTGGACAAAAAATCTAGGTATGCAGTTTTATCACAAATGACAGTCAAATCACAACAATTAGTCCATAAGTGGCGGAAAAAAACTAAAATACAATCAAATTCTTATTAGTTTTTCATAAATTTCTGTTAGGTTTTTCAAAGCAAATTTGTTATAAAGGGTGTTTTTTATAGACGTATAGAACTTTAAATTGCAAAAAAACAACGATGGATTATTCGATTGACATGAATCTTATTTATCCGAAAGATAATCTTGTGGCATTACATTTTAAATATGACCGCCACGGCTGGCTCGAATGTAGTACAATCTGGACGTCAAATTTTTGATAACTTTTTCCAACATTTGTGGCCATATATCGGTTGTCTTCCAAATGGTCAAGCGTTTGTGGCTTATCCGCATAGACCAATGACTTTACATAGCCTCACAGAAAGTAGTCTTGCAGGCCAATTCATAGGTCCAAAACGTGAAATTAGGCAGTCACCAAACGTGTCTTTCAATAAATCGATTGTGGCACGAGCTGTGTGACATGTTGCGCCGTCTTGTTGGAACCACAGCTCCTGGACATCATGGTTGTTCAATTCAGGAATGAAAAAGTTAGTAATCATGGCTCTATACCGATCACCATTGACTGTAACGTTCCGGCCATCATCGTTTTTGAAGAAGTACAAACAGTCAGTTTTTCTGGATGTAACGGTGTTTCGACATACACTTGAGGATTAGCTTCACTCCAAATGCAGCAGTTTTGTTTGTTGACGTAGCCATTCAATCAGAAGTGCGCTTCATCGATAAACAAAATTGGCTTATGAAAATCGGGAACAACGGCAATCTCGTTTTAGGCCCATTCGACGAATCTACGCCTTACTTGATGATCGTGAGTCTATTCATGGTGAACTGCCAAACCAAACTGAGAATAAATCACTTGACAGCTGTTAAATCGGTCGCCATCTTGAACAGTAATGCCGACTTAAAGTTCTATACGTCTATTAAAAAACACCCTTTACAAACGTGTGTATGGATTTGTGTCTTTTAAGTGGTTTGTGTGTAATATACGAGTTGCTTACAAGCAACTCATTTGAGCTTATTTTTACTCTCGCGTTTTAATATAATTCTTGGGAGATTTATTTTATGTTCATAAGTTTTTATTGAAAAACAGAGTTGGAAAATAAACAAAACAAAACATTTGTATTCGCGTCGGTTTGCAGCTTTTAGTAAATAAGCATTTGTGCTTGCTCATTTTGTATTTATTTTTGCTCATGTCAACAAACACATGCAGTCTGAAAAGAAGTTTAATTCGGCCGTGCTAAGTCTTATAAAGCCTTCAATTTAGTACAGAAAAAAAAATAAATAAATAAAAAAATATAATAATACCATTATAATTTTTTTTAAGGATATGATAAATATTGTTTAAAATAATATCCTTTATAATACTTTTTTTGTTAATACTAAAATAAATAATTAATTTCCGTTGAAGAAGTTAAAATTAACGATAGTCACGAATAAAGCCGTTCAGTTTTAAAGAAAAATATTTGATTAAAATTTTTTGAACATTAAATTATTTTATTTAATTTATTTATTTACAATATTTTATTTTTATTATCACTATGGGCTATAATCGCACCACGACCTTTAAGATCTATTGTGCAGCCTAGTTCCTAACTGCAATCCGAAACTCTTTACGAATCTCGTAATTATTGTAGGACAAATCATGTTCAAGTCTCCTGCGACCAGTGCCCCTCTGCCTAAGCAGCTCATTTTGCGTCTTGCCACCGCTTGGCATTCACACAGAACATGCTCCGACGTTTCCCGACAGAAACGACATTAGTCGTCTTGTACCACACCGATTTTACTCATGTGGTAGTCAAGTCTACAATGACTTGTAAGTAGCTCAACGTACAGTTTTATGTCATTTCTGCTGAAGCATAAAACAATCTCTGCCCTAATGCGCTCGGGGTTGACTTCCGCATGCCCAATCTAGTAGACTTCGTTTCTTCTCCTTGCGTATTAGAGCACTGGTGAAGTTGTTGATCACCCCGCAGAAGGCTCTGAACCTATGAAGAGGGTATCTGCGCTCTTTCTAGCCAGATAGTCTCTATTTCAGTATCCACATGCCCACATACCCACAATAAAGTAACCGTGCTCCTCTCTGCCAAAGCATTGAAAAGCTTGTAAAAATCCCAAACCAATCTTGGTCGAAAGGAATAGTTTCCCAATGCACATAGAGCAACTTGACTGTTTAAGAAAATGCATATTCCGGTATCACAAGTAACCCTTCGTAGACATTCCGTAGCACATATCTCCAAGGCGTTGACTTCCGCTTGAAAAATGAAAGCTGTTTTCTCCATTGCAACTGCTTTACGGAAACATGGTCCTGCAATTCCCGCACCAGCACTACTACCTAACATTTTGGACCCATCAGTATACCACAACTGTTGATTCGTGTTCAATATTATTTCACCGTTTCTTCAAACTAAGCGTTCAATTATGAATACTTTAAAACGCTTGGAGAATCTGAGGGTTTTATCCATCCTACCAGAGATGGCGAGGCATGGAGAGTTCAAGACAGATTTTAGAATTTTTACATGCCCGCTAAGATCGCTAAGATAGGGTAGACCAAGTAAACTTAAGGCTGAAATAGCTGTTGCTTCGCTACTCACAATATGCAGGGGAGTGAGCCCAGTAATCATTCCTAAGTTTAGTGTAGGGCACGTCTTCAACGCTCCCGTTACACTCAAACAATCTATACGATTCACTTTGTTGAGGATTATCTGAGTCTGTTTTTGTTCCACCTTTGGCCACCATACTAAGGAGGTATATGTGACCATCGGTATTATGATAGTTTTGTAGGACCACGCTATCATTTTTGGTCGTAGGTCCTACGTTTGCCATACATTCTTTGGCAAGCAAATATTGCCCTTAAGGCTTTGCCAGTTATGTAAAGTAAATGTTTGTTCCTAGTAAGAGTCTTCTCGTACATTATCAAGTCACTGTCCCTCAATTTAAGGCCTCTAGACTTAGCTTTTCCTTCTAGTGAAGGGAACCACTGTGGTTTTATTCGGACTTATCGAAAATCCTTTTTTATGACACCATCTTTTAGTGGTATTAAGACCCGATTGCATTCGATTGGTAATCACAAAGTCAAGCTTGCCCCTGATTGCTAAATCGTCCGCAAAGCCTTGAACTTCGTAACCAAGTTCGGCGAGAGTCTCAAAAATCCCATCGACGAGCAATGGCCATAATAGTGCCGATAAAACGCCCCCTTGAAGGCATCTTTTGGTTGACCTTACAATTATTTTCCTTACCCCAACATTGAAGATTATGTCCTGTTGCTCAGCATATTGAGAACGCATAATATGATCAGTTGAAGAATTTCCTTCTGGATCATTGACTCCTTAATAGAATTGAATGTAATGTTGTCAAAAGCTTCTATGATATCAACCGATGTACAGATAACTATTTCTTTACCAACCAGAGCCTTTTCGATTTCAGGCTATGCAATGCAGTATCAGTTGATCTGGTTTTGTAATCCGCTTTCGGTATAAAAGCAACCCTTGCTCTCTAGTGTGTAGGCAATACTCTTAATTCTAGACTCGTTCTAAATATATTCTGACATCTTCACTATCCCTTTCACAGTAGGCGCAGTTCGGAAATTGTGTGTCTAACAAAAGCTGTTCCGTCTCTTTCAGCCTCTCCGTAAAACCTCCGTCAGCCTTTTTAAGTGCAGAAAGGCCCTTTGAGTGATCATTCGTAAGATTTTTATGTAGACTAACAGTTGCTGGAAGGGTTTCTTTTATGAATCTCTTTTTGATGTTCTCAAGGCGTTTTTATAGCTTGAACAATCCCCAGTGGTCTTTGCTTTCTGAAGAGCTGGCATTCAGTCCATCGCAAAGTGTCCAACTTCTTATTCCACCATTGAACATTTCTGGAACGTTTCTTTATAATCAATTCGCAGTTATTTTCATAGGCTGAGGTTATGATATCTTGCATTTTGTCAACTTCAAGATCTAGTTCCTGAGAGTTAGTGTTCCAAATAAAAAGTATACAATGACCATTCAACAGCATAAATAACATTCCTTATTGCAAGTGTCTTCAACCTCCCCTTCATATCAAATCGGATATGTCGATGATCTGACAGAGAAACCTCAACTAACCCTTCAATTGGTCAAAAATAGCCGCGCTGCCCGAAAAGCTGACAAATTCGCTAGAATCAAAATGATGATTCTAGTTTAGCTTAACATCTAACCAGGAATACCAATTAGTTTCAGTCTGTGCGTTAAGGTAGTTCTTAGTATAGACCTTAAGTAGAATTCATGCTTTTTGCCATGTTTTACATATTAGATCACACCAAGCCTCTACACCACGTCAAGGTGACGTATTTAAAATAACCTAATCAAAAGACCGAAATCGGCTTGAATTTTGGTTTGTCAATTCAATCGTGTTGAATAGCATAAAAAACAATCAGTTTTTAATTGTGCTTCGGACTTGATTTAATTAAATGTTATTCACGATTTTTACTGTGCTAATGCCTGTAACTATGAGTCATAGCTTATGAGTACTCCAAATACTTTTGAAGTATTTACTGTTACTACAAATGGTCTGTGAGATTATGCTTGTACCACATAAGCAAATACTAATAAATACTACCACCAACCTCGGTCGGTACAAGTAAATATTATACAAAGTTATTTGTGAATTTTCTTGTGGATAAAATGTGGTACTAATTTTAGTTTGTACATATTTGCAAATACACGTACTTGGTGCGCAAAAAATAGCCAAAAAATAGAAGTAGTGGCGTTTTCATTTATAGTTCCAATTTCCTTAACTACACCAACAGACTGATAGACATCGCTATATCAGATCCACTATTTATAAGCATCCAGTCAGATACGGTGTTGAAATTACAAACGGAATCGCAAATTTATATTTGCGCTTCTTTATGCTAAATATTAAAAAAGTACGTATTTTTGAAAAATATCCCATCAAGTGTATGCACGAGTATGTTATAGAAAAATAATTTATGTAAAATTTATATAAAATGCGACTTCCGATTATTACAAAATTGTAATCGAAAATAAATAAAACGTCTGTTTAGTTCATATTTATAAATATTATTTGTTCTAGTAAAATTTGTTAATTTTACATTCAATTAATTATATTTTGTTTCCCTATGATTACATAAAAGTACATACATAAATAGCGTACACACATACATACACAATGGATGTCAAAATTTATATATTTTAAATTGTACTGCTCTGTGAGTAAGTTTGTTCAACAGCATACACAAAAAAATATTGAATCAATTTAAAAAAAATTTTTTTTGTTGTTGGTGGCAGTAAAACTATGTATAACAGACAAACAACAAAGAGTGTCTTTTGTTTGTTTTAATCAAAATTTAAAGAATATAAGAAACAAAAAGCAAAAGTTTTTTAACTAATTGGTTATGAAAGGCCATAAAACATTGTTTTTTGTTAAAAGGGTGCAATGGGTATAGACACAATCAAATTAACATGATGTTGCACTAATTTTTCCTCTTTTTAATGAATTAAGTATTTATCTAGTGAATTTAAAAGGAAAAATGTGTACGGCATTCTCATTTCCATAATGATTATGATTGCAAACATACATATCGTCATATGATTTCAGTAAAGCCTTAAGTTACATTTAAAAACATTTAGAAGTGAAGTCAAAAAATGTCAATAATATGAAAAGTGAGTAAAACTTTTTGAAGTGATTATTTGACCCAAAAAAGATTAAAACAAGTTATGTTCGGCTGTGTTGATTTTATATAGACTGCACTGTAGTGAAATCTTGTAGGCAACTTATTATTATCTATTGTGCAGCCCAGTTGCCAACCAAAACAATCCAAGACTTCTTACGAATCTCGTGATTTTTGTAAAATTTATTATACCTAGGTCGTTTGGGGCAATTGTACAGAATGTATTCCACATTAATTTTACCATGTTGTAGTCAATACATTCTATTATGACAGTTTAATTTTTAATGAAGCATTTTTCGTAACAGGAATGAAGCCTTACTTTAGTTCAAAATCGATTACAAAATCGTAACTACAACGTAAAAAATCATTGTAAATATTAACGTAGGTTTTTTTTCACACTTTTTTAGAATTTTTCAGTTTTTCATTAGGTTATTTCGTGTTGATTGTTTAACAATGATGGAAAATCTAACAAACAAAAAAAGGTTAACGAAAGGTACAATATTTATATATGACAACAAACAAAACTGTTCGCTAATGCTTGTAGCAAAATCATGAGCTTTTCAAAACTCTTATATCGTTTTATATATGAGCGAAACTAAAATTAAAACCTTTTCAAAAACAATGAGCTTTCCACTCATCTTCTTGTTTTAGCACATCAATTAAATCGTACATTTGACAAAAAAAAAGCAGAAATTTATTTCTTGGAGTAATTGCATTAATTTTATAATCAAATTTTAAGCTGTACATGTGGGTGATGTGTGTGGGAACAGGCAGTAGTGGTTACAATCACTAGTGAATAAGTGTCTGGGCACAGCCAAATTGAACTTGTTTTTATTTTCATTTTATTTCTGTTTGACTACGTTTAAAGTAATAGTACAGTTTGTTCTCATGAGCAAAACATATACAAAATTTATTGGTACAAACGTTTTGCGTTATTTTTGTTTTACCCACTGCAAAAAACCAAACAAAAGCAATCGTTTTGTTTTGTTAATTTTCTTACTGGAAATTTTTATTATTGGCCAAGATCATGAATTTAAATATTGGATTAGGGGCCAATGTATTTTAGAATTTTCAGTTCAAAGTAATAGCTTCTGTACTCTATGCATACTCAGATTCCGGAAAAAGACTTACAAAATTTCTAGATCTATACTAAAATTAATAATTAAAATGTAAAATAAAAGTAACAAATGAAAATAATGAAATATTTTTTGTGTTCTCTATTTGCAGGACAACATATAACAACGTATAACAACTCGTAGAACTATTAAAAACCAACAATTTAAAGCTCGACAAATAAAGTACATACAAAAATTAATAAAAAAAAAATAATTTTACTAAAATAAAAGATTGCATTCATAAATTTATTCTGCTAATTACACAAAATTTACAAATGTAAATCAACAATTGAACCAGAGCAACTGAAAACTATATTCTAAGTATTTTGGAGTGCTATGATCTAATCGCCGCTTTCGATATCGAGTCATTTTGATCGAATAATTTTCATTTTCGATGAAAATGGCTTCCAATAACGGGTCTTCGACCATATATTAGCAATACTTGAAAACGGTTTATTATATTTGATTTAATATAGAAATAAGTAATTTCTTTTGAGTCGGTATGTTTTTAAATTAGCTCAGTAATTTCAAAGATATTATAAAAGTTGTAACAGAAAATAATCACTTTTTATGTAAAATTCAGAATATTTTATTCAAAAATAAACAATTAAAATTAGTAAGACACAAAAATCTAACACATTTTTGAACAAGCGCTTAGAACGATTATTAAAACTAAGCAATAATTAACGATAGGATGTTATTAGATAAATAATTGGTTTTCGTTGATACAAGTAGACTTTAATAACTAATTATATAAATCGATATTTTTTAAATTAGTACACAAAAATAAATAAAACAATATAAGAAAAAATATTAAAATAGTCTTTTATAAGTATCGAATTTCCTAGTTATTTAAAAATAATTTTCAAAAAGGTTGCTATTATGAAGTTTTTTTTTTTTTTTTTAAATTGTTTATTATTATTGAATCTTTCTATAAGAAAATTACAATAAGTATCCAAATCTTAAATATAAGAAGAAAAAACTTAAATAATTATTACCAATGTAATAACTAGTTACTTGTACTCAAATCTTAAAATAAAAGGAATGTTCTTCGGTTAAATAAAAAAAAAATAAATAAAAAAGTTATATCCCTCTTCTCACTAGGCGCAAGGTATCACTTCTCTTAAGCCTTCTGTGTCCCTCGAACTGTAACAGGTTCCTGGCGAGGGCGTTTGGATGTGTCGCCAGTTTGTGAACGTACTTAGTACAATATTTTTAAATTTCCTTCCGAACCGTTGGAATTTCTAGATCTTTGTGGATATTCTCATTTCTTATATACCAGGGGGCGCAGACTATTGTTCGTAAAATACTCGACTGTCTTCTTTGTAACTTTTGGATGTTAGATGCACACGCAGTTCCCCAAAGCTGAATGCCATATGTCCAGATTGGTTTAATAATGGCTTTATATAACAGAACTTTATATTCCAAAGATAGAGATGAAAATGGACCTATCAGCCACATTAGTCGAGCTGTTTTTAGTTTCATAGCTGAGATTTTGGCCTCAATGTGTCGTGACCATGTTAGGCGTCTGTCTAGATGGATTCCTAGATATTTAGTTTGGGTTTCCACCGGAACAATGACGTTATTTATTTTTATTCGCGTACAATTAGCCTTTCTTAGTGTAAAAGTCACATGGGCACATTTTGATGGACTTACTTTGATTTTCCATTTATTTAGCCAACCTTCCAGCTCGTTTATATGAGCTTGTAAGTGCTCAGATGCAGTTCCTGGATCTTTGTTCACACTTAAAAATGCCGTGTCATCTGCGAACGTTGACGTGATAGTATGTCGATTTGTAGGCATATCGGATGTATAGACGATGTATAATAGCGGGCCAAGTATACTTCCTTGGGGGACGCCTGCAGAAATCTTCTTAACTGGTGAAAATACATTTTTTGACCGTACCTTAAATGTTCTATCAGTCAAGTAACTTTTAATCAGCTTGTGGGTGTTAGCAGGAAGAAGTCGTGTTACTTTTGTGAGGAGACCATCATGCCAAACTTTGTCAAATGCTTGGGAGACATCAATAAACAATGCTGAACAAAACAGCTTTTTCTCGAAGGACGACCTGATAGCAATAACAATTCTGTGAACCTGCTCTGTAGTTCCATGACCAGCCCGGAAGCCGAACTGATGTTCTGGAATAATATTTCGCTCTGCTAGATGGGGCGTTATTTTCTGGAGGAGGACCTTTTCGAACAGCTTTGAAAGGATGGATAATAAACTGATAGGTCTGTATGACGTAATTTGAGTAGCGTCTTTACCCGGTTTTTGAATCATAACTATTTCTGAAATTTTCCAAGAGGACGGGAAAACCCCCACTCTTAAGATGGCATTAAAAATGAATAACATAATTCTCACAGCGCAATCTGGCAAGTTCATCAGAATTGAACTAGTAATTCGATCGAGGGCAACCGCATCTTTATATGATTTTCAATGGAATCGCTGATGTATGGAGGATTAATATCACTATTTATTTCATGTGGAGTGAAAACGTTTTCCAGATGGCTAGCAAAAGCATTTGCTCGTTCACTAGAATTTTTAGCCCAACTAAGGTCCTCAAGTCTTAGTGGAGGTTCGGAGGAAGTAGGGCACTTCATATGCTTCACAGCTTTCCATAGGCTGTGGTCGGTTTTTCTTTAAGTAATTTTTGACACAAATTCAATTGGGTCTTTAAAACTGGAGAACGATTTCTCTGCCATTCCCTTCTCAATTTTCTTTTTTGTCGGATGACGGCTTCAATATCAGCTGATGACTTGAATGGTTTCCTCCTATATGTTTTTCTCATTGGAGTTGCATTCCTAGCTGCACAAGTAATAACGTCTGTAAGGTGGTTCACAGCACATTGTATATCAGACGAGTTCCTTAGAGGGATGTTCTGGGAGAGATGAGAGCTGACATACATTTTATACTTTAGCCAGTTCGTATACCGGTTCGGATAGAACGTAGGAGATACTTCAGAGTTTATAAAACTATTACGTAGTATGAAGTTATAGCAACGAAAAGTAATCGATATTCGAAGTATTACAAATATTATAATATTTATCATATTGGGAAGTTTCTTTGTCATTCTCTATAACTAAAGTTAACCATAACTATTTGAGATTTTATTGGCAAGTTGTAATAATGTCTTTTAATTCTGTACTTTTAATTCTCTTTTTACACTAATTTGATTTAAGACGAGATACAAAAAATTTCTTTTAACACGAATTGTTTTGTTTTAGCACTATTTTTACGCAATTTAAAGATGATATTCCTTTTTTTCTAAATAAAATTTGTTCTTTAAATTTCTTTTTATAATATAATTAATGAATTAAAATGTGTAAGCACTAAATAAATGAAGTGAACTCTAACAAAAAATTTTAATAATTCTCGATTTTTCTTGCAACGTAGTTATCTTGTAAAGAGAGAATTAGGTGGAACAAAACTGCTATACTCGTACATTAATAAACATGTATCACTAATGAATATGTTTTGTTACATTTTGTATGAGCAACATTTCCAGTCAACATTTTTGTTTAGATACAAGTGGTTATTACTTTTCAACATAAAACATTTGTTCAAAAGCAGCAACACTACAAGTTCCAATTAAAAATTGACTACACGAAAGGTATCTACCGATAGCAACATACGGAAAATAACAAAACAGTTTGTCAAACAGTGAGGAAAATGTGTGAAAAGAAATTTTTGTGTTTGTTTTTTTTGCGTTTATTATACAAACGGCAGCTGACATATGGGAGCTTTTTGTTATTGTGTTGTGTTAAAGATTAGTTGCCCATGTAACGGTTCCGGGATGAGTTGGTAAAACGGAAGTGTAACGAACTCAAACAAAAAAATACAACACAAAATACAAAACGTGAATAATACCTATAAGGCGTTCAAAACGTTTCTAATATAAGAAAATTTAAAAGATACAGAAGAGATAGTTGATTAAGTAAAACTGAAAAATAAATTCCACGTTTATTTGTATGTATTTCTAATATTGAATAAATAAAAACAAAAAGTCGTGTATTTAGGAAGAAGCAAATAAAGTGTTGACAAAGTCTTACATTTAAAACGACTTTAATTTTGCTTGCATTACTTAATAAAATTTTTTTTAATAAGTTAAGCTTCCATGGCGCAATTAATAGAAAGAATTGAAAACGTTACCATACAAAAATGATTTTTTTTTGCAATAAATTACATATTATATGAACGTAATCAAATACATAAACTATACAAGTGAATTCGTAAATAATAAATAAATAAACAACGAAGAGCACCCATTTAATACGGAGAATATTTTAAAAAATCTTCCTAAAATCAAATACATAAATGTTTAGAATCAAAACTTGTTTCCACGATCGTTTTATTTATTTTTCAAATTTACCAAGTCTAATTATAATATCTGAGTTATCAAAATCGCTACTACATGAATTTTTTTGTTTTCGACATTTTTATTTATATTGATGTGTCGAAATGTGTTGAACAGACTTCAAATTTTGAACTTCTGTATATGACGATTTTTGTTGTAAGATTTTTATAGTCACAATAGGATGTCTCGACTTAATATGTAGGCTTTAGTAGCATGTATACAGAAAAAACTAAAAATTATAATCAATTATGAAATTCATAAACACATTTAATTTTTTAACTGAAATAGCACCTGTCACAGAATTCATAAAACCAAAAACACGCATTTAATATTTGCGTAAAAAAAAAAAATCATTTTCATAGAGAACATAAACAGAAGCAAAATATCAAAAAAAATAGTAGAAATAAACAAAAATAAAAGTTTTTTAGCAAGAATATTTCTGTTAATTTAAAAGTATCTTTTTAAAATTATGTTTTCTAAAAAGAAAGCTAGAAATTTAAATAAAAGTTATGCGAGTCCCATTTTAATTGAAAGTAAAAAAATTTAACATCGTCATAAATTTTGTCGTCGTCGACATCAATTCCTAACAGCTGGCAAAATTTCTTTAAAATTTTTAATAATTTATTTTATGAAAAAGCACACAGCAATATTGAAAGCAAACGTTCTCCCGTAATACAAAATAGGTGTCAACAGTCATCAATATTTATAAATATAGAGAATTTTAATGCACCCTTACCAGAAGCGATAAAAATTGATGTCGTTTTGTGTCGATGACACCAAATGAAATATCTTTCGATAGTGAGTTTATCGATCAAGAGTAATCTTGGTAAACATCATTCAGAAAACAACTTCGATTGTGATACTCGAATTCGTTGCCAATCGAATTTAGGTGGTTGCGTGAACTATCATAGAATTCGAGTACACCAACTGAAACAATTCGGCAGACGCAACTAAAATATTACAAAATAATATTGCAACTAAAATGAAATAATTAAAAAAATTTTTTTTGTTTTTCACCTTTTATTAAAGTCACAAACCAAATTGTGACAAAAATAAAATACAAGAAAATATAAACAAAAGAAAATATACCACATTGTAAATAAAAAAAATACAAAATTCAATAATTAAAAACAATAATTAACTATGTCCATGCATACATTCTTTATTTAAAACAGTCCAGGAAACACAACCAGCGAAATAGAATTGTTCCTATCTAAAACGATATTAAACACATTGTAATATTTTATGTTATAGTCTGCTTATTAAAACAAAAACTTACTAGATCTACATCTTGAGAATAATGGTCCACTGGTTTCCTTATGTTTTCTTCACTATATATCTTCGTTTCTCATTTTATTTATTTTTTTTTTCACAAATTTCTTAATAAATTTCTCACTTTTATATTTTTATATATTTTTTGAGAATTGTCAAAAAAATTAAACGAAAACTTTTTTAGGGCAACGTACTATCATTTGTTAATACTGAATATTGATTCAAATTAGATATTACAACTAATATTTTAATGTTATAATAGTATTTCATACCTCCACATATATTTTAAGTAGTTGTCTCCAACGAATCTGTATATTTATTTTAGTTAATGATATATTGGTTGAAGCAAACAATATGAAAATTGTGAGAATCGCCTTTTTATCATGAACATAATATAATGGCTACAAGTAATGATTATCTGCCAAATGGGTAAAAATACAATTATTATGATAAAATTTTAGTTTAAACAAATGATTTTTGGAAATTGTAATCGATTTGCGTGTGTAGCAAAATAAACAA
This sequence comes from Thelaira solivaga, assembly GCA_947397855.1. Classification (NCBI taxonomy): domain Eukaryota; kingdom Metazoa; phylum Arthropoda; class Insecta; order Diptera; family Tachinidae; genus Thelaira; species Thelaira solivaga. The sequence continues at coordinate 56,937,127 of OX377610.1, read as the reverse complement.
AACGAATTAATGTTTTAATACGTAACGTCAACAAATAGTTTTGAAAAATGCAAATTTTATTAATATTTGGTTTTATAAGTTTATATTAGAGTAATGCGCAAGCATACTTGAAAAGGCTTAAAAGTACTTTTTATTATAAAATATTAAACATATTTGTAGGGAAGACATACAACTATATATATCATTAAATAGAATATTATTAGAGAAATCTTTTTAATTTCTTCATTGTAAAAACATTTTCGTGCACAATTTTTGCCTAAATTCAATGCTATACTTTTTACTTACTTGCATTTGGCAAACATTTATGAATAAATCTGTTGCTTGCTTCAACCGTTTCGAAATTTCATAGGATCGATACCGAAAGCGGTGATTCACAATCATGGTAAAAACTTAATTAATAGAATAATGTCCATAAGGTTTCTTTACTTACAATACTTTTTATTAAAACGCCAAGTTAAGCTCATCATTAATCTCCTATGAAGGGCCTTAAAAACCAAAAGTATAACATTCAATTAATTCTGTTAAATTATACGTACAAACACACTTTGCAAGTTCAGACTTTTGATGCATTTCGTTGTTGTTTACTCATCGCATCAGTTGATTTATTCTCCATTTAAAAATATGAAACGTTTTATTAAATAATTTCATAATAAATTCAAAATTATTATTCAAAATTTTTTCAGAATGCCGTAAAAGATGTAAGAAATAATTATATAAGCAACTGAATTAAACTAAAAACTTTCTCATTAAAAATAATACATTTATAATTTTGTTTTATCGCAATATTTCCCAAACAAATCATGAATTAAAAATTTAAATTATTTTTACCGTAATATATGTACATATATTTAATTAAAATAAAAAAAAAAAAATTTCAAACAACTGTAAGTGTATTCTAATCGAAATTTTGGTAACAAGAAGTTCAAGATTAAATATTCAACACATTTAAGTACAAAAAATCTGGCTACAATTTGTGTTTACTTTATTGTGTGCCTGGCACATCATTTTCTGAAGCACGTCACTTAATTAGTGTCAAGTAATCATCCATCATTCGGTTGCTTGGTCACAACAATTATTACATTATGCAACTTGAGTATAGAGACGACGACAGCAGACATATGATTTTGCAACAAAATACAAAATTCATATAATTATGAAGAACGAGAACGAGTAAAAAAACAAGAAAATCTGGAAGAAAAAAAATTTATACACATTGGAGAAGTAAAGAAGAAAACTGTTTTAAGATAAAACTGCATAAAATGCATGCACACAAAAAATAATAAAAAAAAACAAAAACATCAAATTGAATAAAAAGAAAGCTCAACCTGTTGGGTGTAATAATTATAATCTAGTCGGAAAACATAATTACAAGTACAACATGTTTTCATCACTTCTTGCTTCTAAAAACAAGAAAAACAACAATAACAATAACATTACCAGCCATAGTTTTATTTCTAACAAAGCCAAAAACAACACAAACAACAAGAGTAATAATAATAATTGTTTAACAAGTATGACGTGTTTAGGTGGGTGTCACTCAAAAGTTACAATAATAACAGCAGAAGCCGCATCAGTAGCAGCAACATCCCTGACAACGCCATCAACAAACACGATAATTTCATCATCAGCAAAAACAAAAATAGAAACAACAATGAAAACATCAACGTCAGCCTCATCATCGTCCACTAAGGACAACTCTAATTACATGCATTGTGAAAATTCAACATTTAACGTGTTACACACATGCTACAAATGCGGCATAAGCACTAACAGTAGCAGTAGTATTAGCAACAGCAATAGCAACAACAACAGTGACAGCTGTAAAAATATCAACAAAACAAGAAGCAACAGTTTTAGAAATTGCATCTTTGACATGAACAATAATTTAAACAGTCGCATCAAGTTTGTCATTGCTTTGATATTTTTCACATGGTGTGGTAAGTTTCATTCTAATAAAATTTTTCTTTTACTTATATGTATAAACTATTTGACCGGCAAACGTTGTCTTGCCTCAAAATTTTTATATATTCGATTTTCTTACACTAAGAAATCGTACTCATAGAGTAAAGAACCGTGCGAGATCGGGTAAAAACAGGTAGTAGGCAAATAAGGCAGATACCGACTATAGCGCTACCTACCGGGCGGATTTGTGACGTTAAACCTTCCAAGATTATACATACGAGTATAAACCTTCCTCTTGAATCACTCTATCTTTTAAAAAAAACTGCATCAAAATCCGTTATGTAGTTTTAAAAATCTAAGCATACATACAGACATAGGGACAGGCGCGGGAAGCGATTTTGCTTTATACTATGTAGTGATATTAAAGGGCTGTACAAGCATACTTGAAACAGCTTCCAAGCATCATCCCTGATTTCAAATACTGTCAAGCACTGTTCTATCGCATATCAAAACAAATACTTTAGTGACAAAATGTTTTGCACGGCAGTAAAAACAAGTTAAATTCGGCTGTGCCGAGTCTCTTATACCCTTCACTGTGTCAGCAAAATATTAATATTTTTCACTTTCCACAGCCTTCTAAAATATCAAAAATATGAAAAATTTAAGGGAGTGAAGAGAAATATATGAATAATTAAATATGTTTTAACGTAAAAACTAAAGCTTTTTAGTATTTGTATGGAAATTTCAATAAAAATTTTAAAATAATCCAAAGTAAATTCCGGACGAACTGTAAGAGATTGCGTGATGGGACATACATCATTTTCAAGGGGAGGAGAAGTTACTTTGAACAATTTTTAAAATATTTTTGAAATTTCCATATATTCAGTACTGTTGCTTTGAGAGTTTTTACAATTCCCCACTTTGCCGATTTTGCCCTGGAAAATTATCCAAATCAAAAATCTGTAGTCTCTAGACTTTCTGGAAGTCTTTTAACGTTTTCGGAAAAGTTCGTAGTTTTTATTTTATGAGGCAAAACAGAAATTGCCAAAATCCTTGAGAATAACAGTATATGGAAATTTGAAAAAAAAAAATTATTTTTTAAATAGTTTAAAGAAACTTCTCAGTATTTTGGGGGTAGACTACAAATCTAGACAGTCTCTTCTTTAAAATGATATCTGTCCCATCCCACAATCTTTAATGGTTCGTTGGGAAGTTGCTGAAATCATTCAGATCGACAGCACTGGGGTATATGGAAATTTAAAAAAAAATCCAAGGTAACTTCCGAACGAACCATAGAAGATTGGGAGATGGGACATATATCATTCTAAAGCGGGGTCGTCTAAATTCTTAATCTATCGCCCAAATGCTCAGTAATTACTTTGAACTATTTTTAATTTTTTTTGAAAATGAAGGTTTTTACCATTCCCCATTTTGCATAGGTACCACTAACGATTTTATACATACAAATTAATAAAACCAAAAAAAAAATTTATCTATAGGTTCTAAGTTTTTCTGAGTATTTGTCCGATAGATTACAAATCTAGAATACTTCTTCGTTAAAATGATATATGTGCTATCCCGTAATATTCTATGGTTCGTTTACAAATTAGTAAAAATTTTAGAGAATGAACGTATTTATGCACATTTGTACCTATGTACTATGTACTTATATTTTTCCTAAACATATTTATAAGTCATAAGTACTGAAAATATGCATACAAATACTAAAAAATGTAAGGAGCTATTTTAAAGCATATTTAACTAACCATATTTATCTTAACTCAAAAAATGATGTAATTGAAACACCTAATTTATTAAGCTTAAGGACATATTAAATATAAAAATTTATTTATTTATTATTGGAGCGACATAAATATAAAAATAGATTCTTTAAATACGACCTCAACTTTACAAACTAAAAAGTTATAAAAAAATAAATTACAAATATTAATAGAACTGATTTTCTTTGAATATATATTTTTTTATTAATTTGAAAATAAATAATTAATTTCAGTTCAAAAAACTCAAAAGAACGAGTTATAAGAAAAAATCCGTTTTGAGAAACCACACACATACACTTTTTAGGTTTCGTATATGTGTGTACAAAGCATTGCGCATATGACAGATTAAAAATTTCCATAAAAAAAACAAAGCAAAAGCAAAACATGAATAAAAATGGGAAATATCGGTTGTATTTTTGATATTTCTCCGCCATTTGCTGACCGATTGCTCTCCTTTTTTACGGATAAATTAAGAATGCTATTTCTGTTACGACTGCTAATACATTTTTTTGACTGTTTTGTAGTTTAGACAAAATACGCGAACTTAATGAAAATCTAAAATTTCGTTTGTATTTTTAATTTTTCTTGTCCATTTGTACACCAATCTTTTTGATTTTTTGCACAGACAATGTGATTGTTATTCCATATAAAACTGGGTTACACGTTGTTTTGTGCGTCTTGTATTTTAGACTAATTATGTAAAAAACCCATCAGAAATGGTCAAAAAATGGAGGTAGTCGCTATTTATTAACCGATCTAGCTGAGCCTTGACTCAGATACCATTAATGTGATGTATACAAAAACTGTGTACTAATTTTTTTTTTAGTTTAGAGAAAATACGCCAAAAAACAAAGCAGAAATTAATGAAAATCTAAAATTTGGATTACATTTTTGATTTGTGGATCTATTGCTGTCATTTTTTTGCACAGATATTATGATTGTCATTTCAAACAAAACTGCATACCACGTTTTTTTGTCAGTTTCGTTGTTTAGACAAAAAATGCAAAAAAAAATAAAAAAAATCCAAAAATAGAGGTAGTTACCGTTTTCGAGTCAAAGCTTTGCCATTTAAAAGCCAACCTAGCTGAATTTTAATAGGAATAATCTGACAGAAGCAACTGACAAATTTGTGTACTAAGCTTTTCTGTACGTTGCCTAGGAATTTCAAAATTTGATTTCAACGACTTGACGGAGAGACAAACAGACGGATATCGCTAAATCGATTTCGCTATTCATAAGGATCCAGAAAATATATACTTTATAGAGTGTCCCATGTATAAATTAGAACCACTAGACATGGTAGAATTAATGGAAATTTCTAAGGGGTACATTTGCACAATGTTTGTACACATAAATAGCAGGTAGTCGATGTTACACAAACGTGTGTATGTATGTGTGTATTTAAAAGGCATGCTTGTGTTGACTAATGAGGGTGCTAGACTATCAATCATTCAATGTCAAATTATGCATTTGTGTATTTATTTTTATAATAATATTTCGTTAGATCTTGTTCTAAATGGGAAATCTCCTCAAAATCAATTCGAAATTTCGATTTGTTGTAAGTGCACTATGAGTTATTTTTTTTATCAAAATCTTATTTTATATTCTACTCGCTGCTTTTATCCGCTTTTGCTCATTCGTTTTATCTATGAATGGGAATTCTTAGGCTAGGGTGCTTGGAAAATTTCAGAGCAATCTGTCTACTTTTAGACTGGTTGTTTTTACCCGATATAGCGTGAACAGTACAAATCGGTGACGTTCCAACAGAACCGCGTAAAAGTGGGCGTGACCCATAGACATAAAAGTTAAAGTAGAGTTTAGGATATATAGCCTATGTTACTCGCGGATAACGCAGTTTTATATTAGTGAAACAATTTTTAAAGTCGGTTTGATAGATTTAGAGTTTATCTATAACAAACAAAAAAAAGTCTCTTCCTTGTAACATTAGTATAGAGAAAAATATAAAAAAATATTTAAACACTCTTTTCTTTAGAATAAAATATTTAAAACTTTTTTTTATAGAAGAGACAAAAAATTGCAAACTTTGAAGGGCTCTTCTGCAAAATATTGTTTTTTGAATTAAATATGACACTATTGAAGTAAAAGAGCAATATGTATTTACATACAGGGTGGGCCAAAAGAAACCAAGCGGTGTAAAAGTTTAATAACTTTTTTGTTTATTAATTTTTTTTTTTATTTTTTCTTTCAGATTATATAGACAACACTTGGAGAATTTATAATGGAGAGGTTCACAACTGCACAGAGAACCAGAAGAATAGAATTTTATTATTTTTTAAAAATATATATATTTGATTATGAGTGATGAAGCTTATTTTCATTTGAATGGCTTTGTTAACAAGCAGAACTGTAGGTTCTGGGGTTCTCAAAATCCAAGAGCCATTCATCAACGCCAATTGCACCCCATCAGGTGTACAGTATGGTGTGGGATCACATCTGAAAATGTCATTGGGCCCTACTTCTTCGAGAATGAAGATGGAAGTGCTGTAACCGTAAATGAAGATCGGTATCGTTTTATGATAGAAAATTTTTTACGTCCTGCTCTTGAAAACAGAAATGGCACTTTTAAGTCAAATTTTTGGAGAGGGAATAATTTCTCGAAATTCGAAAATTATTTGGCCAGCGCGATTGCCAGATTTGACAGCACCCGACTATTTTCTTTGGGGTTTTTTGAAGGAGCGAGTGTATGTGAACAAGCCAGAGACAATCCTTGAACTCAAGGCAAACATTGTTGCAGAAATTCGAACGCTACAGCCACAAGTTTTGAAAGATGTTATGGAAAATGCTCTAAAGAGAGCCCATCAGTGCGAAGCTGAAAACGTTGGTCACTTAAGAGACATCATTTTTCATACTTAGTGTAAAAAAATTTCCATTTTGTATATTATATAATCTGAAAGAAAATATAAAAAAAAGTTAATAAACAAAAAAGTTATTAAACTTTTACACCCCTTGGTTTCTTTTGGCCCACCCACACGTTAAACTAATTATAAAAATGGCATAAAAATTGTGCTAATTATTTTGACATAAAATAATCCTGCATGACATTATTCATTATGGACATTAAATTATAAATAATGTTTGAAGTTTTAAATTCCCCAAATGAAAATTACAATATATTAGTACACACAATAGATTTGTGTCCTGGCAAACTTGTTTATGAGCATCAAGCTAATCATGTACGTACAGACTTTTTCGGTATGACTAATTTATTTAAAGCGCCACATTAAGCACATTTCAATTTACTAACCTTATAAGAACAAAAAATAAAAAAATTTTATATGCAAAAAAGAAAAAAAAAATTCAAATTAAATGCAAAAATGAATATAAAATTAATTAATGAATAAATATTTAAAGAAGAGCAAAAAAAAATGTCGTAACATTTTTCCTTTTATAATGTACAGTAAGCGGCAGAAGAGCTCAAAACATTTTTGAATTAAGTATTTATTAATTTATTTTATTGTTTTTGAGTGTGTCTATGTGTGGCTAGGTGAGTTTTTTTGCAAATGTATGCGTTGTTTTTATAATAGAAGCGATCAATTCGTCTGTAAATTATATATTAGACTTGTGTTCCGTAGTTCATTTTAGTGAGCGCTCTTCTTAGTTCAAAAATTAAAATCGTTCATTTAGTTCATTTGATTTTTTGTATCTTTGTCACTTATACTTTTGTCATTGAACGTTCTTTATTATGTAAAATAATATCGAATAGGAGTTGAAAGGAATTTTTTACGAAAATAAAAAGCAAACCAACAAAGCAAAATTCGAAAAATTTTTAAAATTTAGCTTTCGATTTCTTTTTTATAATGTAATTCAAAAAGTACTTTAGTCACTATGGCTAACAAAAATAAAGGTTTAAATTTAAAATCTTAAAATTAAGCTTTTTAACACGCAGTTCTTCAGTTTATTTGTTTTAAATATCATTTTTGTAAAAGAAAATAATTTCCAACTTTCGTTCCTTTGTCATTGTTTTCGTTTAAGTTTAGTTCGTTCGTTCATTTATAGGTCGTTCAATTAAAATAAAAAACAAGGAAATGAACTGTAGGAATTTAAAACACGGACTAGTTCGTTCATTTCAAATAAGTGAATAGTACAATGTGAATAGTTCGTTCGTGTACTACCCAGGACTATTATATATGAAAATTACTCAAAATATATACAGCCAAATTCATAAAAAATATGTTTGTTTAATAAGGGCTTATTAAACAAATATGCCATAGAAAATCTGCTTATTAAGCTCTTAATAAAAAAAAATGTTTTTTATGAATTTGGACGATAGTGTTTTCCATAACATTTTTTAGACGATTTGATCGCTTGTGTTATAAAAACAGCACATTAATCTGCATTGTCAATTAAAATTGTCCTCTCTAACTCCTGGCTTTTTTTTTTCAAAATAATCTCTGATAAATAAATGTTAAAAAAAAAACAGAAACTTAAATGTCTTATATTTTCCCTTAATACTGTTCCATCTACAGCTATGAATGAATACAAATGCGTATCCGGGAAGCAACAAAATTTAAGAAAGCAATAGTTTGTAATCAAGATCAACTGCAAAAACTACACTGTAAACATTTCATATCTCAGAATAAATTTTTATCTTTGCATACATACGTCGCATTTAAGGAAATATAAAAACGACTGTCATTCATTATGACTGTTCTCATTCACAGGAATCAATTGCAAGCATAGCAATATTATTATTATATAGATAAACATTGGACCTAATATGGCCTTTTTTACAACATTAAAAACGATTTTTGAATTTATTTTAATCATGAATATTTAAATTTTATTTCTGTTATTAATGGAAAATAACTGGAGCTGAGTGAATTTATCGAGCAAATAATATCTAAATTTGGGATGAGTCCCTACGATAACGAGTGCATAATCGATTATTAGCTGTTGAAGTTTCTCTCTTTAGCTAACGAATGTAACTTTGTTTTATTTCCATGTACAAAAAAAATTTTGCATTTTCAAAAAATGTTGTAAACATTTCTCTTCATAAGTACAATCTGTGTCACCAACTTTGGGTTGATATGTATTATTAACGTTAAGTATTTAACTCAAGTATGCTCAGAAATAGAATACTACTTCAATTTTTTTTTCGATTTAATCATATCACTAACTGAATTCGAAGGAGGGAACCTGCAATTAGGAAGAATTAACTCGCCACTCAATCACTTCAGCCACAAAGCTTTGTTAAGTATGAATGATTAGGTTTTATTTTTACTTTCAATAAATACTCAGCATTGCTATTTCAGCCTTCTTAAACCTAAATTTATCCTTTTTTCTCATATTTAGTCTCGAAATTTATTAGTATAACCGCTAGGTCTTTTCCTAGCCTTTTTTGTTTTTCAAAATAGTCTTAAGTAGCAATTTGTAGAAAAATGAAAACAAATCATACATAAACAAATGAGTTTGTTCTGTAAACTTCGAGATTGGATAAAATGTATATTTTGTTTGCATAATGTGTACTACTTTCAATTTTTTTAAAAAAGTCGCATTGTTCGTAAAAAAAAATTAAATTTGCTTTGGGGGTCGAACTATTAATCAAATTAACTAAAGTATTATAATATTTTCGATAAAATTTTGATATGTAAATTGATAAATTGGTAGAACGAAAGTTAACTTCAGAAGTGAAGAAAAGCATTTGGCTTCTACTTTGTGTAAGCTTTATTTTTGAAGACACATTTTTCGAAATGACTTAATAATGCTCCACAAACTATCATTAATTGATCAACTTGGTATTTATTTAGTTTGTAATGCTATGTTACTTGCTTTTAAGTAAGACAAAGCAAGCAAAATATCAAAATAGAAATAGCACTAAAAATCAAAAAATAAATTATTACTTCAAGGAATTTTAAATATTATTTTTTAATATTGAAGTTGAAACATAATTGAATTCGCTCAAAAGTATTTAAATACTATAGAAGATTGTGGGATGGGACACATATAATTTTAAAGCGGAGGTTGTCTGAATTTATAATGTACTGCCCAAGTTCTCACTGCCTATTTTTAAGGGAAGGCTGTCTAGTTTTGTTATCTATTGCTCAATTACTCAGAAGTTACGTTGAATTATTTTTAAAAATATAATGTTATGTCTCAGTTTGTTTATATATGATTTGTTTTCATTTTTCCAAAAAAGGCTATTTAAGACTATTTTGAAGAACAAAAAAGTCCAAGAAAAAGCTAGAGGCTAAATCATAAATTTTGAGCCTAAATGGTGGATGACAATTCATATGTAAAATTGATCTCAACATTTTATAATCCTCAACTAAAGAACAAAAGTTTTTAATTTGAAGTGAAAATCGTTTAAATAAATTTACTTTCCTTGACATTTTTTGCTCTACTTAATTATATTAATTTATATTTACTAACCACGTGTTTTGCTATCTTATAATCTTTTATGCGAATTATGACAGAACGTTTCACGTCTAAATTATTCATTATTTTTTTTGCCAATTGGACTAATGAGAACATCTCATTGATTGATTAATGATTTAAAAAATATTTCATTAACCTAATGAAATGAGTGGTGTGCTTGGTTGAAAAATAGTGATGATAATGAATGAATGAACAAAATTCTTTCAGTGTGATTGTTGCCAATGATTTCTTATTTATAAAGACTTTTTGAAAGCACACTACAGAACTACTTTGTAAGGGCCTCTTTATATATAGCCCAGTTTTCCGTACTTTAGATACGTTGCTGAGCCTTCTTGTCTTTTTCCGAAGACGTGCTAATCGATCGTTCCACCAAGGATTCCCAGATTTTTTCGTCCGTTTCACAATCGATTTTGATTTAATTTGGATTCTGAACTTACTTGATATATCTGTTCATCTCTTTTTCTAATAGGCTATTAAAAGCTTCCCAAGTAAGTCTACCTAGAGTCCTTGTGTGCAGGACTTGACATCAAAGTTTATATAAAATCTAATGATCAGACATAAATGTTTCCTCATATCTTTTCTGCAAGTAGAATGGCATTAATTCCTTTCCTAATTAATATACATGATCGACATTTTCTTGCATTGCAGGATTTAAAGAACAACTCACCTGGTGAGCCCTTCACTTAATTTTTATATATGTGCGGCTTTTGGATAATCGCTACATCCAGGTACCCCCTATTAAATAATTGTTCCAAAACTGCCGAGGTAGCTTTGGAGTGCTGGAGGTTTGTTGGAGTATTGTCATCGTCTTTGATGGATACCTTCTCTCTCGACTGTCCCTGGGAGGATGTGGGCGGCTTGTCCCCTGTCTTTACCCCCATCCAGATCTGCAAGAAATTGAGAAATAATTTTCCTCTCTGCACCAAAATGCTCTTCTTCGATGCTTCATCAGTCAAGAAGGTGACAGATTGTCAGTAATCTTTCTCTTTTGTGGTTCGAAGAACTCGTCAACTATTGGTTGACAGTTCAACATTCTGAAAATCTGCTCAAAAGTGTGCTCTGCACAAGTACATCTTCCGGTGGCACGTAGGAAATACACATACCTGGGGCATTTCTGAGCCCTCGATTAACCTTATGCTAGCATTAGTGAAGGGCTTAAAGGTCTTATGTGTCTCTGATAGCCAGGGTTTTGTTTAGCTGTTGTGGTACTTAAAAGACAGCTACATGTTCCTATGCAGCTATTGGCTAACTTTCAGTTAATGACCTTGAATGAACTTATCATGTTTCTGTATGTAGGTCCAGCCATACTTTTTTTCATGTTTTCATTTACTGCACGATTCCAAGATCACCTTGAGAACCGGTTAAGATTTAGTTTTCTTAATCTTTGCAAGAACTTGTTCGAAATGGTTGAACTTAGGCCGACAAAGCTCCTTGGACTTCATTGACCCTACTTAAGCCCCCTCAGCACGTCAAGCTACATCAACAGAAAAGGGGTTCCCTAATTTGCAATAACATGTGATTCATATTTAAATCACTCGTGTTGCGAAAATCCTATGTAACAAAAACTAAAAAATTATTTTTTCGTTTTCTATCTTTATTTTGATTGCACGAAAACACAACAGTTTGATTTAACTTGCCAGTTAATGTTGGCCTATTCATTAGTGCTCCTAAATAAAAAGGACGTGTTATAAAATGGAGAGTTTGCTTGCATACACTTTAAACAAAACACTGGGCATACTCGTATATTTACATACTCGTAAATACAAAGGAGATTTATATACACAGTAGTAGATTTTAATTTCCTTTATTTTACTGCACTTCATCATGATATTAAAACCCATGTTTTACGTTTAGCTTCATCGTTATTTTTTCTTCTGTTCAATACTTTTTATTTTTTTTTTTTGTATTTTGGTTAAACATTTCTTTACCCCGCTTAATGCTTTGTTTATATATATATATATATATATATTTTTTTTTTTGTTTTGTATATTTTGTTTTTCTTGCATCTACGCTATGGGATTTTTCCCATTTGTAAAAGTGCAGCTCTTTTTTCTAGGGCGTTGTTGATTCAATGTTTGCTGTTTTTACTATTTTGGAAGAAGAAAAGCACTCCTTTTCAGTTTTTATTGCAGTTTAACTTTGATTGAAGTTGTTTTGACGTTTTCGTATTTTTTACTGTCAATTTTAAATGCATGTTGTTTATATTTTGTCTTGCTATCGCTTTTATTCTCCTCTTGTTTTTCTTCGTAAAGCAGCCCTTTAAAATACATCTTTAATCAAAATTTGGAAAGGCTTTAAAGTTAAATTAAAAAATATATTTTTGTAAGAAATGAATAAATATTAATGATACATACATATTTTGTAGCATGTACATAATGTATTTTTTTATTTATTTAATATTAGAAGTTAATTATTATATTACATTTTTGGACCAGTACTTTTAACTTTGACTATTGGCTCCCAGGGCATAGGCAGGGCTCGAACCTGCTATTATTTAAAAGCCAATGTTAAAAGAAAAAAAAAAACAAGCAAAAAATAAACAATTAAGGTAATTAAAATTGGATATAATAAAGCAAAATGATAAAAAGTGAAAAGTTTAAGTAAATGTTAATTTAAATTAAATTAAAAAAAAAAAAAATTGCAAAGTTAGTGTAACTTTTACACTCTTAAGTAAATTTATGCAGAATATCATTCAAAAAATGTTTTTTCAAGGTTGAAAAATACTATTGGTCCTTTTGTAGTTAACCTTTTTACTGATATTTTTTGTGTTATTTTCAAGTCTAATTTGGAATAAACGGTCTTGAACGAAACAACAAATTGTAAAAAGGATAATATGGTATTTTTTTTAATTCATTTTTGTTATGTTTTTTAGGTTTTTAATACTAACGAAATTAGAAGTGTGTATTCAAAAATGAGACAAAATGGTACTTGCTTATTTTAATGGTACTTTTTGATTTTTCCATGTTAACTATGAAACTAAGCTCAAACTGATCTGAGTAAAATGACAAGTCAAGAAAAAGACAAAATGATACTTTTAATGTATTTTAATCATATTCATAGAACTGAGATTAAATATGGAACTCCGCTAACGAAGCAATGGGTTTATGCAGATCAAATAAATAATTAAAACAATTTTCTTAGCGATTATCTCTTTTCATTTATTATCATAATATTGCAGCCATATTTCTATGTTTATTTACACCTTCTTGGTTGTTTTTAAAACCGAAATCTGCAATACTCGTTTACTCAGGCTTTTATATTTCAAAACAATTATTTATATTTAAGTTTTCCTATTAAGATAATGCAAATTGATTTTCTTTTTTACTCAATACAATTTAAAACAAAGGTTATACTTGTGCACAGTGTAAATAAATTTCTCTTTAAGAATATTAGTTGCAAAAAAAAATAATAATAATAAAAACTACAATTTATATAGCAACACTAGATTGTAGCATTTCCTATTATTTGGCTGCATTGCCAACACTTCCTATTTATGAAATGTATTTTACAGCACAAAATGAAAAACAAAAAATCTTAATATTGTAAAGGAAACCAAAGCGTAAAGCAAGTTTTTGCCATTTGCATAATTAGATACATTTGCACACTATTGTGCTGCAGTTGAAAAAAAATATAAAAAATATTTAAAAAGAACGTGGTTCTACAAAAATAAATACTTGAATTTACGTCGCCCTTTATTTACATTACATTTAAAATATTTTTTGTTTAATAAACAAAAAGCTTCACTAACCCCATTTTCCTACGAAAATCACATGTCAATTGTTCTGTAAATCGAATCGTTTAGAAAAACCAAAATATTTTAGAACCGAAAAAAGCTTTTTGTTGTTTTGCAAAAAAAAATTTTTTTTATCAGTCGAAGTTAGAGTTAAAATTATAATTAAGAGCAGAAACGAGTTAATTTGTCACTGCAAAAATGACCTATTGTGAAACTACTCTCATGTTACAAATTCTCATTAAGTCTAGTATTCATTAAGAATTCAAAAACTTCCTTGGACAATTTTTCCGCCATATCAGACGGAAGCGTATCAAAATTAAACCACAAAGGAGACACAATTTGTGTTCTGCTATCTGCATAAGTCGTTTCGACTGATCCTTGCCAAGTGTTTCAATACTCTGCAATGTGCAATTATGAATCCCGTGGCAATACCAATTCCTGCAAAGATCAAGCCCAGTAAGTCATTTGTAATAGAATAGCAAGAATGTATTTGCTACCCTGATATCCTTTATTTCCAAACAATTTCTTTTTTGCCACTACCTAACCTTCACCTTAATAGAGCTCTCAGGCAGCCGACACAATGGTTATGGTCCGTCTGCTTTCTCGTTGCCAACATATCTTCTATGACCTTCATCTTATACTAAGCGAATCCTGTTCATTTCCAAACCACTGAGCGTTTGCAATAGTGCTTTGCTGTCAGAGTGAATGAAGATGTGACTGTTAATTTTTGGAATTTTTGTTTAAACGTCAGTCAAGTTCTTTCTTTGTTGTGATATCCACAAAAATTTGTCCGGAAATATGCTTTTATTGATCGAACTAGTCCTCAAACTTATTAAATTATTTATTTTTTTAAACTTAAATATTTTCAAGAGCAAGTAGTTTTTAGTAAAATGAAAAAAGAAGGCTTCAAAGGCTTTTTTTTCATATTTACTTAGTCATTTATTACAATAATAACCCATTCGCTTTACCATCTTCCTTATTAAAATGAATAAATTTATATGAAATTTTTAATATTAAGAAATCCTTTTACAGATTCTGAAGATTTAAACAATTGATTGATAGTAATTGAGTAGAACCCTATTAAGTATACAAATATCACACAAAATTATTTGCAATGAATTCAAAAGCAACTACCTAATTCTGTGTGTTAAAAACAAAAACAGAAAAACTTTGGTGTTATTGTGACACAAAAAATTGCATTTTATATCTTTTCTTTTCTTCTAAAAAGTAAAACAAATAAAAAAATTAGGAAAAGGATGCTTAAAAATAAACCCAAATGTGCACTATGTTCCGAAATAGTATAAAAAATATTTTTAAAACAAGAAACAAATACCTGTTTTAATAAAATTTTTATCGATACCGTAGAGTGACCAGAAAGAATTTTCAAATAAGCTCTAAATTATAACATTTCCTCAAAGAATAAAATTAGAAATTGGAGCGGGAATTAGGCACCTCCTCACTTCCATCAGAATAGATTTATTATAACATCCTCAAGGGTATTAAATATCATATTGAAATCAACAACTTGTTGGTTATTTTCTTTCTCAAAAATAAATTCTTTTTTTTTTTAATCACTTAAATGCTTATTTGATAAATTGTTAAACCTTTTTTCTTTTTAAGTAAAATGGCTGTTTTATTAAGCTTGATTAAATTCTTTAAAAATAGTTTGTTTTACAATTTCAGATACATACTGACTTGGAATTATAAAGTTTGTAGGCTTTATCTTATTTTTACTATTTGGCTTAAAAAATATTTGTTTTAAATAATTTTAAATTAAATTAAGTTAAGTTTATTTTGCATTCTTATTCTATATCTAGTACAGAATATTTTTTCATATATATATGAATTGGAACTTAATATTTACAAAAAAAAAAAAAAAACTTTTAAAATAATAGGCAAATATTGATTAAAATAATGCTTTGAAAACTTTTTTCTAAACTAAATAAAAATTTAAAACAAGGACATTTACGATCATGCTTCGCGCATACATTTTATTGCTTATATTCACCAATAAGGATTCCAAGCAAATGATTTTGTAGATGTCTTTAATTTGAAATTTTTAACTGAAAATAATAATTTATTTTGGAATTAAAAAAAATATTCAAGAAAAATTACTTCAATCAATATTTGCCAGTTGATTGGAAAGGCTTTTTTGGGAATGTTTAACAAAAATGTGCAAATTTGAAAATGTAAATATTTTGCGACAAACAAATTTAACTTGTTTGTTAAATTATTTTGTTGTTTGCTAATTCTTTTATTGTTGTTTTTAAATAATATAAGTTTTAGTAGTGTTAACCCCATTGTACTTTTTTAAAAAGAAATTATGTATACTGTTCTTACTTATAAACATAGATACACAAAAGTGTAGATGTAAAATATGTTAAAATTATGGAAATTAAAATAGAAACATACATGCGAATGTAAAAATATTTGTACATTTATGGTACACTAGGATCCAACAGATATTATTGTCTGCAAAAAAAAAATAGGAAGCAAATAAAAAATTTAAGCAAAATTTATTTTTTCATTATTAAGGGTAGTGAATTTTTTTTCTACAATGTAGGTACACATACATCCGTACACAGTAAATGGAATAAATCAATAACTTTCTGCACAAACACACTCTTTAAGTTAAGCGTTGTTGCTAGTGCAAGAAAGAAGAAATATTAGAAATAGTTATTTGACAGTTGTTTTATTATTTACAGATACATTTTCTTAAATAATTCAAAATGATGTTGTATTTTATTTGAAATTTAAGGCACAAGTGTATATTTCTATAAGTGAGTGAATATTTCCTGGCGCACTTCACAGAGGAAACAGATTCCTTTTGATAACTAAGTTTGTGAATTGTTGAATTCTTATACACATCAATTCGGTTAAAGCATATTTTAATTTATATTAAAATTTTCCTAACCAAATTGTAAACAAGTTAAATTCGGTTGTGCCGAGTCTTATATACCCTTCACTATAATATGCTAGCCAAATATTCATATATTTCACTTTAAACATGTAATGTTTTTACAACACAAGCGAAACTCGTCTAAAAAGATTCAGTATTTTGAGTACTTTGCATATAAAATTTCTAGACGAGTTGATCGCTTGTGTTACAAACGCAGCACATGAATATTGAAAAAAAATTAAATAAAATGGAAAGTTTAATTTTTTGCACTTACACTTTTAATACATCTATTGCCTTTAAAGCGCATGCTAGCCGTCGTGAGAAAAACACGTATTTTATTGAGCTCAGTTGAAATCGTTTAAAAATTTCTTTTTGGACACATTTGTAAATTAAAAGAAATAATTTTCGATTTTTATTTTGTTAAATTGAATTAAAAACTATTAAAAAAAAGCTTTTAAAACAATTGTGATCTAAAATATAACAACAACATTATAAAAACTGTGAACATATTTTTTTCCTTAGTTGTGATAAGAAGTATAAAATAAACAAAAACTACACAACAAATATAAATTGTAACAACAATAAACATCATTTATATTTAATTTCTTAAATTACAACAACAATCAACTTGCTCTCAGTTATATATTTTTTTTCTTGTTAGCAGCTATACTTCGTTTTGCTTAAACAAAAAATGCACAATAAATAACCCCGGGTGGTTATTATGTATTTCGAATCGAAAAGGCTTTAGAAGAGAATTTTCAATTTGAAAAAAAAAATTAATTATCTGGAACATTCAAAAAAATATTAATATTTTTAAAATAACCCTCAAAATTGTTAATACAACTCTGCTAGATTTTCGAAAGTTCTATATACAAGATTTTTTTTTCGAATTAAAAATTCTTTTCGAAAGTTATTTCGATTCGAATGGTCTACATTGGTGATGTGCTAACTGCAAAAAAAAATTTTGATCATTTCTTCCAAAAAAGAAGATTAGAATTCTTAGAAGTCCAAAATGAAATATCTAATATTTCTAATTGTGTATCTGAATATGTTAAATTATTCGAGCAGTATACTCGCTCGACAATATTATACTTTTTCATCCAAATAACTTTCACCTCTGCAATCTTCGCCAAAGCGTCGAAAATCGCTGTCACCTGGGGCCATATTTTTTTTTGTCATTCATTAATGATTTTCCGCACATAATGCAATTTAGTAAAGTTTTAATGCATTCGGATAACGTAAAAACTTTTCTGACCTACAACAATGTTGGATAAACTTTTTGAATTGTTTAATAATAACCTAATGGTATTTAATCTAAAAAATATAAACATATGAACTTTTCTAGAAACTGGAATGTTAATGGTATTTATTTGTTGGATAGATATCAACTTGAATTATTAATAGATTTCTTAGTTTTTTTTTTTTTAACCCTAAATCAATAAACACATTACTTTGATGGTAACAAACAAAAATTAATTATTTTTTTTATGAAAGGAATGTAAAATAAATATAATAAACAATAAATATAATAAATCAAATAAATAAATATAATTTTGGAAACACCAAAACATATTCAATATAAGATAAAGAACTTCAAATTACTATCAAAAATTCTCTTTAATGAAGATATCTGTATTCATAATGATATTACAAACACATACAAACCTTTGTAGAGATAGATCTTTTTGATTTTTTGCATACATATTTATTATGGCTGTTATTTCTAGTAAAACTGAGTCCCACGTTTCTTATTTTTAGTAGATTAGTAGCGATTTTTGACTCATAGCTCCGCCATTTATGGACAGATCCAGTTGAGTTTTAGTCTAAATACTATAAATGTGATATATAAAAAAACTGTGTACCATTTTTTTATTTAAGATAAAATACGCAAAAAAAAAAAACAAAGCATAAATAAATGAAAATCTAAAACTTCTGTTGTATTTTTGATATTCCTCGGCCATTTGTGGACTTATTGCTGTAATTTTACACACAGATATTATGATTTATATTCCACACAAAACTGCATAACATATTTTTTGCTCGTTTCGTTTTTTAGACAAAATACGCAAGAAAACTCAGTAAGTGAGTGGTAAAAAAAAGAAGTAGTCGCGGCTTTCGACTCATAGCTTTGTCTTTTATAAACCGATCCAGCTGAATTTCAATAGCAACTGTAAGACAGCAACAACTAACAGAGTGCTATACTTTACTTTTCTGTACGTTGCCTAGGGACATCAGAAAGTTAATTTCAACGACTACACAGACAGACAGACGGACGTCGGTTATTTGACTCAGAATAGATATACCTTATAGAGTGGAGAAATTACAAATAGAGTTACAAGCTTATATACCCTTAATACTTACAGTGAAGGGTATAAAAAAATACTCGTAGTTCTATGCTTTCCCAGCATAAAATAATGCTTGAGGAAACTTTACAAGGCTTATAACGACAGAGATTTACTTACAATATCGCATTTATGGGACATGATTTTTTTTTTTGAGATGAGGTACCTAGAAGCAATATCCACCTAGAAGCAATAGGTTCAGCCAAACAGGGTTTATTTTGTGCATTATACGTTTCATTAAATTGATGTTCTACAAAAAGAAAACAAGAAAATATTTAATTTTTTAGCATTAATTTGTACTAAAGAGTGTTTTTTTATAGACGTATAGAACTTTAAATTGCAAAAAAACAACGATGGATTATTCGATTGACATGAATTTTATTTATCCGAAAGATAATCTTGTGGCATTACATTTTAAATATGATTTCCGGCATATGACCGCCACAGCTGGCTCGGATGTAGTCCAATCTGGACGTCCAATTTTCGATGACTTTTTCCAACATTTGTGGCCGTATATCGGCAATAACACAGCGAATGTTGTCTTCCAAATGGTCAAGCGTTGGTGGCTTATCCGCATAGACCAATGACTTTACATAGCCCCACAGAAAGTAGTCTAGCGGTGTTAAGTTACAAGATCTTGGAGGCCAATTCACAGGTCCAAAACGTGAAATTAGGCGGTCACCAAACGTGTCTTTCAATAAATAGAGTGTGGCACGAGCTGTGCGACATGTTGCGCCGTCTTGTTGGAACCACAGCTCCTGGACATCATGGTTGTTCAATTCAGGAATGAAAAAGTTAGTAGTCATGGCTCTATACCGATCACCATTGACTGTAACGTTCTGGCTATCATCGTTTTTGAAGAAGTACGGACCAATGATTCCACCAGCCCATAAAGGCACCAAACAGTAGGTTTTTTGGATGTAACGGTGTTTCGACATACACTTGAAGATTAGCTTCACTCCAAATGCGGCAGTTTTGTTTGTTGACGTAGCCATTCAACCAGAAGTGCGCTTCATCGCTAAACAAAATTCGCTTATGAAAATCGGGAACAACGGCAATCTCGTTCGAAATAAAATTGCACTTTTTTGCAAGCGTTGTTTAGGCGTGAGTCTATTCATGATGAATTGCCAAACCAAACTGAGAATAAATCACTTGACAGCTGTTAAATCGGTCGCCATCTTGAACAGTAATGCCAACTTAAAGTTCTATACGTCTATAAAAAACACCCTTTACATATTAACAGGGTTCGAATCAAGGAATCTAAAGTTAATAAGCATTAACTCACCACTCAACCACTTGAGCCGCGCTCTATGAAGTATTAATGGTTGAGTTTTTGTTTTATTTTTACATACTTTCAATAAATATATGCAAAATGTGCTCACACACACAAAAGCACAAATGTATTTTGACCTCGCTCAGAAGCAATTAATTGTATTTTGAAACTGGTTTGCTCTTATGATTAAAATTTTTCGCAAAAATTTTATATCAAATCGAATTATTATTTACATTAAATCAAAATAAATTTATTTTTTTTTTATATCTTTCTCCGGATTTCTTTTTTCAATACCTATTTTATCAAATTTTATTTATTAAACAAAGCAGAATGCCAGAAAGCGTTTTTGTGGATGTCTAAATTACGAAATTTAACAACACCGAAATGAAATAATAAATAGTATTAAAATAAAATTTGTTGCCAATTAAGATAACTATGATTGAATTGTTTTGTTATGCCGAAAGAAATTCGTTGATAGAGCCAAAACTTTTATTATAAAACCTATATTTTGGGCAATGGTACGGAACAAGGAACAAGTTCTATTCTACAATTTAAAATAGAAAAATCTTGTGTGAAACATTAATTTTGTTAGTTCTTATGCTGATTACACACTTGTAAATATGTTTACGGAACACATTTTTCGATCAGGTTCCATTATTTGATACACACACTGGAACCAACAAGTAAGCCACAAATGCAACATCTGTACTGTATTTTGTATTATAGCATGAACATCACGGGTGAAACACATTTGAAAAATATATAATTTTATATTTGTAATTGTCACTTTTCACATTCCATAATTCTGGGAAATTTTTATATAAATTAACAAAATTTCTTTTCTTTCAATCGCCATATCTCTTTTTCTTTATTTCAATTAATATTTTCAGCGGCCGGCATGTTTACAGCTTGCTTGTTTTAGGTGAACTATAAAAGTAAAAACAGTAAACAACGATACAGACTATGGAACCAACATCAATGCAACCAAAAAAATTTTATATTTTGGAAACCTCGAATGGAACACGAAAAAAAACTATAAACACGATTACACTCTACGCAACGAAACGTTTCTAATGTGTACTCAGCATTAGTATAATGTTTTATGACAGAAGGATATTGGAATCAATTCTAATTACTTGTATGCTACAATAAATAAAAAACAAAATTTATTTCACCATCCTTGCTTGTTAATATCTGTATTCAAATATCATTATAAGCTTGACCATCACATTATAATTTGATTATAATAAATTACTTTTATTTCTGTGATGAGAAATTATAATTTTTAAAAGCGAACAACGTTTAACAGCGCAATTAAATGTATGCAAACAAAAGACCATCATTAAATAAATAGTCTTAAGTTACGGTCACACTTAGCAATTATTAGCAGCAAATATGTTTGCTTATATTTTTTATTTGTTATCACATTAGAAATATTTATTTGCTGGTTTTTGTTTGTACAAACAGCCTAAAATTAGGGCCAAACACAACTGTGAAAAAACATATTTGTGCTGTGGTCACATATGACTAATATTTGAAAGCAAATAAATATTAGGCCAAATAATCAAAACAAATTAAAGTATTTGCTTAAGAGCACATGTACACATGCATACACACGCTCGTAAACAAAGGAAATTGTTGTAGAAAATTTTGGAGTATTTCTCCTGTTAAGCCGTGGCGCAGCATAGGCATTCATATTTTATGACGAATTAAAAAATTGTGGAAAATTGATATTTAAGCTGCGGGTACTAAATCCACAGCCACAGATGTTTATTTATTTTTTTAGATTTAAGTGTGATCAAGTTACTTGATTTAGATGTATAATTAAGCGCTTTTTTATTTTCGTTTTTTTGCTTCGGAATAAATATTTTATTTTTTTTTTTAAATAACATACATATATTGTGTGCTAAAATTATGAATACAAAAGATAACAATAAGAGACATTCCTCATGTTATGGTTTTTTGCTCTCATTAATTTTTTTTCTAGATTCTTAAGTGCAATTAAAACGGGGGATTGACACATAAAATTATGCACTTGTATCCAAAAAAATCAAAATGATTTTGATTTTCGTCAAAATCACATTCAACGTACATGTACTTTCATTAAAAAACGCACACAAATACATGTGATCATTTATAGTGTATAGTTCGCTTCAGAATATATTGCAATAACAGGCAATAAAACTCTTTTTCTTATTAATTAGTTATGGTGTTATTTTTGCATTCATTCCTTTCTTTTCTAGATAGATAAGTACGACTCAACTAATAATACATTTTGTTCTCATGAGCAATTAAAAACATTAAACAATAAATAGAGAATTTAAGGAATGGATTTAAGGTTAAATCCGATTTTATATTTAATCCAAAACCCTTTAAATAATTTTAAAACTAGAACTTCACTACAGACACCTTATACTTACTAAATTATTTTATTGATTATTGATATTAATTTATAATATCAGTAGAACTTATTTAAAAGAAGCCAATGTTTTATAAATAATACTGTAAATATCTAAAGTATGTACTGATTATTTTTAAAAGCATACAAAATTGTTTCACTGCTGTTATTTGCTTCTGTTTGTTCTTACAAAAACTTCGTAAGAACAAATAATTGTTTACTGGAAAACAACACAAATAATTGCGTTTGAGTGATCACATTATGGTGACATTAGAAGCATTTTTGTTGGGTAGCAAATAATTTTATTTGCTTAATATCAGCTATTTGATGCTAAGAAATATTTGGTGGTCAGATTACACAAACAAAATAATTGCTGTTTTTTGGCAAATGTTTGTTTAATGTGACCGTAGCTTTACCAAAATAAAAATATATTTCATAAGGGTGCGGTGACAAATTGAATATTAAAATAAAAAATAATAAAAAAAAATTAATGATATTTACTCGCATATACTTAGATATTTCTGTATGCATGTATGTATATGCTACAGAATATTTTATTTTAACTCTCATTGTGTAGTCATATGATATAAACTAATATTTATAAGACTTAACTTAAGAATATAAAAAAAAATAAATATAAAGAAAAACCATATGAAGGCCACAATTGTATGTATGTACTAAAAAAAATGTATGTTAATAAAAATTTTCCTTTGAATAGGTTTTTTGTTTATTTTATTTTCTTTTTAACTTTTCAAATCCCATTTTGTCGTTTTTAATAGAAGAAGGATTATGCGGCCTACACATCATTTAATAATAAAATATACATATAAATTAGAAAAATATGTTTAAATGTGCTTTTATTTTAATTTAATTTAGCTTATTTATTTCTTTGTATTTATATCCTTCACTTTTACAAAAATAAATAACAGCCTATTTCAGAATGAAGAAAGAACATCTTCATTCGCTTACTAAGCGAAAGAAAATGGATTTGGATTCGTGTTCTTTACTTCTATGCGAACGGATGCTAGTGCAGCATATGGAAGAGAACCCTAATTTAGCAAGGGGTGCTCCAGTTTTCGGAGCTAACAAAAATATGTTAGAAAAGGAGTGGAACAAGCTTTGCTCAAAGCTGAATTCCGATGGGCTTCCAACACGTTCTATTGCTGAGTTAATTTAATCTTAATGAGGTTTTTGAAGTATATTTCCAATGTCCTAGGAGTAACCAAAAACAAAAAAATACATATTGGTTTTTGATAATGTCTTTTTCGTTTTTGTTCTTTTTGGTTATTTTCGTCCCTCTTGAAATAACCGAAACCCACCTTTTTTTTTGGGATACATTTTTGATTGTGTTATAACAATTTTTATTTACAGTCCAGGACAGATCTTAAGTCAAGGACTAAGAAAAAAATTGCTGACAATAAGAACAGTCTAAAAGAAACAGGTGGCGGACTCTACCGATACTGAAATTTAACAGAATTGGAAGTGGCCATAGACCGAACACTGCATTTATCATCACCTGCAGCGCCTATTGGTGCAGTGTTCGGTTCTGAGGTGCAAGCAATTGATGATTGCTTTTTTATGTTTATTATTTTTTCAAATTTATTGTGCACAAAGTATCACAGACTCTTTATGCTTTTATGTTTTACTTTTTATTAAATGAAATGCAAAAATCTTTTTATTCAACACTTTTTATGGTAACTTGTGAACTTACAATGTTTATTAATTTCTTATGACTCAAAACAGCTGGTCACAGTTGTGTTCATTTTCTTGCAGCTTAGTAGTATATTTTATAATATTAGGGGAAATCGCCAAGGTTATTAAAACGGAAGAAACCAATGTTTACACACGTAAGAGCATGCGAACGAAAGTAGGTGACACTCAGAAATCCAATTTGATTCGAAAGTGAGTGACTAGCTTTCTTTCGCATAGGTTTTCTTTCTTCATTGTGAAATAGGCTATAAATGCGAAAGAAATTGGTTGGTTGGTTGGTTTGACAAGACAACGAAATGACGAAAAAAGAAGAAGGTCACTAACCATATCCTCTACAGCCCAGATAGGCCGTCTATAAAAGAAAAATTTCTGTCTCGAAACCAAAATAGCCGATAAGCGATTAAAGGGCAGTCGTAGGCAGTTGGTGTGCATACCAGTTGAAAGTTATTGCGTTTTAAAAAATTCTTTAGCTGCACTGTTTGTTGGTTAAATGACAACTCTTTATTTCCATTTCAAACTTAACTTAGCTTAACTTAATTTTTATTTTCCATAAGCAATAGTCAGCAATTCTAGAGAATTGTTTTTTTACAAATTTCTTGAGAATTGTTTATCGCAACATTTGTGGTGTCAACAAAAATTACAATTGCATGAAATAAGTATAATTTTATTTTTTTTTTCATTATAAAATTGCAAAGAAAGAAAAAGTAAGTATGCGGAAATGGGGTTAATGACTTATTTGTCGTTAACTTACCCATTTCCCACTGAAATTTAATCGCAGCCTGGACATCTCCTTCATATTCGTGCTTCCTTTGCTTGGTAGTACTTAAAAATGCCTCTTCATATTGCATAACACAGCATTGCGTTGACCATAACAGAAAACGGAACACTCTATTAAAGTGTCAGGCGAACTGCTTTGCTATCTGCGAAGTTGAACTATGATTCCTTTATTGCACAGAGACTCTCACGCCTTATGACCAGTATTTCTGGCTGAAAAATACTACAATTATACGAAAGGCTCTATGAGAGCCGTAGCCAAATACCCAGGAACTATAGAGGCTACAAGTTTGTTATTCTTTCTGCAACATTCATTCCATATAAATATTATATAAATTATGGATTTTTATAAGAAATTAAAATGATTCAACGATTTTTTCGAAGTTTTAGGTATTTAAAAATTTTATATTATTAATTAATTAAGTTTTTTCGTCAGTTAAAAATCTCTTAATTTGGTTTTTAAATATTTCGAAGAAGATAATAACTTCTGAGAAATTGATTATTTTAAATAAAATAATTAATTAGTAAATAAATTTTAATTTACTTGACAAATAATTCTTATTTAGTCAATAGCTTTTACAGTGTAATGTTTGCCAAGAAATATTGGGTATAATCTACTGAGGATTCAGAGGAGCGTCTGATGAAGTAGTCTATATAAAAATGTTATCCCTTTACGTACTAATTGTACTGAATAAATAGCTTATGAAAATATATGGGGAAAAAATAACCTAACATGATTTTGGAATAAGCACAAATAAAAATTACTATTCTGTTAAACTTTTGAATTTCAAATAAATTTATTACAACTGTAGAGATTTACATAAATTGAAATATTTACTTTCATGGAAACTTCAAGTACAAAAATGAAAACAAAACGACTTAAATAAAACACATTTTCTGTATAAATCATTTAACAATTTACCAAATTACAAAACCCCTATTGCTCATAGGAATCAATAAAACTTTAACATTTTCAATTAATAATTTGAAAAATGCAAATTCATGGCATCGTTATGAATGTTTTAATAAACAGAAATCCTTACATACTCGTACATATTTAAAATTGCATACGATATATGAGATGTTATTTATAAAAGTGATATAAGTCCATTAAAAAAAATCAGTGGTAATGTTAGTAAGATTGTGTCTTATTAAAATTACTGCTAATTTTTTTTAGTAGACTTATACCACTTTAAAAAATAAAAACTCAAATATGTAGAGCTATGCTGCAAACCATACAAAGTTGGTTGCTGTATAAAGCTATTAAAACAAGGTTAACTTGTGGCAAGGGCACGAAACGTATACGGAAATATAAATCACAGTGGCAGCTTAACTTAATAAAGGGTAGTTACATGTTAAAGGCCGATGTTGATTTTCAATAAAACACAAATTATTTAGGAAATTATTGTCATTTCTTTTTATTATGATAATATGGTATGATTAAATTATGTATGGAACAAAATATCGGCCAAATGCCCGTTGCGACGTCGGCGCCACACCTCCATCAGATGGTCCAAATTTTCGAGGACGCTGAGGGATAATTGAGGTTCTATGCCGCTAATATGCCGGGTTATTGACGTAATCCTTTCTTTCAAATAACCCCAAAGAAAGAAGTCCAACGGTGTCAAATCACATGATCTTGGTGGTAAATTGGCATCGCCATTACGTGAGATAACACGGCCATTGAATTTACCGCACAAAAGAGCCATTGTTTCGTGTGGCAAGTGTCACCGTCCTGTTGAAATAACATATCTTCCACTTCGGGCCATAAAAAGTTCGTTATCATCTCACGATAGCGAACACCATTCACAGTAACTGTCTGACCGGCCTCATTTTGGAAAAAATATGGCCCGAAAATGCCGCCAACCTATAAACTGCACTAAACAGTCACTTTTTGTATGTGCATTAGTTTTTCGACAATCACTTTTGGATTATCATTCGCCCAAATGCGGCATTTCGGCTTATTGACAAATCCACTGAGGTGAAAATGTGCCTCATCACTGAAGATGATTTTCTTCGAAAATTGATCATCCACTGTTGCCATTTCTTGACACCATTCTGACCATTGACGACGTTTGGAATGGTCAAGAAGCTTTAGTTCTAGAGTCAATTGCGTAAATGCGTGTCTTTATGCATAATGTTCATCAACGACGAGCGTGAGAGGTGCAATTGTTGGGCACAACGACGAGTTGAGGTGGACGGCTCTTCAGCCACACTATCGCGAACAGCACAAATATTTTCTGCAATACGAGCTGTACGAGCATGCACTGGTGTTTTCACATCTCTTACAGACGCGGTTTGCTCAAATTCTTGCACGATTTTTTCGATTGTACGCACATTTGGACGATGAAATTGACCGAAAAAATCACTAAGTGCACGATATGTATTTTGATTTAAACGCCCATTTTCATAATAAGCCTGAATAACTTTAACGTGTTGCTTGGTTGTGTATGGTTCAAATTAAGTTAGTCTGAAATTGAGAATTGTCAAATGAAATGCAGAAAAAACTTGACTTTTAGGTGTGATTCACATTCAACATCGACCCTTAAAATTTAACCACTCTTTATAAAGGGTGTTTTTTATAGACGTATAGAACTTTAAATTGCAATAAAACAACGATGGATTATTCCATTGACATGAATTTTATTTAACCGAAAGATAATCTTGTGGCATTACATTTTAAATATGATTTCTGGCATATGACCGCCACGGCTGGCTCGGACATAGTCCAGTCTGGACGTCCAATTTTCGATGACTTTTTAAAACATTTGTGGCCGTCTATCGGCAATAACACAGCGAATGTTGTCTTCCAAATGGTCAAGCGTTTGTGGCTTATGACTTTACATAGCCCCACAGAAAGTAGTCTAGCGGTTTTAAATCACAAGATCTTGGAGGTCAATTCACAGGTCCAAAACGTGAAATTAGGCAGTCACCAAACGTGTCTTTGAATAAATCGATTGTGGCACGAGCTGTGTCATAAGTTGCGCCATCTTGTTGGAACCACAGCTCCTGGACATCATGGTTGTTCAATTCAGGAATGAAAAAGTTAGTAATCATAGCTCTATACCGATCACCATTGACTGTAACGTTCTGGCCATCATCGTGTTTGAAGAAGTAAGGACCAATGATTCCACCAGCCCATAAAGCGCACCAAACAGTCAGTTTTTCTGGATGTAACGGTGTTTCGACATACACTTGAGAATTAGCTTCACTCCAAATGCGGCAGTTTTGTTTGTTGACGTAGCCATTCAACCAAAATTCGCTTATAAAAATCGGGAACAACGGCAATCTTGTTCGAAATAAAATTGCACTATTTGCAAGCGTTGTTCAGGCGTGAGTCTATTCATGATGAATTGCCAAACTAAACTGAGAATAAATCACTTGACAGCTGTTAAATCAGTCGCCATCTTGAACAGTAATGCCAACTTAAAGTTCCATACGTCTATAAAGAACACCCTTTATGTATAACTGAACGTTTTTTTTATTTCTATGTTTTTACTGTAGACATATACATACATACGAAAGCACTTAATGTTGTAAGTATAAGAGTTCGATGAATTGGCAAAATGGGTTTGTATGTGTGTACATCATGAGTTTCTATTTAGCTTATCAGTAAGTTCCACGCAATTGTTACAAACACATATATACCAGACACACGTTACAATACTTTATAAATTACTAGATGTTTTTGCCCGGTGTTGCCTGGCCCAGTCCTTTATTACGTGAGTCTCTATCCTTACGGTACAGAAAGAAATTTTTAGAGAAATCCGTTTACAAATAGAATTTTAATAATTAAAAAACCCATTCAAATCAATACAGCCATTCACTAATTATAATTTAGAAAGTATTTATATCATGCCTTTACTAGTATTATTAGTAAGTGAATAAAAATGTATAAATTAAATATTTCAAAGCATAATTTCAAACTTATATTATCTTTATGAACAATAGTGAGTTTATATCGTTGAAAAGTGTTGCTTATAATGAGCGTGGCGTTCCAAAAGTATGTGAAAATCTTCCTTGCGATATATAGATTATATGTATCAAATTTCAGACAAATCCATTGGAAAACAAAAATTTGTATATCAAACAAACAAACAAATGAAATTTATTTCTATATAATAGATTAAAATAAAATTCAATTTAAAATGTTTCACATAAATAACGAAGTGCAAAATATGTGTGTAAACTGTTATACTTTAATTTGTTATATCTTCGGATTATTAAAGGGTTATTATATATATGTAGATTTATTTAGAAATTGTAAACATTATAACTCGTAAGCGGCGTTGCCAAAAACGAGAAAAGAGAAGCTTAATTTGGCTTAGAAAGACTAAAATTTTGGTTTAAGGAAACATGTTCAATTCGGCCAGCGGAACCAGAATATATCTATATTATATAAGGTGACACATTTATGGTGTACAGTGGTTCCAAATTATACAATTCTTTGACAAATTCTTAAAATATTGAAAAAAGATATTCTAAGAAAAGATATTCGCCAAAAATGCAAAACAAGTTACATTTAATGTTATTTAATTTTAGATAAAGAACCTAAGAATAATCTTACTGGTATCCTCCCTTATAAAATATAAGACACACATACATAATAAGTATAACTGTCTGCTTTCGTGTGTGGCAGCTTAAAAATTTGCACAGAAAAATAAGTCATAAATCAATAAAGAACCAAAATTTCGGTTGTATTTGTACTTTTTGTCGGTTTTTTCTGGACCCCTTTGCTTTGATAATTTGTTTTACAACAACGGTCTTTTATATTTAACTGGAATCTTTTTCGATTTGTAGTGAAATTAAATAACCTTCCTAATCCTGGTAAGAAAATTTTTACTGTTTGGATACTCAGTATCAAAGAGTCAAAACCGATGTGTATGATTTTTTCAACATTCAAAAAAACGTGTTGCGCTTACTCAATCGATAAAATATGTTATAGTGCTCTATGTATTTATTTCAATTTCAATCTATTAAAATGATGATTGTATTTATGACAATAGTGCCCATAAAATAGTGCACAACATTAATCCATTGGTACATGTTCAAGGTATGATTAAAAACTGATTATTTTTTATACTGTTTGACACGATTGAAAATAAAAGTAAAAATTAAACCCAGGCATTAGCTTACATATGTCTTGTATTTCAATAGAAATACACATAAACAAAAAAACGAAACTTTCCTCAAACATGTGTGATCATTGATTTAATGGCACATTTCATCATGTGGAACAACATAAAAAACAGTAAGTTTCTAATCGTGCCTTAAACATGATTTAATCATACGTTGTGCACGGTTTTTACTCAAATTATTCATTTGTGTGTTTTGAGCGTTTATAAATACTTAAAAAATTTCAATCATTCACAATTAACCAAAAATACAAATATTTTCAGTTCTCTGCTCAGTATACGAGTATTATAATTTAGCTGTAACTTTAAACTAGTTACTTTATTCTCTTTTTTCATGAAATAACATGGCACAAAAATCTAATTTTAATCCAAAAAATGCCGCAAATCTGTGACTTTAGCTTTACTGAAACTAAACGTGATCCAGATCCATGCCGTCTTGTTAATGGCATAAGAACTCCGTTATCATGTTCCTGTAACGAATACCTTAAAAGACAATTTATAATGTGCGAAAATGGAATAAGTTAAAAGGAAATAAAAAAGGTTCAAATAAAATAACTGCATAAAATTTTATAAATATAAAAAATCATTTATAAAAAAATTTCTATAATTTTGTGAGTATCTCTCGTATTTATTTATTACTGTCTACAAGTCTGTATGTTTTTTATTTCTTAAGTATCATCAGTCCCTGTTTGATAAAACATAAATTTTACAAACAATTTAACAAATTGTTTTAAAACTGTACCCAACAGACTAAACGAAAATGCAGTCAATGTGAGAAACACTAAATTTCTGTACAAAATGTATTAGACTGTTTCTGGAAATCTTTACGAGTACCAGTAGGGAAGTGTTACTGCGTACATATACTGTTGTGCAAATGCATTTTTTGTATATTATAAATTTAATATAAATACATAATCTATAAAATATTGTTGCCATTAATTTTCCAGCAAGCAAAGCAGAAGTTTTATAGGACACGGTTGACTTCTTGTGCAAAATTTTTAAAATAAATTTTGGTGGTATTATAAATAAATTGATGTTATTAAATTTCAATTAACAATGTATAAGGTCTTTTTTTAATTACATGTTTATTTCATTTATAGAATTTTAGAATATGTGACACAAAATGATAAAAGTTTTGGTGTGAAAAATATTTGTATGAAAAACTTTGGATAATGGAAGCAAATAACTGTAACTTGCATTTCTTTATTTCCAATTTTTTATTTACTTGCCTTTTACATCCGCTTTATCTTGCTTCCTTAAAATAAATGCATAAAATTTTAGAGAAACCCATTATAAACAAGATAAAGTCGGCTGTACCGAGAGCTTAATAAACTTGCCGTGTCAAGTAAACTTATAAATAAAAAAATTTTAAAAAAAGAAATAAAAAATATTGATAAAAAATTTTTCTTTTAATACCTTTTTGGTCCTAATATATATTTTTCTATACCTTTTAAACAAAATAAAAAGACATGTTTGTTCAGAAACAATTTTTTTTGCGAAATTTTTTTTATTAAAAAAAAACTGCTGCATTCCGAAATTTGTATATTATTAGATTTAGTTATCACACAAATCATTTTTTGAATAAAATTTATGAAATACCATAAACAAGCAACGGGAAATATTTGATAACAAATATTTCCCGTTATAATTTATTAATTTATTTATTTTTTTTTTTTGCTTTTTTATAGCACACGGCTTGTAAATACTATACACATCAATATATTGTCACTTTTAGGGTATGTGACATTACTGTCACATGGCCAGATAAAGGGTTAACGCTAAGATAAATAATTAATTTTAGTTCAATAAAATAAATTTAACCATTTCCAAGAAAAAATCTTTTGTAAAAGCAATAAAATGCCTGCAGCCACTCTACCCTACCACAAATGTGTGATAGAAACTAAAAAACATACTCAATTGATCATGTGTAAGAGAGAGATACAAAATAATATGTACACAAACTTTCTACCACATTTTTAACAATGCCCTTCAGAACTTGATAGAAACTTTATTCTACGCTGTGATAGATACTTCTATCAACAATGTCAATCAAATGCAAACATTTGTAAATAGTTTTTAAAAAGAAAACATATTTAATTAAATATTTAATATCAAATAAAGAACTTCAAATTAACGGCAAAAATCAAACACATGATCTTTGAATAAGATTTCTGTATTCATAGTTTTATTACACTGGCTTTTGATCTGTGTATGCAACAGAATGCACACACACACACATACACATGATGGTTTTGTGTTTATATGTACAAACATTACGCAAATGTATTGCTTAAAAATTTCAATTACGCAATAAATTAAATTAATGAAAGCCTAAAATTGCGGTTGTATATTTGTGATTTTTCTCGCCCATTTGTGGACCAATTGCTCTCAGTTTTTGCACATATATTATGACTGTAATTTTTTATCAAACTTTTGGTTGAATTTTTGATTTTTTCAGCTATTTGAAGACCCATTGTTCTGATTTTTGATTCAAACATTATGATTCTTATTTCCGATAAAACTGTGTACCACATTTTTCTGTCGGTTTTGTATTAAAAAAAACTAAACTTTTTGACTTATAGCTCCGTTATTTACGGACCGATTTGGTTGAATTTCAATAGCAACTGAAAAACAAAAATATCTGAAAGAATGCTATGCTCAACTTTTCTGTACAGTGTCTAGAGACTTTAGAAAGTTGATTTCAACGGCTTGTCGGACAGACGGACGAACATTGCTTATTTGAAAAGCAGAGAGACGCTAAATAAACTCTGCTATTTATAAGGGTTCATAATATATATACTTTATAAGATGTCCTATTTCAGTGAGTATAAAAAAATTTTAAGTCTGACAGCCAAATACATAAAAATATTTTCTTAATAAGCGCTTATTAAACAAATTTCTCATAGAAAAAGTGTCTTCATGTCATAATAAACAAAAATGTTTTGGCTGTTAATATTTGCAAATATTCAATTCTTATAAGACAGTTTATCTTCACTTAAAAAAATTCTTAATGCTTGATATATTTTAGTCGAAGTTTGAGCAAAGTCAATGTTATGTACTTTATCGATTAAATTTTATTTTAAGGTGTGCAAGTATTCCATTGTGTATACCAGTAACTTAATAAAATTGAGAAAAAGGTTATTACTTACTGTCACATTGAGTTTTAAAAATATTATAAATTTTCTGCTAGCAAATACATATACTCCGGTTCACTTATTTAAAGGCACTAAAAATTCCATACTCAGCAGCCTGTATCTTTTGCAATTTTTAACCGATTGCAGAATTTTATAATGGAAATTGTGGTTTCTTTACTAAAGAACTTTTTTCAAGCAATTTGTCAAAAAAAAAAACTTTTTTTTTTTTGTTCACTTGAATAAAGGCACTTTAATTAATTTTAATGAAAAACGGTTTTTCTTGTTTTTTTAATTTGTTTTATTTTATTTACGAACTATTAGTAATAGTTACAACGCATTTGTTTTTAATAACTTCAAATATACGGGCTCGCAATAAACTCCTTTACTACTCTGGCGTTGTGTATAGGGGCATTATCCTGTTGCAATATCCAAGATATGAGACCAAATAGTTCACTAAACTTCGGAAAAGCCGATTCCAATAACATTTTAGAGCTTGCACTAGTCATTTGAAATTCAAGATCGATGGTGCCATAGTACGTAATAGCACCCCACACCATAACGCTGCACTCTCGGCTGTGATATCGGTTCGAAAATCGCTTTTCTTTGCAGATCATGGAAATAATGGTTGCAGCCATCAGGTCTATCCAAATTAAACTTTTTCTCATCTGTAAATACAACGATTCTCCAGTCATTTACATGACCTCTTTGCTGCACATCCCATACCATGTAGTCTCTTGCAAATTGAAGCCGCTTTTCTTTACGAGGAGCATTAATTGGCGGCTTTTTTTGTATTTTCAGGTATTTAAGATACTCACAGCTCTTAATTACTCTGCCTACTGATGACTTGCTAGCTTACACTCCAGCTTGAGATCTTGTTTTTGACAAGGATAAGGCAGAATTAAAAGCAATTCTGATGATTTTTTTTTTCTCATATGTAGATAAAGATAATGAAACCCTTCTTTTAAAATTTTTTCCATACCCCTCGGGGTCCTTGATGTAATTGTCGACAACTGTTGGTATTCGTCCATATTTTTTTAGCTATTGCGCAGGTAGAATATCCTTCAGAACGGTAAGCGTCGATTTTAGTTTTTTCCGATGGATTTAAAATTTTTTGTTTAGCTATTTTGACTCATAAAATGATTAAGATGTAATAAATTGCAACAAACAAACGCTGTCTACATAAAATCATCGCTTACTTTAAAAATAATAAAGTGCCTTTATTCAAGTGAACAAAAAAAAATTTCACATTTTTTGACTTTCTTTGATAAATTTCTTAAAAAAAGTTCTTTAGTAAAGAAACCACTGTTGTCATGATTGTTTTTATATTTCAAGGTGTCTAGCTTCCATTTCCATTTCAAAATTCTGCAATCGGTTAAAAAATGCAAAAGATACAGGTTGCTGAATACGGAATTTTTAGTGCTTTTAAATAAGTGAACCGGAATGTATATGTACAGGTGTTATTCCACAATTATAAAAAAATCACACTGACTTCTATACACATTCTCACACATTTTTGTATGTTTTTACATTGACTTTATCGCATATTTTTTTAATATTCTAGTATTTAAGGAAAAACTCTGTCACACAGCAGAACTAAATATACACGGTAAAGCACTTAACACAGATATACATTTTTTGCTCTCCTCGTTTTGGCTTCAATAGCTGTCAAAATTTGTTTAGTTCCTGATTGCAGCCATTGTTTTTATGTTTCAAATGCATGGAGAAGTGCAAGTGTATAACCGGATCCACTTTAAAATTCCTCATTGTTATTTGATTTTGTATTTCAATGTTTGTTGTATGGAATGCTTTACCGTGTATAGTTCTGCCATAATCTGTCATCTTCATGCAACCATAATTACATCTAATTAATTTTTTTAACACGAGTGAATAACGATAAAAGACAAGTTTTTCGTTTAGTTATGTTAAATTTGGAAAACAACCACCAATGGGAAAAATGATCAAATTGACAATGTCGGTAACTTAGAAGGCTGGGCTTTTTAAATTTTTTAAAGTGAAAACATGTGGCGGCGAATCCACCGTTACCGTGTTTGAGCCGAAGATACTTAGAGAAATAAATACACGCAATTTAACAGACCTCTGATTTGTAAGTTGATAACTGCGTTGTTAAGAACTATGCACAGTTATTATTATTGTTGTTATTTATTATTTGATATTAGAAATTAATTCTGAGAGCAAATTTTTTTACGAACAATGGTGACTTTGGTAATTTACTCCTAGGGTCTAGGCAGGAATCGAACCTGCGATCCCCAGATTGATAAGTTAGCGCACTACCCATCAATCTGCAGAGCACTCTACACGCTATTATTTCTATAAAGATACGAGTATTTTTGATATTTTTGTCAGTTTCATATGATAACAGTTTCTTTAATTTACATGTTGGTGCAAATTAAAGAAACTTGCACCTTAATGCAACCTGAGTTCAGCTAAAATGTTCCCAAACGTTTGTTCATGCATCACCAACAAACTTAATGCAATTCTTTAAGCTTTTGGCACAACATCCAACATATTCGTAAGTTTTATTTACTGAAAAGTCTAATGGAACTCTATACTACTCAAAAAATTGCATCAACATATTTTCTATCATATATGGTTACTGATTTCTTCTTATCAACTTAATTCTAAACTTGACGCACAATTCAAACAAAGGATTAAGTACTCATGTACAGCCTTCTCGAGTAAGTTTATAATCTTGGACAAGTCGTACTTTTATTCGAGGTCTAAGTACTCTAGCCCGTGAATTTCCATAGTTCTTTACCATTTTCACTTCTGGCTTTTTCGAAATTATTTTAATACCAAATTTTCAATTTAAAAATTTACGGGCATGTGTTGTTTTGAATTTTGTATAAAATCATCAAGAACTGAAGAAAAGGCTAGGCTACACAGTTTGCCCCAAGAAAATCGGAAGAGAGCTCACTTGTAGTCCCTGTGTGATACCTGAAGCAAAAGTGAAAAAAGATAGCGATAGAAAGATGTAAAAAAAACCCAAACAACAGAAGTAAAAAAGAAAAGTCTTTTACCTTTGTAATTGCTACTTCTAAGAAAGCCAGATTGCGTGCCTACTTCTATAGTCAACAGCACAGTAAGGCTCTGCAGATAGCGCTGTTCGAAGTAGAGCTCGCTCTGGCCAGAACGGCAGAGAAGGTGTTCCAAAATGTAATCTTCCTTCTTGTCTTAACAACTTCTACAGTAGTCATTTTATATCAAGCCCATTCTCCTCACATGGCTTCGCAGTCGTCTTTTATTGCTGCTACCCCACTCCATAACTAGGCTCTCTGAACCTCCAGAACATCTTTGTGGCGATTGCTATCCAGTATAGGTCAGATCATTATTGCTATATTTTACGTCCGGTGGTCTATCTGGACTGTATCTTATCTAGAAAGATACTCTCGATTTACTGTTTGCAAACTGAAAGAGCCAGGACATGTTGATATTCTGCTGTGGTAGTCTAGAGTAGTTCTTTTCCAGGTTATCTACTCTAAATTTCCTTACAAGAATATCATGCCCTCGTTCTCAGATGAGTGTCACCGCCGTATATGTCACTTTATTTAATCATGTCCGGCATTCCTGGATCAATTTGCAGTTCGACTGTCAGTAGAATTGCGAATATTCATGTCAAATATTCTACTGTATTACAGCTGTTTTCTTTTTCTCCTAATGACTAAATTAATGATGATGCATAAAAGCGATGATACGACCCCTCGTTGGCATGTTCAACTTACTGCCGATTGGGTAATTTCAGTCGTATTCAGCGAGGATTGAATAATATTTTTACGAATCCAATAATCACAGGGTCAATGTTAGCACCCATCAGAATATCCATGATGGCTGTCAATGATCTCTCTATATAGTCTATACACGTGCTGAGGGGCTAACTTCAGACAATCATCAATCGACACCCAAATTCTGATACTGAAGAGTCTCTCTAGCGTGTTTGGCAAGAATGATGTCAAGCAGATTGCTATTAAATACTTCGCTGTTTACCGCCCTTAAGGATGAAAATTCCCTTGCACCTTGCGAAAGCGGCAAACATTCATGAAAAGTAGCTGTCTATCATCACTTCCAATGCCGGGTGGTTAATAGTAGTCTTCGTTAATTTTCTATTTAAATAAATACAGGTACAGTTGAAGATATGGAAAGAATTTTGCAGTATTGATAAGCCTCTGCAGAGCTTTTTATGTTCTCACAAAAGTATCTCTACGGCTTGTGCTTTGGATTTCTCATCTCATTCTTAATTGTGTTCAGAAGAGCTTTATAGAGCAATAAGTTGGCTAATGTATTAACCTCATAGATGCTTCTATGGTGGGGGACCACCACGGTGGTCTGTCTTCTTCAATGTGTACAGAAGTTCTGCAAGAGCATAATGTGGCTTCCTTAAAGGCTTCAGATAGCTGTGTTACCACGCTATCGATGTCCTCAATTCCGTTCAATAGTTGAGGCTTGCCGTTTTCCTTCTGTGTGTTAAAAGAGTTACCGGTGTTCTCATAATGCATATACTAAATTCAATATATCAATTATTGGAGAATGAACAGTCATTTGACACTTTCCACTTATGCACAAAATGCGTGTAGTAATATTCAGTACCTCTTGCCTATTAGCGAATACGAAGGTGGGCTCTGTTTAACAATTATAAATTATGGTTTAAAATTAAGTCAAAAATACACTTACCTCTTATATTGTCATCCTTGCTGCCCTATACGGTATGATGTGCATTTGCATTGCCATGACCTGCTACAAGCTATTTGGCAGAAGACTAGCCATGTGCCATATATATCGACTCGATGCACTATTCTTCTCACATGCTACACTCACTGTGTCTTCATCACTGTAATCAGATAATTTTTTTAACTAAAAAGTAGGCTCGAATTCTAACTGTACAATTTGTAGCCTTTAAGGCT
This sequence comes from Thelaira solivaga, assembly GCA_947397855.1. Lineage (NCBI taxonomy): Eukaryota > Metazoa > Arthropoda > Insecta > Diptera > Tachinidae > Thelaira > Thelaira solivaga. Next base: position 56,898,734 of record OX377610.1, on the reverse strand, counting down.
AAGTAAAAAGACTTTTGGCATCATGATACCAGATTTCCTGTTTCAGCGCTAAATCTGAGTAGTGTGGCAGATGCTACCTAGTAGTGAAGCAAATTAATCTGCGTCACTGTCGTCATGAAGATCTGATATCCCCTGGGTCTGACTCAGATTCTAGAAGTCTGTCTTCGTTCTCCGAAACATCGAGATTGGTCAGAAGCTTCCCAACCATGTAAATGAAGATTTCGATTGATATCGAATGCCATAACTTAGCATTCGATTAAATAGTTGATGAAAATATCCGAAAAACTACGTAACTCAAGTAATTCTAGCACATATGTGTGTTGAAGAATATTGCAAATAACAAGTCATACATAATAAAATATTAAAATTTTTATACGTAAATACATACATGAAATTTCTTATTTGATTTTAAAACTTTTTTTCTTTATTGTAAATACATGCCATTCCACATTTGCTTTCTGTTATTAAAGAAAAGCTGCTTTAAATAAATGAATATTATATATAAACTATGTTTAATCATTTCTGTAATAATATTATTATTACAGAAGTAAAAGGAACACGTTACCAATCAAAATTTGCAAGTTGAAGTAGTATTGTAATATCCCAACAAACCAAATGACTTGAGAAAAATATTAAAATAAACTTACAAACATAAGTCTTATGATTGAAAAATGTTTTAGAAAATATTGAAAAACTATATCGTAAGAATTGTAGTATAATCAAAATAACACCTTTAAAATAAGCTTACGAAAATAATGTTTTCTTTACCTTTATATAAAAAAATTTTTTTATTTTAAAATTGTGAAATATGAATACATAGATTTAAATAAAAATTTTTATTGTTATATTGGTACAATTTGCTATGAAAAGAAAGATCGTTCTGGTGTCCTTAATAAACTGGTCATCTCTAGTTCGTATTGATACTTCAGCATCTATCTATAAATATAGAAATTTAATAATTGTTTTCTTTAGCAAAAATTAACTTACTTTTTATTACGCTTTTTGAGTCTAGATTTCGCAAATTTTTGAGTCCATCATAGTTTTTCACCTAGTTGGTCTTTACCAATTACGTGGTGGCGATGTCAATTGGCCGCCAAGATCATGTGATTTGACACCGTTGGACTTCTTTCATTGGGGTCATTTTAAAGAAAAGGTGTACGTCGATAAGCCAGCAACAATTCAAGAGTTAAAGGATGAGATAATTCATCGAAAATTTGGACCATCGGATGGAGGTGTGCCGCCAAAGTCACGACGGCCATTTGGCCGATATTTTGTTCCATACATGCGTAATTGAACCATACCATATATGTATATTATCATAATAAAAAGAAATGACAATAATTTCCTAAATAAGTTGTATTTTATTCAAAATCAACATCGGCCCTTAAAATTTAACCACCCTTTATTAAACTTTACAGTGTGAACGCGAAAGCAGTAATTAGTTGATTTAATGTTAAATTCAGAATTTAACTTTCAGTGTGCAAACGCTATTACATACCTTAGGTATATTAAACTTAAGTATATTTACAAGTTAAGCTCTCACGCAGATAATGATTTTAAGGGCCATTATTATAACTTACTTAAAAGGTGTCAGAGAGTTATAATTAACTTTAGTTAAAGTAAATGATAAAGTGACTAATAACTTTTTTCCCAATAGAGAAGTATTATAATTACTTATGTGTGTGTATTGAATGCATGTGAATTTCTTTTATATGATGAAAACAACTTACTTATTTTGAAATTTAAAGGTCAAATAAACTTATTTAAATTAGCATAAAGTTCGTTTTATTATTATAAAATTATTATTATATATTATGGAGAAAAGAAGCTTTGCAACCACTGCTAATAAATGTTAAATTTAATTCACAAGTATAAACCAAGCTGTGAGTAGAATACTTCTTCGCTCCTTTTTCTAACAAACAGACTCTAATTCAACCGCTCAACTGAACACTAATCATAATGTATAGGGTCCGCCATCGAACGTTTTTTATTTGTATGATTTGACAAATAATTAGTTTCATCCTTCCGCTGAAAGAATATGGTTGTGTTTTCGCTTCGCTAAGTGGGCCTGCGATCGACTTACAGAAGATGCCGATTTTGCCAAAAAAATCATTTTTTCAGATGAAGCTCATTTTGATATTGGCGGGTATGTAAACAAGAAAAATTGTCGAATTTGGAGCATAGAAAACCCACACGCACACATTGAAAAGCCGACGCACCCAAAACGAGTCAAAGTTTGGTGCGGATTTTGGTCCAGAGGCATAATTGGGCCATTTTTCTTCGAAAATGAGCAAGAAGTGGCCGTTAGTCAATGGCGATCGTTATCGGGTCATGTTGAACGAATTTTTGTTCACAAAAATTGAGAGGAGGATATTGGCAACATTTATTTTCAACAGGACTGCGCTACGTGCCACACAGCCGACGCTGCACTCAATGTTTTTATAGCATTTTCAAAAAAAAAGTTATTTGGCTGACCCTATATATACCAAAAAATGTATAAGTAGTGCTTTACTAAGTGAAAACTTAATCACATAAAATGAAGAAAAAAATCTGATAAATAAACTTACTTGAATTCCATTAAAATTATTTTAAATACTTTTATATTAAATAAAAAATGTATATAACAAAAAACATGTTTAAATATACCACTAAATAAATATACAATGAAACAAAACTAAAACAACTTACCTGTGCTAAACATTAAAATATCTTAACCTGTTATTCTTTATTAACTACAATTCTAAAACTATTTAACTAATAAACCTACAAAAACTATTTACACAACTACTTACTCAAAATATAATTGTGAATTAAAAATAATTACCATTTTTAGAAAAATCCGTTTAAAAATTGAATTTTAATCAATCCAAATAAACACAGCCATTCACTACTTTATAAAGTGGCTGATGCCTTTTCAAAGCTTAAATTAAGTGCATCTTTATGGGATGAATTGAATTTTTAATTTAAAGAAAAAAATTACCGGTTTAATTAAAAAACAAATTATATTCACTGTTGCAAAATGCACCAACTTTCCAAAACATAGTTGTCCAAAAAAAAATGGTATTTTCCTCGAAAATTACTTTATTGTGGTAAAATTTTTTATTGACGTTTGCAGAAGGTATGCTTACAATAACATAACGGGAAAATATTTTTTGAAAAGTAAAAATTTGTATTTAGCTACAGCAAGAGATATATCAATGCACTGTACCAAAATTAAAAAATATTCCGAATATCAGTAACTCGCGACATAATTTTTTTTTCTACTTTTTCTGGGAGCAGTCACCATGTGAGCTATCACCCACTTTCGGCTAGACGTTAAATTATGGGACACTCTGTATAAGACTCTGCTTAATATAATTGGTAGTGTTTACAATAGCGTAGCCGTTCTCTAGTTATAAGTGTTCGAACAAGCCCGACTTTGTTTTATATATTAACAGATGTTAATTATATTCTAGGAGCAAAGTTTTTGTTAATAAAGTGTTGAAAAGATTAGTAATCGTGCCTTCAAATTAGTTGCAGCTTACAGAAATATTTCGAACATCATCGCAATGAATTCACAGCTCGTAAATAGATTCAATCGTATGATATTTTTAAAATTTAAAATTTTAAATAAATTTTTTTTTAAATTTATCTTCTAAAATTCTAAATAGATTTACATCGTAACCATCTAAAAAAATATCCTTTAGCATTTCATGTATTAATGAACTTATTCGCATGTACAGATATATTTATACAAATGTATATGTGAGAAATACTCGTATGTGTTTGATTGTTGATTGTTATGATAATTAATTCATCTATCGTCAGCATAATTTTAAATAAAAGTTAAAATATATTCATGCAATATTTTTTGTTCTTTCTTTCGTTTTTTTCGGATTTTTAACGAATTTCTATTCGTACATAGATAGTACATACTAGGACAATGCACAAGCATACTGGAAAGTCACACATCACTACAAACATGTGTAATATTTTATAATGAAAAGTGCTTGTAAGCCATTTCAAGTATGCTTGTGCAGTGTTTTAGTACATACAGATGTGTGTACTCGTATGTGATGCATATTCTCAGAATTTTTTTTCACTTTAATAATGGCTGACTTCCTAAGCGCATGTTGCTTTGTAAATAGTAATAGCGTATTCCTAAATGCAACCCTGAAAATTTTTACAATGCATTTTGTCCCATTTCCAACACTATTGCATTTAATACCCAACAAAAAAGCAAGAAAGGCACCAAAAAAAATTTAGATGCAAAATAAATGCAACACGCAGTATAATGGCGTCCCAAGAAAATAAGTGAGCGGTTTTTCTTGTAATTTAATATATTTAAATATTTCCTCATTTATCTTAAAATTTTTTTTATTACAATAAAAAATGGACATATAACTATAAAAATATAATAATAAACGTGGGACTAGATATTGAAAAGAAATTTTGCGAAAAAAAAAGAAACGTATTGTGCTATAGAAACGTGTTTTACAAAATATTAATTCCGTAGACAACACGTTCCCATTTACTGAAACGACATATACATAAAATTTTTAAATTTCATGGTAACATATAAGCGAATTAAGACGTCGGGCGAAGCAGCAACTACCTGGAGCTTCCTTGTTCGTACAAATCTAAAATATTTTTCAATAATAAGTTCTTTTCTGCCATTGTTCGCTTTATTATTAATGATACAATGCATATAAATGTTCCTAAATATCAGTTGCAAAATATCAGTATGCAAAGTATTTGAACAGTAACTACACAATGAATCAACTTGGTATTAATGTATTGATACATTGTAATTATACGTTTAGGAAGTCAGCCATACATTTAAATTACCTTAATACTAAATATTTACCTAAACTTAGACATACATAAATTACCTTTGTGAATAATAGTGAACACTAAACTAATAAACTATATTTAAAATTAAAACCTTAAAAAAACCTAAATTGTGTAATTAAAACCTCAACTTTAATCTAACAAATACTCAATATAAATAAAACTAGATTATATAAAATTGGACAACCCTATCCTATTTTATTCAAATAAAAAATTGCATATTTTTCTTTGAATACATATTTTTTATTAATCCTAAAATATATAATTAATTTCAGTTCAAGAAACTAAAATTAACGGGTTCTAAAAAAATTCTTTCTGAGAACCTATAAAAAGTGTGCAAGCAATTAATTTTTAAGCTAAAAAATAGAAACTCTGAGAACCATATCCTATACGAATGCATATTAAATATAAGTTTTGAAAACATTTGCAAAAAATTTTTAATGAAATATTTAGTATCATCAAATTTACGGCAAAAATCGAAAAATTCTCTTTCATGAAGATGTCTGTATTCGTAATACTTAACACTCAAGACACACTTTCTTAGGTTTCATGTTTGTGTGTACAAATATTATGCACATGACATCTTAAAAATTTCCATTAAAAACAAAGCAAAAATTAATGAAAATTTGAAATATCGGTTGTATTTTTGATATTTTTCAGCCATTTGCTGAGTTGTTTTATTTTTTGCGCAGACATTACGAATGCTATTTCTGTTAAAACTATTAAAATTTTTTTTGACCGTTTTGTAGCTTAGACAAATTGCGAATAAAACGCATCAAAAAAAAGCTCCTATATTTATGGACCCATCCAGCGGAGTTTTGGTCCACATATTATAATTATATATGTATTATGAATACTTACTAATTTTTTTATCCCCTTTGTAGTTTACACTACATACGTAAAAAAAAAACAAAGCAAAAATAAAGATAATTTAAATTTCAGTCGTATTTTTGAATTTTCTCGGCCATTTATAGACCGATCCTTCTGATTTTTTTCCAAAAATATTATTACTGTCGTTACTGATAAAACTGCATACCACGTTTTTTTGTCCGTTATGTATTTAAGACAAAATACGCTAACAGAACAACTCAGAAAAATGGCCTAAAATAGAGGTAGTCACGGTGTTTGACTAGTAGCTCCTCTATTTATGAACCGATCCGTCTGAATTTCAGTAGCAACTGAAAGACAGAAAGAGCTGACTATATACTTTTTTGTACGTTACCTAGGGACTTCAGAAAGTTGATTTCAACGACTACACAGACAGACATACGGACATCGCTTATTCGACTTCGATATTTATAAGGATTCAGAATATATATACTTTATAGGGTGACTAAATTACGGTATAAAAATACCCCCTTCTTACTTACAGTGAAGTGTACAATAAATTTGATGCATACAATACTCGTACATGATGTACTACGAGTAGATAGCCATATATTCGTATGTACATAAGTTTACATGCAAATGTATGTACGAATATGCTGTAACTTAAATGGATGTAGGCAACAAATTTAATGGTTTTATAGCAACTATTTTTCTACACAACACATAATTTGAAGAGAAACGATTTATTTACACACACACACATACACACTTTTTATTTATGTATACATTTGTACATGTGCATATTTATAATACATACATACATAATAATGGTTTCCAATATTATTCTTGTAGTATATTTTTTTTTCCTTTAATGGTTTTTATTATGAGCGCATCCTGATTGTCAGCCATTGATGGTCGGTTTTTTAGTATTAAACATTTATTGAAAAGCATGTCACTTTTATAACCCGTATTGATATTAGTGAGAAATGGTGTGCGGATGTATGTACTCGTCGATAAAATGTTTTCATATTTAGATAAAAAGAAAACAAACGCATGGCGCAAATATCGGCTTCACATAAACTTTGATCGATTTACGTTTTTTGCACCCTTTTTTAGTTTTCGCTCAGTTAAATGTCTATAATGAAACACACATACACATTTACATTTATTCATATTTTAGATTACATATGAACTAACAACGTACGTATGTTTATAGTTGACAAGTTAAGCTCGTAAGACCTGGACCACACATAGTAATTTCAGTTAAGCAATTCTTGATTTTGAAGGAGAGGGAGGAAAGACCAATTGGAAAGGAGTTTCAATTTTAAAAGATAATTAATAAAGAATTGCCCAACTAAAATTGCAGTGTGAGATTGTTGCTCTCGTTAGTGTTATAGTACATTTTAAAGAATTTTTTAATTTAATTACGTATTCTTTTAGTTATCAAAATAATTTTTATTTCAAAAATTAATTAAAATTTTGTGATTTTATCTATGTATATGTAGATATACATAGATAATAAAACTGCTGAATCGATTTTAATAATTGTTTCACCAACGTTATGTTACATTATCAGAGACTAGCATAGGCATTGTTCACACAAAATCCGGCCGCTTTACAAAAGCATTTTAGAAAAACCTAGTGTCAACACTTGAATTTAAATAAAAAAGTTTTGTTTTAAAAACATTCACCGTTATTTTGTAGAAAAAAATTTTCAGTATTAGTTTATTTGTAAAATCAAAATAGAAAACAAATTGTGCACAAATATCTAGAAAATCCAACATGGTCAGGTGCAATGACTGGAAAAAAACTGCAACTTCCAAAAAGCATTGTAACTGAATTTTTAGAAAGAAATAACCAAATCTTAAGTACAGATCGCAAGCAAAAAGAAAAGAAAAAAGTTGCTAAAAAAAAATCCAGAAATTACAAAATGTATAATACGCTCAATACAGCAAAACCTGGGTCTCTCTGACAATGATCGTGCAAAAACAAAGTACCGCAAGAAAAATTTGTCTGGATGTTGGCTACAGACACTATCGTTCAATAAAATATCTAGGTTAGGTTAGGGTAACAGGTCGCCCGAAAGAAATAAAACAAGAACTGGGCTCACTTGGGTCCTCTTACGTGGTCCCTTTGTGATACCTGTATAGAGATAGTGATAGCAGAGTGAAGGGGAAGAAAGAAGATAGAGAAAGAAAGAAAGAAAGAAAGAAGTGAGTGAGTCCGTCACACAAACCAACCACTGCTTCTACTGAAGCCATAAAGCATGTCGACACTTGCATTTGACAGCGCAGTGAGACCCTGCAGACGTCGCTCACCGAAGTGGATCATGCGCCGGTCTTCCAGGGCCGGACACTGGCAGAGAAGGTGCTACACAGTTTCCTCTTCCTCCTCGTCCTGACAACTTCTACAGTAAATATATCTAAATGGAGTGAAAAGCAGAATGCCATTGCAATAAAACATGCACGCATTCTTTACAATCAAGTTGATTGTGGGACGAAATGTGGAGATGCCGATTCGAAATACAAATACACGAAAATGGATAAATTTAGTAAACAAAATCATGATTTAGCAAGCAATTTGCAGTTGTGGTCTAAAAAGCACGCCGTTTGTCGTCTCTTCAACAATGACATCTGAAATTTATATCAAAGAATGCCTGCAGAAACGAATGCTGGCTCTAATTAAACGCCACCACTCCCCAGTAAAATTTTTGCTTGATTTAACGTCTTGTCATTATTGAAAAACTGCGATGGAGTGGTATCAAAGACATCAGGTCGATATAGTGGCAAAAAACATAAACCTTCCTAATTGTACACAGCCTCGGCCAATTGAACAATACTGGGCTATTGTCAAAGGCAAATTAAAGATAAGGGGTACTGTTGTTTGTGACGGCAAAAACATGTTGAAAATTTGGAACAAATATGCAGCGCAGGCAGATCAGAATATTATGCAGAAACTAATGAGAACCATTAAGACAAAAATATGGAAATTCATAAGAGGAAATGAATTGTAATTAATTTTTTAATAAATAATTCTGAAAAAGCAATAAATAAATATGTATTTATGAACAATAATTTTGTAATAGCTTTTCCCTTTAAGTATATATGCAATTGTAATAATTTCTATTTGGAATTTAAAAGTTTAACAAAATATTAATCTTTATTTGTGCTTAATTCCAGAAATTGTGTTGGTTTTAAAATGTATTCTTTTACTCATGACATTCTCATGAGTTATTCATTCAGTACAATAAGTACTGAAGGGGATAGCATACCTATATGGAGCAATTGTTTATGCGGCCGGATTTTGTGTGAACAATGCTTTATGTAGGCTATATAACACAATGCTACGCCCACTTCTAAAATCACTGTAAACCATATAATCTTATATCGGATACGCCCACTTTTAAGCAGTTCTGTTATAAGGTAGCCAATTGGTACTAGCCACGGTAGATCGGGTAAAAACAGCTACTCAAAGACCAGATTTTAAAGAGAGCATGGGGAACTGTGTCAGAACACCTACATAGTTTAATATAAATAACTTAAAATTTATTTCATCCGGTTGGCTTTGTTTTTGTAACTGAAATTAATTATTTATTTTAAGTATTCAAAGAATCTTATTTAAAAATCTTATTTATAACTTTTGTTTTATTTAATATTTAAGAAAAAATGTGTAAAACTGAAAGTATTAATATTTTGGCTATAACAGTAAATGGTATATAAGACTCCGCACAACTGATTTTAGATTGTTCATTGATAACACATTATTGAATACCTCGTGGTACTATGCGAAAAATTTGGTTATAGACCCAGTGCACACACTTCACATATCGGGCTGAATTTCAATAGCAATCTGGAGGCAGCAACAATTAACAGACTAAGCAGCCAGACAGACATTAATTAATCGACTTTGGTATATATAAGGATCCAGAATATATGTATACAAATGTACGCTGTTGAAAGTACAAACGGGCATATAATATATATACATACATATACATTTTTTTTATCTATTTGCAATTCCGTTAGTCTGTCCATGAATATTTTTAACATTTTTCAAATGTGTTTGGTTTTGTAACGGATTATACGTTCGTTTGTAAGTGTGTATTTTTCTATACAAAGAAAAAACCGCATTACTATTCAATCCCGTTTTTATAATCTGAACCAGAAGATAAAATGTATTGAATTGGGGGCTTCATGTAAGATTTTGTGAAAAAAGTAATTTTCGTCTTAAGAAACGAACTAAAGCTTAAGGAAAAAAATTAATTACAATCAGGTATAAAGTTACAAAGTTTGAAATATAAACGAACGTAAGAAATAGATACATAAAAAACCGTATTGATGTTGCAAATGAAAAATTTTCCAAAACATTTGTGTTTTTTATGAATTTTATTTAAAATATTTTTACGCTGCTATTATGCATGAGTTTGTAATATAAATAAAAATATTTCTTCTTTTCTTGTTTTAAATTTATATACAGATTTATCCTTGGCTGCATTACGCGATGTGAATTTATATATTGAACCACCTGCTGTACGTCGTAGTCAATCAGTGACGCTGCATTGTCATTACACAATAGAAGGTGCACCGTTGTATTCGGTAAAATTTTATCGCGGCCAATTGGAATTTTTCCGTTACACACCTGGTGAATATCCGAATACAAAAGTTTTTCATTATCCAGGCATAAAAGTTGATGTGAGTAGAATGTAAATTGTAAAAACAAAAATAAATTTAAAAACGATAAATATTTTTTTCCTGAGAAGCTTATTTAAATTGTGTGGTAAAGTAAAGGGTGTCGTAACAAAAACGCAAGATTTAAATTTGGCGCCATTCGAAGTGTCATTGTTTAACATTTGAGCAATTGTTATTGTTTGCTAGTAGAAGGTACGAGGTTAGTAAAAAATGACCATGGACAGCGAAGGGAGTTCGTTAATTGGGTATTGGAGAGACAACATGAAAATGCTGATTTTGCCAATAAAATCATCTTCAGTGACGAGGCGCATTTCCATCTTGATGGCTTCGTCAATAGGCAGAATTGTCGCATTTGGGGTGAGGAAAATCCTCGAGTGATGCATCCTCAACGTGTCACTGTGTGGTGTGGTTTTTGGGCTGGAAGAATCATTGGACCTTTTTTTTATGAAAATGAGGCAGGTCAAGCGCAAACAGTAAATGGTGTTCGGTATCGTGAAATGATAACCAGTTTTTTCTTGCCTAGAATTGAAGAAATGAATGTGGAGGGCATGTGGTTTCAACAAGATGGCGCCACATGTCATACAGCCAGAGAAACAATTCAATTGCTGCATCAGTCATTTATTTAAAATTTAAATCTTGCGTTCTTGTTGGGACACCCTTTAGTTGCAAATTGAATCATAAATTTTTTAAAAACTTTTTCCTAAAGTGATATTTTAAAAAATTTTACTATTTAATTTTTTTTTATGTTTTAATTAAGACATGTATTAACATTACTTATACATAATTTAAATTTCAATGTTGCATACTGTTTCTGCATTTTAATAGGAAAGTGTTTCGAATTCCACACAAGTTGTTATACGCAATGTGAATTTCGGTCTATCTGGAAATTTCTCCTGTGAAGTAACAGCCGATGCACCTTTATTTTCAACAGCAATGGCATATGCTCAAATGCAAGTCGTTGGTAAGTTCGATAAACTCTTTTTAATTTTTAATATATTTTTCAATGTTTTGTAAGGGTAAAAAGGAGTATTAAAAAAAGTTTTGCTTTCATACAATTTTGTTGATAAAACTGTTTTATTTTCACTTGAATTAATATACTATGGCCGGTAGACCAATTTATTTTTTTTTACATTGTAACATAGGCTAACAAATTCCTCTTTCGTACAATTGATGAATTTTGGTATGATTAAATATTTAAAAATCATAATAGTTTTTGTTTGTGCTTAATTCCAGAAATTGTAATGGTTTTAAAATGTATTCTTTTACTCATGATATTCTCATGAGTTATTTATTCAATACAATAAGTACTGAAGGGGATAGTATATCTATATGGACCATTTCGTCAGACGCTACTCTGATTCCTCAGTAGATTACTCCCAACGTTTCTTGCAAACATTAGAACCTTTATATTGTAAAAGCAATTGACTAAATAAGAATTATTAATCAATAGTTACAAAAAGATTCAAATATTCAAACAAAAAACTTAGTAAGCATTAAACTGAATAAATAAATAAATTTCCCAACCAACATTTTTAATATTGAAAACTATATATTCTATTTTTATTCTTCTCTTCTCTTTTACATTTGAATGCCAGGTGGGTATTACTGAATGTAATTAAAGAGTATATGAAAAACAAAAACAAAAAATTTATAAAATATAATAAGAAAAACATAGGGTTTCACTACAATGAGCACTTGTATTTGTATATGTAATAATTTCTATTTGGAATTTAAAAGTTTAACAAAATATTAATTTTTATTTGTGCTTAATTCCAGAAATTAATATTTTGTTAAACTTTTAAATTCCAAATAGAAATTATTACATATTATAGTTTTTGTATAGCAGATCTAGTTTTTTGACATTTTTAAAAGTATTCTTGAAAGTGGTACATTATCTATTTAATAGTAGTTTTACAAAATGGCTACTAAGAGAAAATATTGTTCAAAGGATCCACACCATTTTTATGTTATTTCTGTCTCCGCAAAATCTGAGTACTTTAAGTATTTTGGAGTAAATATATGCAATCTACAAGTACAATGTACAAGTAGAATAATATCATTCTTAAGTTCAGTACACCAATTATTTGGCGGAAGGCTTGTAACCATCATAATTGCTATTTTTGTATGGTAAATATAACGAGCATAAACTCTTAAAAACCGAGATGATTGGTCGTATCTGCTGTTACCCGATCGGATCATGAATTAACTTGAACAGCAATCGTGGGAGTATTTCGTTTCAGTGATTGAATATTTTTTTGGGGAATCATAAATCAGAACACTGTTTACAATTAGCTAACGACATATTCTCTAATTTAAAACAGCTAGATTTATTTATGAGCATTAATATACACTGTTTAAATTCTCATTTGTATTATATTTCTTGGAAACCTTGAAGATTACAGCCACTAAAATGTTCGTATAATGAAATAACGTAGACAAGGGAGGTGAAACATACATATGAAAGCTGATATCTGCTTGAGTTTTTATTTTTAAATCTAATAGTATAAACTTTTTTTTGTAACTGCATGAAATAAAAATTTTCAAATAATTTAAAAACCTTAATTAATCGAAAACGAATGCAAGCACTCTGGAATATTGTTCAGTGTCGACCAGTGTAATTAAGTTTTTAATTTTTTATATGGAATATTGTTACTCATGTTATATTAAAGCATTTTATGATTAACTACTTGTGAATTTAGTGTGTTGTCTTTTCAATTTGATTTGAAAATATGAGACGAGATCAAGACTTCCATGACTTTTTCAGACCGAATTAATGTTTTCAATTATTCATTTCTTTCCGCCATCACAGAACGTAATTTTTGTTCAAATTTATTCCGCTTGTGCTACAAATCTACGCGTATATTTTTTCAAGGAATGCAAAAAGAGAAAGATTAAAAATCATAACAAAAATAAAAGATATCGTAAAAACAAACTTTATTTTATATTTCGAAAAATATTTTAAATTTATTTATCAAAAATTCGGGTCTACGTTGCTTATTTAAAATTTATTTTTATGATAAAAAATTCAATATTTTTCTTATAACAAACAGCTGACACAATAACACAATTAATTTATAATAGACAATTTAACAATTCATAATGAAATGATATAATTCAAAACATTATTGTTATACCTATATTGTATTAATTATGCATTCATGTTCTGACAATCACATTTTGTCAATATGATTTGAAAGCACAAAAAAGGTGTTTTGTGTACATAATATTTCGATTTGAAAACGTTCAGCTAAGACACTTATATTTTGAAATCACTTCGTTATTTTCGCGATTATTATAAGATGAACGTTAAAAATAAATATATTATTCCATGTGTGTTCTTTATTAATTTTGTTAAACAATTAGTTGTGTTATGAAAGGAAAACACTTAAAAATTAAAAAAAAAATATTACGATTATTTTGCTGTAAAATTTTTATTTTCTCTTGTGTTTTATTTTGTAATGAAAGCTACAACATCAGCTGTTTTATTGTGCTTTTGAAAAAATAAAATCATACCGAAAAACGTTAAAGCAGTGTGATTTACGGAACAGCACAAGATCACACCTGTGATTTCAAAACCACATGTGATTTGAAATTTGAAAATGAATTTAGAAAAATAACTCTTTATTGGACTAAGTTTGCTTCACAATGTTCAATCCATTTGGCTTGAAAATTTGAATTTTTATTTTGTTTAATATGTGTACATACTTATGGTGTGTATGTATAATTAATAAATAAATGTTACTTTATCAGTGATGCCACTAAAATCGAATATATTGCCATTTTTCTAGTGATGGCACGAAAATTATTGAAAGATGTTGAGTGAAACATCTTGTAAAAATGTTGGAGATGTTAATTTTTTCTACAGGCATTTTATATTTAAATATTAGATGTCAAATGCGCTCTAGTGTAAAAGTACTATTAAACAACAAATTTCGTATGAAAAAAATGAATAAAAAAGTATGAAAAAAGAAAACAAGAAGAAGCGTAGCGTTACAGAAATTGAACAAAGCGACATAGTAAAAAGGGTAAACGCGTCGCTGACAATGTCGTCATTAAGACACCATAAATGTTGACAAATGTGTTGACTTTGAGACGCAAAACCTCAAGCATCCTTCAGGGTCTTATACAAATTTGAGTATGTATGCATGTATCCTGGGTGTAGTGACGGCACTACAGAGTAAAGGATAGCACTATAATAGAACTACGAATACAGAAATCTTACGGAAATAGGATTTTTAACTTTTGCCGTTAATTTGACATTCTTTATTTGATATTAAATATATATTTATTTATTTCTTAACAAAATTGACTATAATTAAAATTAGATTATATTATTAAGAAATTAAATTAATACGAATAATATACAATTATAAATGTTGTCCTTTTTTAGAAATAATAATGTAATATTAATGTTACTTAGGATTCAAAATATAATCCAATGCATTATGCCTGAGCAATTGTTGCCTAATGTTTTGATATTGTGAACAGAAGGAAAGAAAGTATTCTAGTGTTATGGGTATTAAATATATAATATAATAAAATATGTTCGGTTGAAAAAAATATTTTTAAACATTTTCAACTAATTTAAATTTGTTTCGCCTTCCTATTGGATATATTTTTTAAAATTTCTTTTTTTTTATTAATTTTAAAATTGAATGTACAGCAGCCACAACATGTGTGACCTTTGGTAAATACACTTACGAGACACATATTTTCTCTGTCTTTCGTCGAAAAACTTCGTTTTCTTCGAAATGCTTTTATTGCTGTTGCCATTGAAAGCATTTTCTTCTGAAAATATTTGAAATGGTTTTTATTCTATTATTTCATTCAATAACATTATCTTTTTAACTTGGTAGCACTGAGCTTAACGGACAAATATAGTGTTGTATTTCATAAATCCAACTTCAATTCAATTCCAAAATAGCATTTAATGTGGATTTATTAAATTCACTTTGTACGGTAAATACAGTTCTTATGACTTGGATTTAACGTTAAAACGGCATTTATGTTAAATTCACGGATGACGTAAATACACATTAAAATTTTACACACAGATGAAGCTGCATTTCTTATTTTTTTATATAAAAGTGCAATTTATATTATATTTAAATATAATTTATTATATTTTATAAGCTTATAATATACAAATAAAAAATTTTATTGAATGATTTGGCGATTTCGTGTTAAGAAGTGTGGTAGCTCCAGCAAAGTATTTAGTGTTCCGCAAATACAGTACTCATTTTTATAGTACTTTCATCGCTTCATTATTTGCTTTTCTTGTTCGTATTTTCAGAACAAGGTTTTTGCAAATGCTTACGGATAAGAACTTGAAAAGCAACACTTCGCTACTCTTCACTATTTGAGCAAGTACCTACTTGCATTTACTTTTAGCAAATGTATTTACAAATACAAAAAAATTATTTGTTGCAGATGTCTAACATGTAAAAATTTAAATTAAAAAATAAAACATAAAAATGAAAACCTAAAATTTCTTTTCTCTTTTTCGGCCATTTGTGGACCGATTGTTCTGACTCTTTTCACAGACATAATGGCTGTTATTTCTGATAAAATTTAATATAAAGTTTTTTTGCTCCAAAAATTAAAAAAAAGAGGTAGTTGCACTTCAGAGCTCACAGCTAAGCCATTTATGGACCGATTAGGCTGAATTTCATAAGCAAACTGAAGACACAAACATCCAACAAATTGGCATACTTTTCTGTAGACCCTCTAGGGACTTCAGAAAGTTTATTTCAACATATACACAGACAGAGTGGCATGGCTAAATCGACTTCTCTATTTATAAGCATCCAGAATAAATACTCGTATACATTACAGGATGTCCCATGTACCGTGTAGAAATTACACATGGAATGACAAAACTTTTAAATTTTTGTGCAGGGTATAAAAAAGATTTGGCAAATATTGATTAAAATATTTTTCTTTGAATATCTATTTTTTGTTAGTCCTATTCGATTAATCGAATAAGATGTGTGCTTTTATACACAATTCATTTGAAAGACACACATGTTTGCTAAGACTGATATGCATTACGCACATATGCAGCTTAAAAATTTCCATAAAAAAGCAAAACTGATATTAATGAAAAACTAAAATTTTTGTCGTATTTTTAGTTCTTCCAGGCTATTTGAGGACCGATTGCTCTTATTTTTTGCAGGGGTTTTGTCATTGTAATTTCTGACAAAATTGTATAACAGGTTTTTCTTTGTAATTTAAAAAAAATATTCAAAAACCCACATAGAAAATTGGTCGCGGCTTTCGAGTCATAGCTCCGCCATTTAGAGATCGATCGGGTTGACTTTCGATAGCAACTGCAAGACAGAAACCGCTGATAAATTCGTATACCAAACTCTTCTGTAGGTTGCTTATTAACGACTACACATACCACTTCTAAGCTTATGCACCTTTAAATATATTTTGTTATATTGCAGCGAATGAGTATTTTTTCAGTTTAGAAGACTACTTCAAATGGAGATAAATAAAAAGAAGAACCTTAGATGTGGGATAAAGTTGTAAAAATTAGGTATAGTTAGTCCTGGATCTTATTCTGGAATTTTTTTCTTAAAAGGAGAAAGAATCAGTGAAGTGCCATTTCCCAACCTTGGAAAAAAGAAATTTTTTTTTGGTAGTGCTATGCGTCACGTAAAAGCCAAAACATTAAAAAGTGTTTGCGCTGTACACTATGTTTGCAAATGTTATTTGTGGTAAGAAAAAAATAATAATAAAAATAGTACGTGGGGAAAAGTAGGCAAATGATTTTTTTGGAACACACGGTTATAATAAAGAAAAGCAAGTAAAACTAACAATTCCTTCTTGGCTTTGACAACCGCCATCTACTATTCTAGAAAAACCAAACAAAAAATGTAAACAACAAAACGTTTTATGGGGTTTACATGAAAAAAGTGTAAAAGAAAAATATTTTGCTTTTATGTCAAGCGTTTTTCTTTATTTCAAAACAGTTTTCATAGTCATATCAAAATTTAAAGTAGTATGTATGTATGTATTTCTGTTTCTACAAATTTACGCACATGTCATACTCACATTAGTAATTTTTATAGCCTGTCCGTTTTTCATTTCAAAGTGTGTAATGTTGAACGTACTTATAGAATTTTATATTACAAAAAAAAAAAAAAAAAAAAAGGATTTCCTTTGTTCTGAATCTTGGTACACATTTCATTTAATATTTTTCTTTTATATTTTTACTTGTTCTTTTTCACTTTTTTTTTTTAACTCAAACTTACGTGCAGAGAGCTATGACCTGTGGCAAGTATATTGTTCGGAATTATTTAGAGAAATTGTTTATTTTATTTTCATCTTCTTTTTTTTCTTGAAGTTGTTAACGATTTGGTTACACTTTTAAAGTACCATTTATAAGGACTGCAAACATTGCCTTCAGGAAGGATAGTTTTTATTCGATTTAATTTTGTACCAAGCAATTTCTGTATAGTGATGTTATTTTTATTTTCATTTTATTAGTTTGTGAAAATATAAGGGTTTAAATCAATAACAAAAAGGTCTATAACTTTAGGTAAATAGCATTATTTGTTTTTGTAATTATAGCAATTTAAAAGGATATCAAAGTTGAAAGAAATTCCTTTGGGTAAATTTATTTTATTATAAATGTGAGTATGAAGAAAATTAATAGAACTGAAGTGCCAGTATCTGATTGAGGTTTAAACACACAGACAGAAATTTCATTATTTTATTTATATGTATTTTAATTTTAAAGAAACAAAATAAAGAAACCTTCACACTTTTTTGATATAAAATTTAATTTATATTTTCAAGATCACTCCTCTTGAATTTATATGGAAGCCGTGCGAACAAGTAAATTTGAAGGGTGTAATGCAAAACTTAAAAAAAGTTTAAAATAATTCAATTTTTTTTTGAAAAGAAGGATTTACTAATAGTTTTTGACCATCTCTTGGTTGATGTACCTTGACGTGGTGAGGTCTAGGCTCAACCGGTCAACCGGTCTAGGTTCAACCATGTCGGACAGGTTCTTGGAGAGATTCCGAAAACTAAATCTTCACCGATTCCGAAGCCAAGGTGTTGTTGGAATCGTGACGAGGGCTGAATGGTGCAGGGAATTTAAACATGTGCATCGCTAGCGGAGACATCCCCTGGAATACCGGGCGAACTTCCAGTGTAAATAGCCTAATGTACTTGTGGGAGCTCTGCGTATATGAACCAATCCATTCTCAACTTTGAAGCTTATTTTTATGGAAAATATGAAAGAAAACATATAAATCAAAACAACGGAGTCAGATGAAGATACCCTTCTTCGACGTAACTGCCAACCCCCCATGATTTCGAGCTACATGCCGAAGAAAGCTCTCAGGGTCCACTGGAACCAAGAGCTAATGACAGGACGAAGCCTTATGCTAAGGAACCAAGCGTACCAAGCGAGGCGAAGGGCCACAAGAGAAATGATTATTTCACTGGTGCCCAAAAACGTCGTATTAAAGCCAAGATCAGAGATGGCATGACGGCTGAAGAACCGAAAGCTGAAGTGCGCACATGATATGGCCAGGTTAATAAGAACCAGGTGTCGGGTTCGCAGTCGTCAAAACGCTGCAGATCGGCTAATAATTCGCCCAGCGACATGATCTTACAGCGAAAAAATCTAGAAATCTTAGGGTGGAGAAAAGGTAACCCCTAAAACTACACCACTGCGCGAAAGGATGTTCAGCATAAGTGAAATGGACCCTCGTACAGCGACATGTTTAGCGCATGCAAGGTTGCCATCACCCACTCCAAGCATCCTGAAGAATAGACCAAAACCCGGTGTCAGGTCACATGTATGATACAGAGAATTCAAATTGGTTTTTTTATGGCTACTGCCAATGCAAAAGCAATACATTTTTTTACATGATCTTATTTTTTTCGTGATGTGTAAGAAGAATAAAAGTGTTTTACCGACGGCAAATTTAAAAATATCACATATATAATAAGGTTGTAATAATTTGGACGGATCACGCCCACTTTTTAATAAAACAATTTATATGGATCTTTTAATAAATAACATTCTATTTTCTCTCTGAAATGTAGTAAATATGGTATAAAGTTGCCATATAGTTTTCAACCGAGCATGTCCACTTTTTAAAAAAATCATTGAAATTGGTTTTGTAATGGTTGAAATTCTAAAATTTAAGATATGAACGGAAGAGCTTCAAAGACATATAAATCGACACAGCTTAAATTGTTACTAATCAAACTCAATTTTTAAATTCATAAAATCCAGCCGGAATGCCTATAGATGGACATGTGTTGTAGAGTTGGCTAGATTTAAAATTACCGTTACAGTTTGGCATTGTTACTTAATAAATATAAAGGTTCTAGGCTGATTTGAAATGATAGTTACAGTTTGATTTCAACGATCACATTATATAAACATTTGGCAAAAAACAGCAAATATTTGTAATCTGACCACAAACAGCTAAAAATCAACAAATAATTTGCAAAGAAACGAAAATGCTTCTAAAGTGACCATAGTGTGACCACTCAAGCTCACATATTTGTTTCGTTTTTTAGCAAACAATTATTTGTTCTTGCAAAATTTTTATAAGAACAAACAGGAGCAAATAACAACTAAAAAACAATGTTGTATGATTTTAAAAATAATCAGTACATACTTTATTTATTTATTTCTATTTTTAAAATTATTTTAAAGGGTTTTCATAAAATATTTACGATAAAATACTGCCGTTAGTTTTTGCTTAGTTGTAATAATGACCCTAAGAATTCCTCTCATATAGTAAATATTCTATGTGAGTGCCCAGCGGTGGCAAGAGGCAGAATAAGATGCTCAGGCAGAGGGACACTGGTCCCAGGAGAGCTATGCATAATTAGTCCTACAACAATTATAATATTCGTAAGGAGTCTCGGATTGTAGTTAAGAACGGGCGATTATAGCCCGTGATAATAATAATAAATATTCGGCTAAGACCGGGTAAAAACAGCAAATGAATTTTGTTGAAAGTGTTGTGGTATCTTAAAAATATGGAGTGGAAAAAATATTTTTATACGAAAATTAATTTCCATTCACATTATTTCATTAGAAAGCACAAAAACTCATTAATTTTTATAAACTTACTTGAAAAAAATTACACGAATTGATCTAAAAATTTAGCAACCGTATCTTGATACAACAACTTTAAATTTGCTGATGATAGATGGCCGTCGTATAAAAGAAGTAATAAAATGTACAATTTTTCGCTTTTGGTGATAGTAGTTTACTTTATAAATGCGTGTAATTAACTTTTATTACGCTCAATTTATAAGTAAAATGTAACAAACGACATATCCAACAAACATTAGATATATTTCTGCCGGATGCAGGGATTCCACAAAAAAGGAAAAAAAAAACCAACAAAACAAAACATTGTAAATGGCAGTAATTTTTATTTTAATGTTTTTTTAAATCGCTAAACATTACACTTGTATGTGATTATATACATTTGTTACTGAAAATTTGAATGTGCGTAAGTAAACATTTCCAAAAGAATTTCTGGTACATGAAATTGAATTTTGTTTTTTAACTAAATTATTTTTCTCTTCTACGTTTTTGTCTTTTTGTTGTGTTGATAGTGGTGACAATAAAAAATTAATTTAAATTAAAATTAGACGTTCTTATGTATGTAATTTTTCATGAAGTGACTTGTTACAACGAGCATCTTACAATGATATTAGGATATTTAATTGAGGTTTTTTCTTTTTAGACAAAGCGAAAATAATTATAGCAAAATAAAAGTCCCTCCCACAACGCATATACTTACATGTAGTATACTACGTTTACAAACACACTAGAAAACTAAAGTGATTTTTCAAAGGAAACAACAACGAGTTCTACGTAGCAATTTGTTGGGTGAATGCAAAAGGCTTTAAGTTGTTATACTCGTACATACATATTTACAATTGAATTAGAAATATTTATTGTTTATATTTTTAGACTCAAGAAAAAAAATATTTAAGATAAATTAAATTTCTAATTTTAAAAATAATCAAGAAACAATAACGATAATTAAGCTTTTAACAGCTTAACTTAAAACTTTGCCATTTATAGATCACGGCGGGAAATTTTAGAAAAAACCTGTTAGTTTTACCGCTACAAAGACTTTGCTTACCGGTTCTAGCGCGGAAAGCAATGGAAAATATTGTTTCTTTTTTTAATCTCACGGCGCGCTGCGATGGTCTACTCATACTGAAGTCTCCTGGGACCAGTGACCACTTCAAAACGACTGGATAATATAAGTGTTTTATCCATCTTATCAGAAACAGCGAGGCATGGAAAGTTCCAGACAGATTTTAGAAATTTTAAGATGGGATAGACCGGGTAATAATGATCGTTGCCAACTCAAAAATTTGGTTGGATGTATAAAGAATGAAAAAGAAAATCTATATGTGTCTCGGCAATTTATGATTCAAAAAAGTACCTAATTTACCGAGTTTTTTGTTCAATAATTAGTCGGATCTATAGGTACTTAATTTTTAAATGAAGAAATTTAAGAATACAAAATTAATTAAATTTCATTCAATTTAAACTATCAGATCAAGATTTTTAAATTAATGGCAAAAATTAAAAACTTTGCTTCAGCATTCCTTATTCAATAAAATTTACGTTTCGTACTTCTAATGCAGACAATGCATTTAAAATACACACGTTACAAAAATTTTCATAAAAAAATAAAAACAGAAATTAATGAAAAACTAAAATTTCAGTTGCATTTTTGATTTTTCCTTTCCAATTTATTTATAAGGATGCAGAATATGTATACTTTATATAGTGGCACATGTACGGTGTAGAAATTACAAACGGAATTACAAACACTTACAATGAAGGGTGTAAAAATAACTTTAGTTTTCAAAAAATAACTATTAATCTAATTGAGAACGTCACATCCAGACCATTTCTAAAAAGCAACTTCGAATGCACTGGAATTTCAATGAGATCTTTTTCTTTTGAAGAGGATCTGAATGCCTTTACCGACGGCTCTAAAAATAGTTGAGGAGTCTGAATCTAATATATCCTTCAAACTCCCCGATCAATGCAGCGTTCTACACTGGCTATGGTACCATAGAATATTTGGCAGGAATATTCTCATTTATACCGACAGTCGGACTGCAATTACATTCTTGGTGGGTGATTACTCGACATCCGAGAATGCCGGACACCCTCATCTAGGTGCGGGGGCATGGAATCACAGTATGGAACTGTAGGGCGAATAACCTGGCAAGGGAAGGGTCGAGACTGTCAAAACAAAAGCCGACACGCCTTGGGGCATCCCTATCCCGGTCTGCAAACAGCAGATCGCTAGGATATTTTTGGGAATAGCACAGTTCAGATGAAAGGCGGGCAACTGCAATTTTGGCAATCATGGTAAGAGAATGGGACGACTACTGTAGAAGTTGTCGTTTGATTGAAGGTAGAGGAAACTGTGTAACACCTTCTCTGACGGTGTCCTGCCCTGGTGGAGCGGCGCAAGCTCCACTTTGCAGGGCCAACATGCTATATGGCTTCGCTTGGAGAAGCAATTAGTTTAAATGACGGACTCATCATCTTTGTTTGTCTGCCTTCTTATTTATTTCCCTTCACTTTTCTATTTAGAGTCCTATCCTTCTTCACTTCTTCTTATACAGGTAACACAAAGTTACCATATCAAAGGAAACTGTGTAACCTAACCTAACCCTGCGTTTACACAGGGAAGTACTTTTTTGAAATTTTTGTATACGTATTATGAATAAAAATTTCAATGAAATAAGCTACTTTCTTGTAAATTTCTTGCACGATTACACAGGAAAGTGAAAATTCATTTTTAAAATGTCGTCGATGCCAAGAGTTAAAAAAATTGCATTAAAAAAATAGAAATGAAAAGCCAAAAAACAATAAAATTTAAAAGAAAAAAAAACAGCGATTAAAAGAACGATATAAATAAATACATTTATTGTATTTTGAATATTTAATCTTGTCTTCATCTTTACTGTTTTGTTTGTTACCCAAATAGAATTACCATACCATGATAATAAGCAATGTAGGTGTAAGCCAATAGTTCCAAATAATTTTTATTGTTAATTTTTTTTTTTTTTGAGTTTATTGCTATAATAAGACATCAATTGTCTTCTTTATATATATTTAATAAAAAATACTACAATTCTTTTCACAAAACAAATTTAATTTACAATTATAATTTTACCACAATCCCGTACATTTTTTTAAATCTTTTTAAAGGGTAACAGTGTTATCTATTTGTCATTTTATTTTCAGAAAGTGTCAAAAAAATTACTTTCTTGAAAAGTTGTCAATGTATTAGTGAAAAAGTTTGAGTGTATTGCAACTTTCAAGAAAGTACTTTCCTGTGTAAACGCAAGGTAACCAGTGTTGAGTAAGGATATTAAAAAAGCAACTCAAATACCTTCTCAGACAACCGGATATGGTACAAACATTAGCAACGGAATTCAAACTATAGGTGAACGGTAAAGAGACAAGACAACATTGTTACGAATACATATTCTAAGTTTTATTTATTATAAAAAAAAAAAGTAAAGAAACACATCTCAAAAGTAACGTGCACTTGACTGTACTTAACCTTTTTCATAAAAAAAAAATTGCTTATCTAGTACGTTGTTTGGCTCTGACAATAATAGCACTTGTACTATGAATATCATTCATTTATTCATTCTCATAAAGTAAAAAGAAAGATGGCATTATATATACTACATAGAATTTCTAATTCAACAAATATGTGCACATACATATACAACAATTTTTTTTCTCACATACATAAGTACGTACTTTCGCAAGCCTATGACTAGAAATAATTGTTTCATTTATACATATTCTCTTCTAAAAAACAACAATACTCTATGTAAATAAGCACTACAATGGTCCATCATCGTTTGTACTCATTGTCAACTTGAAATTAGTAATTTGCATATAAAGAATGAGTAAAACAAAAAAAATATATGTTCATAATGCATTATTTTGGAATAAGACATAAAACAAGTAAGTGAATACATGCATGTAGTATATATATATATACATACGAGTATATGTTTAAATGATCAGACAAATATAAATTAAATATTTTTAAATAAAAAAGTATTAAACACTTTTTATTTATTATTTATTAAAGCTTTCTATTCATAAATTTTTTTTACACAAAATATATTTTATATAAAATTTTATTTCTGATATTTTTTAAAAAAATCAAAAGTTCTTTTCAATGAAAAATATAATATTTTTTAATAATTTCTCAAAAAATTTAAAAATCCTTAAACATAATCCTAAAAGCCCATTTTGATTATTTTAAAAAATTAAATTTTTCAAACATAACAAATATAAATATATGTTAGCAAAAACTAAATTTTAATAACATTTCTAGGGAAAATCAGCTTTTTTTAAATTTTTATTCAACAAGTATCAGCTTTTTTCTGCTGTCACGTACAACTAAGTAGCAAATTTTTTGTTTTTAACAGATTGACACGTAACAGAACAGAATAGAACAGAACAGAATAACTAACTACTTACACACATATGTATTTAACAGAAATCGATCAGCTGATTCATAACAGAACGGAACGTAAAGACTAATTCTGCCTTAACCCTTTCGACCCGGATGATACACATGTGTACCACTCACATTTTAAACATCTCTAAAAGCTTTAAATTAAATGTTATTTGGTTGTGCATTGTACCATGTCGTCTCCAAACTTCGCTGAATAGGTTCTAAAAAGTCCCGTTAATTTATTTTGTTATTTACGTTTGATATTTCAATTTTTGTGAGTCGCGACGGAGCCAAAGTGAAGTACGTTGTTAGTTTTTATGCGATATTGGCCGTGGAAGCTTCGAACATAATAAAAATAAGGAAGAATTTAAGTTTTTGCAAGTATTTGCAATTGAAGCATTTTTTTGAAGTATTTTATGTGTTTTTTGATTATTTTAGATTATGGTACATATATGTACCATTCGGCCGGTATGGTGGTACATATTTGTACCAGTAGTCCGGTGAGCACTAAATATTTTAGTTTCATATTTTGGGAAAAATTTGTTGTTTTCGTAGAAATGGATCCTGGAAGTATTCGAAACATTTTGGAAGATGAAGCTGATAGCGCTAGCGACTCAGGGGACTTTTCCGGAGGAAGCTCTGATGAGTTTGTACCAAGTTGTATGTCTAGACGAAGACGAAGTAAAAAGTGGTGTCTTTACCTTCAGCGATAAGGAAGACATAGGAGTGGATGAAATGAATGAGGTTACCGAGGAAGTTCTTGTCCAAAATGAGAAACTTGGCACTGGTTTGGTTTCTCAACCTGGCGCATTCGATACCAACTTTATTTGGAGTACACCTGACGAAAACTTCGTACCTAAAATGGATATTTTTAATTCTCTTAGCTAAAAAATAGCAGAGCACATACCTCGCCATGCTCCTATAATTGATATATTCAACAAATTATTGCCTAAATCAGCTAATATATACATAGTCCAATGTACAAATGAGAGAATAAAAATTTACGAAAGTGAAAAACATAAAACCAAAAAGGTAAAAATAACTGAAACCAATGCTGGTGAAATAAAAACAATTGTTGGATGCATGTTTATAATGTGCTACAATCGACTCTAAAAGACTATTAGGCGCGCCATAAATCACTAGGAAATCTATCATTGAAGGAAGTAATCACACGAGATCGATTCACTTTCATTACTTCTAAAATGTATTTTGCACAGCCGGAGAAGCCACATAATAGTAATAAAACTTACTATATTGATGATTTGGTAGAATGTTTGAAGAAGACAATTCAAAAATGCAGACAAGACAGTGTGTACCAGAGCATTGATGAATCAATGACGAAGTTCAAGGGTCATAGCACCACAAACTACCAATCGTAACTCAATGCATCTTCCTATTGAAGGAACTACTCGACGTCGTTGCACCAACTGCAGCGGTCAAAAAAACCAGACGCGCACTAAGACAATGTGCAAGGAGAGCTTAGTGCCACATTGCAAAATGTACTTTGCACCATATCACATGTGAATTTTATGTGAAAATACATTTTTATTATAACCTTCCTTTTCTTTTTCAATAAAACTAAAAAAATCAATAAAATATGATTTATTATTGGCATAATTCTTTTTGATATAGTTTGTTTTACAGGACGGTTGGTACTTATTTGTACCACTTAAGATCCCGAGTGGTACAATGGTTTACCACCACCCCTTCAGCCACCCAGTTATTGATTCTCTGATTTTCGTTCGCCGATAACTTATTTACTGCTTACTTAACCCGTTGCCACCAAAAATTGTATTGTAGCATTGCTATTCGAATGTCGGGTCGAAAGGGTTAACTGAATTATACATAACTCATATATATGTATGTAATATATCGACTTGTATACATACATATGCCGCTCATTTGCTGTATAATTATAGTAATTTTTTTTTAATTTTCTTGAATGAAAATATATTTATTATGCTTGAAATTTATAGCTCTATTTAAAAACACGAGGGTACTCACGATGATGCTTGCAAATAGTTCAAACCATACAAATGCGTGCGAAATACTTCGGCTTAGTTAATGCAACAACCAAATGTGCACATTGCACTTTGCTTTGAGTTGTGTGTATTTGCTCAAATGTAAATAAACCAAAAACAACAAACACATGTGCAATTGATAGAAAAATATAAAGTTGCCAGAGTATCATTAAATTAAAAAGAGACACTCGCAACTTATTTTATATGTATATCAGCTAATAGCGTTGTAAGCTCCCTATTTTTTTGTATTCATTAATTCTTACATTTTAAGTGTGTACATTTTAACTTACTAAATAGTTAAACAATGGCTACACGATCTCAGTTCCAAACGAACTAACACCACAAAGCGAAAATTAGCTTCTTCTCAGAAATATTTATAATATCGGAATGTTTTCGAATAAAAGGTTAATTAAGCGAAGCTGGTTTTGCAAAAATTCCGAAGCATATTTAAATAAAAAGCTAATATTTACGCAAATGAAACCCTGGGGGCATACATTTGGCATATAGAAACCTTGCCTCGCCGGGTTTAATTTTCTTTTAAACGTAGACTTGTGCTCCGTATCTCATTTTAGTGAACGCTCTTCTTAGGTCAAAAATTAAAAGGAATTTAGTTCATTTTATCTTTTGTATTTTTATCATTTATAATTTTTTTGTCATTGAACCTTCTTTATTATGTAAAATGATATTGAATAGGTGTTGAAAGAAATTGTTTACTAAAATAGAAAGCAAAACAACAAAACAAAATTCGAAAAATTTCTAAATTTAGTTTTAATAATATAGTTCAAAAGTACTTTAGTCACTACACTCGTACTTAAAAAAATTTAAGGTTCGTTTATAGGTCGCTCATTTAAAATGAAGAGAAAGCAAATTAACTATAGGAATTCAAAACACGAACTAGTTCATTCAGTTTAAATAAGTGAATAGTACAATGGGAATAGTTCGTTTGTGTACTAATCAAGACTATTTAAATGTACTAATTCCTCAAAACAGATTTAAAAGATTAAATTCGGCAGTGCCGAGTTTTATGTACCTCCCCATCACTGTAGTAGCCAGATACTCACGTAATTAATTTTGCACATTCAACAAAAATATTTTTAAAAAAGTATCACGAAAAGGCATGTATTAATTAAAATAATTTTCTAAAATAAATAATTAAAAAAGAAATTCAAATTACGAAAAAAATCTGTTCTATTAGCAATAAATTGTCAGTAGTTGATTACCTTTTTTTTAAATATAAAAAAAAAGAAATTTTAAAAAAGATATTCAATGTGAAGCTTGAATAATATTTATTAATAGTAAATAAATTAAAATTTCAAAAACTATTTTAACATAAAATTTCTGTATTCGTAGTTCTATTACGCAGTGTAATACACACAAAGGCTGATATTCAAAGTTTCTAATAACGACTTCAAGTAGAAATTATGACAAATTTTTCATACAAATTTGACACAACATCGATTTCAAATCTACTTTAATTTTCTTTGAATACAAGCAAAAGCATTTAAAAGAAAACAAAAACAAATTTTCCTGTATTGTTTTTTCGCATTTGGCTGAACAGGCCATGCCCCAAGTGTGTTATTTTTTAATGTTGTTCGACATGCTTGAATACAAAAAGCAAAATACAAGGATTCAAACACACAAATATGCTAAGAGGCATTAAATCAATGATCACACATGTTTGGGTAAACTATTGCGTAGGGTGGATTTTGTTTGTTTGTGTGTATTTAAATTGATATATGGTTTCTTATTGTTAAATGTTTTAATCAAGGCATATCCATGCATTTTGCTTTTTAAATTCAATCGTGTTGAACAGCATAAAAAGCAGTCAGTTATTAATCGTGCCTCAAACATGATTTAACCATATGTTTTGCATGATGTTTTGTGCGTTAAATAAATCACACACACCGATTTCAGATCTCTGATATATACTTATTTGACTCTGCTATTTATATGGATCCAGAATATGGGGTGGCTTATGTACGGTATAGAAATTACAAGCGGAATCGCAAACTTATATACGAGTATACCCTTCTTACTTACTTAAAGTGTTGTATTCGCATCCATTTTTTTCAAACTTTTCATTTTATAAATATACAACGTGATATGAAATGTAAAAAATTGTCATAATACCTGTAAAAACAATCAAGAAAAAGAAAAAATATATTAATTTCAATGAAAATTAGCTGTTTTGTTTTTAAAAGTGCATTTAATGAAAACGTTGTATTTCTTATACATTTTGTTTTATTATGTTACAGAATTTCCTGACAAACGGCCACAACTATTAACAGAACTAGCACGCTATGAACCGGGTGATGTATTACGAGCTAATTGTAGCACACCTCCATCTAGACCACGAGCAGAACTGCGATTTACCATAAATAATATACCGGTAAGTAAAAAATAACTGCTAAAACTATGTCGTCATGTGTACGTTAACAAATTATGGTTTCTCAAAGTATATTTAGTTCACTTCAGCAAATATTGCTTAATTAATAGTCTTAATAAAAATTAAAGCACCCTGAAAAGAAATATCAAGAATAGGTGTGGACATAAGCTTTTTTTAATACATAAATTTAAGTACTTGAAAAATAAAAATAAAAGTATTTTTCTTTTGTAAAAATTTCAGTGTCTTAGAGGTTAATATCCAAACATACACAAATATATTATATTGCACTAAATAAATTTTATGAATACATACCTACACGCAAAGAAAAAATATGGTTGAAGCAACCATATTCTGGTAGAAACATAGTATGGTTAGATTTATGATTGCTTCTAACCATATATATTTTTTCAAGGCAAAAAAAATATTGTTTTTAATTTTTTATTATTTTTAATTTTTTTAAATACATATTTTATATAAACATTTTAAAAAAAATTTTAATATGAAATTAAAAAAAATTCTTAATATAAATATTTTTTATTCCTCCATTTATTTTTCTTTTCTATTTATTTGTATTTATTTACTACATACGAGTAATACAGCGGGTTTGAATTTATTTTTTTAAATTTTAGTCGACTCTGCCAGGACTCGAGAACTTGTGAACACTCAGTTAAGAATAGACTTGTGGCATTCATGTCCGACCTAGTTCACATGAACGATTCAGCAAGTTGAACGATTTGGAAGTTTAAATTTTTTTTTAATTATTTCGTTCATCGTTCACTGACTTTTACTGTTTAGGATTAAAATAACTAAAATTTGTTTTAGTTAAAATGTAGCAAAATTTCATTGCAGACATAAAAATGGATAGTTAATTTAAAATCATACATGCTTAAATTCAATAATCAGTTGTAATAATATATCATTATAAAATTATTACAGTGTATAAAAAATACAATGAACGAAAGTCATAAATTTGTTGTTACAGTGTCCGAAACGAACGATGAACGAAAATCAAAAGTCATCGTACAGTGTAAGAAATGAACGAAAATCAAAAGTCATCGTACAGTGTCCGAAATGAACGATAAAAATGACATAGGTCATTTAGCTGATTTGAAAAATCTGAACGATTCAGTGAAGTTAACGATTATGCCCAAGTCTACTTAAGAAGCATTAACTCGCCACTCAACCACTTCAGCCACAAAGCTCAGTTGAGTTTGAACGATTGAGTTTTTGTTTTATACTCACTTTATTTTGATGTTTGCGAAAGAGTCAAATAGAAAATAATTTACATTCAACCATATTTTTATCATTATTATGTTTGCTATGATATATGATTTCAAATAAAATTTCATTAAACATAATATTATAATTATATGGTTGATCTAAGACACTAAACATAATATTGTTAAAAATAACTACAAACATGTTTATCGTGATCATAATAATGTTTAGATGCTTTAAATTAATAATATTATTTTTGTGAAGAACACACTACGAGTATGTTTGCGGTGACCATATTCAACCATCTTTTTTCTTTGCGTGTATGTAAGTTAATCATGATGACTATGATTTCACTAAAAATATTTAATAAAAATTGGGTCCTAAAAAATTTTAGATTTTTAGTCGTTTTATTTTTTATTTTAATCTTTTCATAAAAGCTTCTTTTACTTGACAAATGATCTCTAAAAATGTTCTTCTTAAGTTTTTTTTCGAGAAATATATCTTTTTTAATTTCATTTCAATGTCTCATCTCACAATTCTTAAATATTTTATTTATAATCTTTTTTTAATTTTATTTTCAATTAATTATTTCAGAATAGTGAAAGGTCTAGAGCTTTTTTTCTGCTTCTCATACTAATTTCTTTTGAAATAATCTAAAAGTAGGTCACTACTTTTTAATATACAAAAATATACGTAATAAACTAGTCTTAGTTTTTTCTTTTTTTAATTTAACTGCAAAACAAATTCATATAAAAACATAATTTAATATCTTAGTCCTTTTGTAAGGCTCATTAAAAGCAAACGGGTGAAAAAATTACCTTTTTATTTATAACTGCATTAAAACAGTTTGGTTATACTGACTTTTGTATTTTTAAGTTCTTCAACTTTAGCATTTGAATTTTCAATTTAAGAAATTCTTACCAAATCTTCAATGTAACATGTACATACACATACACACTAAAGGGCTTATCACTACAAACATGTGTAATATTTTATATTAAAAAGTGCTTGTAAGCCATTTCAAGTATGATTGTGCAGTACTTTATTACATACATATGTACTACATAACGTCATTAAGCCTTGGAGAATATTTTTCTTATTTAAAATGTTGTGTTATACACAAAAGATAGATAGATGTGTGTATGCATGCACATACATATGTACCCATTTATGTAAGTTGAAGAAAAGAAATTCGTAAAATGTACACTTGGAAAAATAAATGGATTTTTGCTATTTGATATTGATTAACTGAATAAAAAACCAGTTAAATTCAGTTGGGCAAAAAAAATTTAACTGAAATTAAAATTTTGGCAAATATTTTTTAAACTAAAAGTAATACTTAAAGAGATACCAAAACAAATCCTCTTTGGCTCCCTTATTTCTATAAGATTTCAGTTTTCGTAGTTCTATTACACTCAAGGCACACACATACAAGCAAAAATTCAGAATATAGCGGGTGGCCCAAATGAGACCTAGTGAGCGTATTGTAGTCGTTGCTGGGGGTCTAGTTTTTTTTCTTAGGAAAAAATTTTGACACTCTTAGATGCTACAAGACTAATAAAAAATTCATAAGAATATAATTTAAAGGTTATTTCATTCTCGATAATTAGGTGTTTTTTGTTAAATTAATTGAAGAGCTAGATCTCGACTTATTGCAAATTATATGGTGGAACCTCTACTCTTTTCTTTATAATGGTAAATTTCGAAAACTATACGTGCGATTAAAAAAGAACGTATACAATTTGAATCAGGGTATCTAGTATATTTGTAATCAGTTTCTTGTTTTGCTGGGACCAAAATCAGTGCGAATCCGTTTGTTTTAAAAAAAATTTTTGGAAAAATTGTAAATCAAATTTATTTTGCATTCTTATTCGATATCTTTCTGAGAATTTCTCTTCTAATATTAAAAAATTGTCGGTTGTGTTGATGTTTCATCTACGAATGTCAGAACCGATTTTTGTCGTGGATGTCCTTATGTCGAACTTCTTTATCTGAAATTAATTATTAATTTTCTTGAATATTTTACAATATATGATTATATGGCTACTGTGTACCCTTTGTATTTATGTAAACTCGGCACTGCCGAAGTTAATTTGTTTTAATTAAAATGAAGTAAATAGTTACAAAAAATTATCAAAAGTTTTGCAGTCATGAAACTATTGATTTACACACAAGCTTCGTGCGTAAACAACCATATTTAATTGTTTCAAGTAGTCCATCAGATACTAATTTGAAATCGTTTTCGATTTACTAGGATTTCATGCAAACATGGATTCTATGATTTTACATGTGCTGTCAAAAGTTATTATTGTTAGGAATATTTATAATTTTGTGATCGACAAGCGACATGTATAAGGCAATTTTTAAATTTGTTGTAATTCGTGACAGAAGCGACAGGAGTCATCTTGTACCACACCGATTTTACTCATGTGATAGTTGAGTCTACAATGGCCAGTAAGTAGCTCAACGTAGAGTTTAATGTCATTTCTGCTGAGGTTCAAAACAACATCTGCCCTAATGCGCTCGGGGTTGACGAGTCTCTTTGACTGCCGCATGCCCACTTCGGCAGTCTTGTAGACTTCATTTCGCCTCCTTTCGTAGAATTGCTCTGGACCTTTTAATAATTTTTTCAACGTGTACTATTTCTTATATGTATAATGCTGAAATCACTTAAGTATTAAAATCTAGTGAAGTTTTTCATATATTATATATAATATTTCATATATTTCTCCTTTAAGCAACTCAATTAAAATATTTCTATGAGCTTTAAATATCTACGTCTATAAAGAACAAATTTTTATAAACAAATTAATATTCCACAAATTGTATGCAAAGTTTATGGATTTAGGTACATGAGCATGTACGTTTAAACAATTTTTTTAGCTAAATTATCCCTTAATAAAAAGAGAAAAAAAGGCTTTTACATCCTCTTAAGTGCCAATAAACTAGTACTTGTTTAAAATTATATTAAAATGTGTTGGCTTTCCAAATGAGGGTCTCTTCAAGAGATTTAATAGTTTTTCTTTCACAATGTTTCAAATACATCCATGCAAAGAAAATGTATGAGCAGAATAACTTAATGTTCGTGTATAAATTTATTAGTAAAGAAAAGTTTTACAAAATGTTATTAATTAACTGAACACTACTTTTGTACAAATTTACAAACTTTTAAGGCATTCAGTTTTATGATGTGCTTAAAAGAGTTTTCACTATTTCAGTTTCACTTAATTATAAGGACATTAATGTACTTGTCTGACTCAATTTTATGATTTTAATAATTTTTAAGGTTAGATTATACACTTTTAAAGCGTAATAGTTGAATTATGCATTCAGAAAAGATTGTGATGTTTAAAAAAGGGCACATTTACTTTGTGTATTCTTGTTGAAAACGACAAAAAAACTTAATATGGTATCGTTGGTTGATAATTAAAATATATAAGATAAATTTTAGCCAAGTGCAGTAAAAAATTTAGTTTACAGTTGCTTAATATTTGAATTTGAAAAAAAAACATACTGGAGGCAAAATGTTTATTAATAAAAAAATATTTTTCATCTGGTTGCAAAAATTTAACTTTGAAAAATTATTACTTTTTAGTGCTGTGGGCTCCTAAATGCTAGACTCGTTTCTCACGATTAACTTAAGTAATGTGGTTCGATAACTTGGATTATTATTCGATTGACATGAATTTTATTTATCCGAAAGATAATCTTGTGGCATTACATTTTAAATATGATTTCTGGCATATGACCGCCACGGCTGGCTCCGATGTAGTCCAATCTGGACGTCCAATTTTCGATGACTTTTTCCAACATTTGTGGCCGTATATCGGTAATAACACGTCGAATGTTGTCTTCCAAATGGTCAAGCGTTTGTGGCTTATCCGCTTAGAACAATGACTTTACATAGCCCCACAGAAAGTAGTCTAGCGGTGTTAAATCATAACATCTTGGACGCCAATTCACAGGTCCAAAACGTGAAATTAGGCGGTCACCAAATGTGTCTTTCAATAAAACGATTGTGGCACGAGCTGTGTGACATGTTGCGCCGTCTTGTTAGACCACAGCTCCTGGACATCATGGTTGTTCAATTCAAGAATGAAAAAGTTAGTAATCATGGCTCTATACCGATCACCATTGACTGTAACGTTCTGGCCATCATCGTTTTTGAAGAAATACGGACCAATGATTCCACCAGCCCATAAAGCGCACCAAACAGTCAGTTTTTCTGGATGTAACGATGTTTCGACATACACTTGAGGATTAGCTTCACTCCAAATGCGGCAGTTTTGTTTGTTGACGTAGCCATTCAACCAGAAGTGCGCTTCATCGCTAAACAAAATTCACTTATGAAAATCGGGAACAACGGCAATCTCGTTTTGGGCCCATTGCAAGCGTTGTTCAGGCGTGAGCCTATTCATGATGAATTGCCAAACCAAACTGAGAATAAATCACTTGACAGCTGTTAAATCTGTCGCCATCTTGAACAGTAATGCCAACTTAAAGTTCTATACGTCTATAAAAAACACCCTTTACATAAGAATAATTTTGTGAAATTATGCATGAACGAAAAGCTTAGGTTGAATATAAAGTCTAAATTGCTTTATTGATCAAACTTCAACCTTATTTATACTTAAATTATTAATACAATAAACAAAAGAAAACCAACAAAAAAGAAATAGAGTGTTAAATATATATATTATACATATAAAGAAATTCCACAAGCAGCAAACAATAAAAATACAAAAGCTTTAAATTCAATAGTAGTTTATAATTTCTTTATTTTATATATTGAGTCTTGTGTGCTTCTTAAGTTAAGACAACTTGAAACGCTGATGGCCAGAAAAGATGTATTAACAAATTTAAAGAAGATACAAAATATGTAACATATGCAAGTGACATTTATAAACTTCAAATATAACATCCACTAAATGCAAATTTACAATATTACCATATTTTATTATTTATTTGAGAAAGCGTTATATTCAACATAGAGAAATATATAATTGTGTCCGAGGTCGTTCATTCGTTGGCTGAAATATGAATAATTTTATTTAAGTTTATACAAACATTCTACCTGCGAATCAACGTTAGTATACTCGAATTTGCCGAATTATACAGAAGTATAAATTCTCACTCTTTGCTTGTCCAACATATGGGAAAACAAATGCAAACAAAATGCTAAATATTAATCTATCGAAGATTCGTTTTATTTTGCTGACAAAATACAAGAATCATAGTTAATTCCGTATAGGGTTTACAAAGCTATTGCTTTCTTATATTCATATTTCATGAGGTCATGTAGTAAATTAGTAAAATGTGAACGATTGCGATTTCATTTCTTGGCAAAAATTCGGTAGATAGTAGCTGGGGAATTGTGTGATGCAAACGTTTTGAAATTTATATAAATCCAATAAAATTACGACTTAAAACTTTTCACATCATGAAGTTTTGTAAACAGTTTTTTAAATTGTTTAATTCAAATTTCTTTCATAAAATCTTAAAAAAACCTGGATAGTCTTATTTTGCTGTTAGACAATAATCAAATGACGGCGAATTTACTGCACGATTTAAATTACCTGCTAATTTCACAAGTGATTTTTGGTTTAATGAAGAGAACGTGTTTCTCATCATAGCTACTTTTTGTTACAAAAATAAAAAAATTGAGTTTTAATTGTTTTGGTGTTTCAAAGACATGAAATATTTTTCAATCATTACATTAGAAATTTGTCTTCGTTTTCGATTAACTAAAATATTCCGATTATTTTTTTAGCTACTGCAGTAGGTGCAGAAGGTGACGTTGAGTATGATCTTTTATCTGGGTTTGCAGAGTTTATGTCCATAATGTTTACTATACAAAATAACAATTATCATAATGATTGCGATCCTGAACTTAAGAGCAGATCTTTCTCCACATTATTTGGTTCCTATGACTGTAATCGATATGCAATATTTTGCAAATGTCAGTTGTCACAAATAACACAAAAACTTTCTATATTATTTAAACAATGTATTTTCTTCGCAGCCATTCTGTAAATTTACTATGAAAGAAAATTTTCTGCATTTTAAAATGACTTAATATTCACCATCACCTTAAGCGCGGATAATTTGAAAATTCTTAAAAACCAGAGCTGCTAAATAAATAAAAAGTGAAATTTTTGATATATTATAAATATAAGTGTGGTAGTAAGTATTCGGAAAAACTGTATGAAATGGCCGTTTGTTGGGCAGTGCTATTGTCCTCGGGCATATTTTAAAAAACTTTATCTTAATATAACTTTATTTAAAAAATTCACAAGTTTTTTTTTTATCACATATTGTGATAAAATTATGAGGGTAAGCTACGACAAAACTTTCTTAGACGTTTTTGAATATTCCAATTCTCTAAGATGATTTTTGAGTTCTTCGCCATTCCATCGTATCTTGCGATCCCAATTAATCGGCATTTTTAAGTCGTCACGTAAATCAAACAACTACAATGTAATTAAGAAAAAAATTTTCGTCAAGTATTATTTAGTTAATCGAGCATTTCTTACTTGATTGACGTAAAATCAGAGTATATTTACACCTTTAAAAACGTAAAGTTTATTAAAGACAATATGAGTACGTATCTAAATCAATATTTATTTACCTGACATATACGCATATCGTATAATTTTCATGAAAATAAAAATTTCAAACTAAACGGAAGTGCAAATATTAAAATTTTAATAACCCGACCGCAAAAACCAAATTGATAACAGTATTGTGTTCTAACAATTATAAATCTATTAATTGTTGTGCTAATAGAAACAGCACAAATATAGGAAAAAAAATCTTTATTAATTCTGCTTGCAGGCTTAATTTAATTATTTATTAACTTATTTAATTAATACAGCTAATTTACCACTATAAAAATAATATTTGTTTTATAGACACACCAGAGAACTGCAGAAACTATATTAATGTTGATTTGTGCATCGTCAAAAAAGGTACATCAATAAAGTTGTGCACAAAATAATGCCCAACATTTGATTAAATCATATTCGTCACTTTATTGTAACCTGCGCGGAATTAACCGCTTATTTAGTACACATTTTTTATAAATCTATTTTAGTTTTTCTTGTGCTGATGTACGAGTAAATTTATTTTTTTAATTTATGTATTTAAATCCTTTTTATGATAAAAAACTTTTTAGTTTTTTAATGAAGCATAATTAAATATACCCTTCACAAAAAAGTTAAAAGGGTATATATAAGTTTGTCATTACGTGTGTAATTTCTACGCCTAAAAAGTAAATATATTCTGGATTCTTGTTTTCAGAAAGTTAATTGCAACTACTACACAGACAGACAGACAGACAGACAGATAGACATCGTTTATTCGACTCCGCTATTTATAGGGATCCATAATATACAAATATGCTTTAAAGAGTGCCTTATGTACGGTGTACAAAATACAAACGGAATCGCAAAAGTATAAATATATGCAAAACATACGAGAAATTAAAAAAGTATTGGAAATAACTAGCTTTTTAAATTTTTTGCACCGCAAATGAGAATCAAAACAAAATATTTTTTTTTTGTAAATATGAACATCAATAAATTCACTTTACTGTTAAAAAAATATCAATCACATGCAAGCGTGCATAATATATAAGATTTTAATTTATTTATGGGTAATTGATTGTTTAAGGAATATTTACTTGAAAATAAACCAATATTGGCTCACAGGAGCATGATTAAAAAATACTGCAAATGTGTATGTATAAAAAAGGAACTCTCAAATGAAACTCATCTTGTGCCGTCTGAACTATAAGTTTCACAATCCAGGCTCAGAGAGCGAAACCAACGTTGTAGCTCATCGTATGAACATGCTAATAATGCAACAGAGATATCGATTAGCCACTTTTGTCTTTGTCATCTTTGTACGACACTGTGGCTTATAATTAATATATTTAAGATTTCATTAGATTTATAAGGATAAAAAAAGGAATAACTAATTTTATTTATATTAAATTAAAAAAAAATATTTTAACTAAAAGGGAAAAAATAGCAATTACTTAAAAAAAATATCTTGTTTACAAAAATATAAACTTTTAAAATAAAGGTATTTTAATGCAAATTATTTTTTTGAAAATGCTTGTGCTTAAAAAATAAACGATGAGTATGTTTCAAAGCATTTTTAATTTTTTGCATGTACACAATCCTAAGAAATCCACTTTGTGAATTTATACAAGCATATAACAAATTATAGTAATAAGCAAGATAAAAAATTATATTTTAAAAGAAGAAAAGAAAGTTGATATTAATAAGTGAGGTCAGTTTCTTAAGTATGAGCGCGCAAATGAAAAGTCATTTGTCAAGTGTCAAATATATGAAACACTCATAATGCATAACAATTTGCGTATATTTTATGTCTCTACTATCTAGAGTCTATAAAATTTATTGTTTCAATTTTATAAAAAGTACAAAAAAAAAATAATAATGAAACGATTGTATATTACAAGCGAGCCGCCGCACAGTGTCGTGATTTCATACAACGAGTGCCTACATATATTTAGTTATTGTAAGGAGTTGAAATTTAGCA
Source organism: Thelaira solivaga (assembly GCA_947397855.1). Taxonomy (NCBI): domain Eukaryota; kingdom Metazoa; phylum Arthropoda; class Insecta; order Diptera; family Tachinidae; genus Thelaira; species Thelaira solivaga. Next base: position 56,859,676 of record OX377610.1, on the reverse strand, counting down.
CACATATTCAAGTTGATAAAACATTATCAAAAGCTAAGTTTCAAAAGTTGTGTGTCTTTCCCATATATCCTGAAATTTAAAAATGCCATTAAAGTGAGAAAACAAGTTCAAGCTTCATGAAGTTTTGTTCAACCTTTTTATATGATATTCTTGATCCAAATCAAATCAAGAACACGCCAAGCTCAAAAATTTCCTCTTTGAAAAAATTAAATCAAAATTTAAAGAAAAGTAAATTTTCTTAAACAAGGATACGCCCACCTCACATTTATCCTTTACCTTAAAAATTTTATAAAAATTGTATCGAGTGCTTAAAAATATTTCGGTATCTCGCCAGTTACATTATTTTGTTTAGAACCTGCTTTTAATACGTTAGCATTTATCTAATTTTTAAAAGCGTTAGCTTTAATTTTTCTAATTCTCTGTCTGAAAGTATTCTTTGAATACGATCTTATATAAATTTTATAGCCAAATGCAGCATATATTCGTATGTTGTATTATTTCTCTTAAGCTGTAAAATATCGCTAATATGTAATATTGTTGACACTGAAAAATAATTATAAAACCCAAAAGAGCACTTAGTAGCACCTCAAATGTATGTGTGTTCATATACGAGTACATACTTGTAGCCACAAAATATCAAAAAATTACAAATGTTTTTACCGAATGGTTTTTTTTTATTTACCACAAAAGTTGGGTTATTTAAAAAAAAATTTGGTTTTACTAAGGAGTGATCTTTGCGCTAACAGTATGTCGCATATGATAAATATATTCAAAGGAAGATGGTGTTGCATTTAAGCATACACACTACAAATATATCAACCGTTTCCAAAATTTATTTGAATTTCAACTATAAGAAACAAAACATAAAATTTTAAATTTTTTGTTGCACAGAAACCTTAATTTTTAGATACAATAACTAAAAAGCTACTTAATATTTTTTCATAAATAATATTTTCCATATATTTTAATAAAAGTGTTTTCTAAAAAAAAAAGATTTAATTTCCAATATCGGTTTTGCCCATTTATGGCCAAGCTCGTGACAGTGTGCGCCGCCCACTTGCATTAAAAAATAATCACAATACTTCAAAATGTTTGAAAACTAAATAATAAAAGCGAATCTCATAAATCCTCTAGAGAATATACAAGCATGTAGCTTAGTTTTTTTCTTTTTTGAGTTGCAGCCTCTTTTTATTTTTTCTCATGCTCTGTGTAATACTTTTTTAAGATTACATTTTTTCTGGCAAAACGGAAACAATTATTATGGCTAGAAAAACATATTTTATTTCATTCCATTAAAATTAAATAAAATATTTCTAGAAACGTTTGCCATTTCTTGGAGAATATACTATTTGTTTTAGCTAAGAATTTTCAAGAATTATAAACCTAATAGGGGAATATATCGATGAAAATAAAAAGCTGCGACGAAAATTCTTCTGAAATTTGAAAAGCGGCTCTTTTTGAAAATGTTCCGAATAGCATACAACCTTCCCAGACAACAATTTTGATCTGAAAGTAATAGCCACAAATAGAACCGCAACGCAATAGAGTAAAGTATTATGTTTTAATGAGTATTTTCACAAGCTAAAAAAAGTTATTTGTACAGTTTTATAGCTTTCATAGAAGCATTTAATAAGCCATAGTTTTGGAAAGACTTTTTGCTTGCTTTGTGATGAACGACAGCATCTTTAAATAAATACGACATAAAACGACGATATTTTTTAAATGTAAAAAATTTTTATTGGAATTTATTCTTCCGAAAAGCACTAACAATATGAACGCTCAAAATAAATTGGTACGCCTCTCGATTGTCTGCCTGCTTTCTAGCACACTTCTTGATATTAACCACCGGCAATAGTTTTTGACAGAAGGAGCCTCAAAAGCAATAGCAAAATATATGGGCTTCTTGTAATGTTGTTATTTTTGAATTTTTGAAGTTACCTGGTTTTTTTGTACTATGGATACACATGAAAAATCTGATAAAAGTTTAAAGCAAAAATATTTTTCTAAATTGGTCTGCGATTTTTGGGGCATCCTGTGGTTATGGAAACATACGTTTTCAAAGTTAAAAATTTTTTCTTTCAACACATTTTTAAATTTTTTAAATATCGAGCACTATACAACATAGCCCCCACGAAAATAATCTGATGGGCATTTTGGTCTAATTAATTGGACCATTATGTGAAATTATTATGTTATCAAAAGTGTGTGTAATGTGACATGTCAGCATGGCTAATGCCAGCTAAGTCTGGTACGAAATTGCGACTATGGCAGCATATAAATCGCACCAAATATTAATTTTCTGTGAAAAAAATTTTTTGAATGGAAATTTGAACGAACAGAATGATTAGTTTCAAAAAATTTCAACAAATTGCAATCATTGCTTTATTGAAAGTCTGTCCATAATGAAATGCTAAGTCAAACTAAACAAAATGCAACTATCAGCTTTTAAATTGGTTATAAAATAAAACAGTGTGGCCAGCTAAAAGTTGTGAACCTTTAAAAAAACACAAATTACTAGGAAGAATTTGTAAGTGTTCTCCGATGGCACTAACTAGTTGGCTTGTTTGTCTCGCTCCTGCAGTTCAATTTAAGAACTTTTCTTGCGAAAATTCGTATCGAAAAAAGACGTATAACAATAATTTATTAATTCGATATTCAGCAAAACAAAAACTGCCAAGCAAATATTTTTGAGTGAAATGGGCAAAAATTGTATTTCCGGAAAAATATTTTTTTAATAGAAAGTTTAATAACTCATAAAATTTTATAACTAATTTAGAAAAAAAAATTGTTTTACTTATTAATAAACATACGAGTATTTTGAAAATAAATTCAAAAATTATACGGTTCCTTTATAAAATACTGTATTGAAACGTCTGTAAAGTTTAAAAATGGCGAAAAAATTTTTTTTTATGGAGAAATACCCACAGATTTCTCAAGTTTACTAAAATTATATATATTAATATATATTTTCAAACGGCCTGAATGTTTTTTTCAAAATCTGTTGAGAAACTTAAAATCGTTTATAAATGCGTAAAGGTAAAAAGGTAAGAAAAACCGGGTTTTTACTCGTAACTCGATATTGTGGGTGGTTCATCAAATTCTCAAAACAGATTCTTTTTATACTCGACAGAACCTACCAGAAAAATATTATCACTTTCCAGGTATTTGCACTTTATTCTTTTTTGTATCACTGTGAAAATAAAAGAAATGTTATATTATATTAATTATTAGCATTTAACTCGCTACTTCGTCAGCTAAGTACCATACTGTTGCTATTATAATTTTGTATTTTTTTGTGGACTATTTAATCTCAGTTCTGAATTTTTTAATACAAATAAAATTAAAAGGTATTTATAATGATTTTTCACTTTGCTCAGAACCGTTTGAACCTAACCTTGTTCTTCTAGTTTCGTTTTTATTAAAAAGTCAAAAAGTACCATTAATAAAAAGTAGCATTTTGTCCCTCTAATAATTTTTTACTTTGCTCAGAACCGTTTTTACCTTATCTTGTACTTCTAGGATTGTTTTCATAAAAAAGCCAAAAAGTACCCTCTATATTTATAAAAAGTACAATTTTATCGCTCTAATAATTTTTCACTTTGCTCAGAACGGTTTGAGCCTAAACTTGTACTTCTAGTTTCGTTTTCATTAATAAATCAAAAAGTACCGTTAAAATGTATAAAAAGTACCATTTTGTGCTCTAATGATTTTTAACTTTAACCTGGACCGTTTGAACTCACTCTCGTAGTTCTTAGGTTGTTAATATTGAAATATAAAAAAGTACCATTAAAGTCAATAAAAAGTACCATAATGTCTCTTTTACGATTCCTTATATCATTCAGTACTGTTTAATGCTACTGTCATAATTTTAGGTTTGCACATAACATAAAAATACCACTAAAGTTATTTAAATATAGAGTAGCAATCATATTTCTCCCTTGTGGTACTTTTTCTCCTCCTTGGAAATTTTTTTTTAAAATTGATTTTTATTGGGCATTAAAAATTATTAACAGAATGTTCACATGCCGCATCAATTTACATAAAAGTTCATATTTAGAAATAGTAGTAAAAAGGAGATTTTATTTTACCCCTTATTTGCTCGAATTTTAAAAAAGTGGCACTTTAGATTGGAGACCTTTTTAAGGAGAGAAGAATACAATTTAGTTGTTATTGCTGTGATTGTTACTTTGAAAGATAAATGGGGTTAAAAAAACGTACCAACATTAGTTTTTACCCCTTTTTTTGCCGCAAATGTACAAATATCGAAAAAGTACCAAATACCAGCCCGCTTTTTTTTTAGTAGAATATTTTGCAGTTTGAGCTTTGGCTCTATCTGTAGTAGTTGCGGAGATATAATAAGTTCTATTTTACCCGTTTCTACCCTGTTTACCCTCTTAGTATTCGAATTTCCAAAAATCCCTTCTTATTCTTCGTATACATTTTGACATGCACCTGCTTACCGAATTTCAAGTCCGTAGCTTTAGCCGTTTTTGTTGGGCGATGATGATAAGTCAGGCAATCAGTCAGTCAGTAACGTTACTCTTTTATATGTATAGATTTAATTTCCTATATTTTTGAGCCTCATTTATGTAGTTGAATCACATCTTGTCTAAATAAAATAATAAAATTTAGTCAAGGTTAGTAAAAATTTTTTTATTAATATATCTGAAATTCACCTCAAATTTTTTAAAAGATCTTACCTTCGATAGAACAGCAAATAAATAATACTCGTATCTAATAGAATATTTGTTCTTGAAGATATTGAATTGAAGTGGGTGTGTATGTGGATTCAATTTATCTTAATACGTATAGAAAAAAAATTTTCAGATTTAGACAGTTTTAATTCTGCAATTCCTAAAATATGCAGTAAAAATCCCAAAATTGTGGGCTTTTTTGACTTTTGCTAATAAAGTCAACATTTGATATTTTAATGAAGTTTGCTTCAGTTTGTGGATAGCAGGTATGGGATTTTTGAACATAGGATTTAAAGTCAAAATTTTGACACAAAAAAGAGTAAATTGAAGAGCGTCTAGGTCCTACAATATAGAGAAATTTGAATCAAATTTGCCTTCATAATCATTCGCATAAAGATTGCATAGGGTAATATAAAACTTTCTTTTGAAAACGATTATCTCTGGACTCAAGGTATATTTTAACCCGAAACTTTTTGTGTGTGCTTAATAATTTTGCTGACCAGGTAACAAAAAATGTTTTAAGAAATTTAAATAAAAATTCTGACCAATATTAAAAAAAAAGTATACAAGGGGCTTGGAAAATTTTCAGTTTTAAATTTTTAAGGATGTATAAGTTATATATCATGTTTTTCTAAAGGTCTTCACTAGGGCTTTAAGACAGTATAAAATTTTGCAAAATCCAGTCCACAATAAAAAAATGGTTAGCGTTTTAAAAAATTACATGGCCGAGGTACCTTACTTTACAAGCTCACAGCGACGCTCCTGGGGGGTAGATGCTCTGCGTTTAAAAAAAAGCAATTCACAACACACAACACCAAAATAGTTAAGTGTTGTGAACCATAATCGGGGGTTACATTTCTTCTTTGTTTTATATAAAAAAGTGTAATTTATATTATATTTAAATATAATTTATCATTTACAACCTCATTTTTTATAGGCTTATAATATAGAAGACAGAGTTATTAATCTGTCGATTTTTGTTGAATGATTTGGCGATTTCTTGTTAAGAAGTGTGGTAGCTCCAGTAAAGTATTTGGTGTTCCTCAAATACAGTACTCATTTTTGTATTACTTTTTTCGTAGAGTTATTTGGTTTTTCTTGTTCCTATTTTCGGAACAAGGTTTTTGTAAATGCTTACGGATAAGAACTTGAAAAGCAATACTTCACTACTCTTCACTATTTGAGCTTTGTGAGCAAGTACCTACTTGTATTTACTTTTAGCAAATGTATTCACAAATACAAAAAGATTATTTTGGGGAGATGTCTAAATACGTATGTACATACATACATATTAATTTTATATTTAGGGCAAGTATTTTTAAAAATAAAAAAAGTGTTTTTAAGAAAGTTTTATGTATGTTCAAAACTTAAGAGGGTTCTTTTAGCAATATGAAAGAAAATTGTTGCAGATTGTCAACTAATTAAACTTGATAATATTTTGGTAATACATTTTGTTCAATATACAAATTATTTTTATTAGAAATAAATCAGTTGCGTTGCTTCAACCAAATTTTTTGGAGACAGAATACAGCCATTTTCAAAAGGAAAAAAATATTTATCGCATACACACAAATTAAAACATTAAGGTGAAGGTACACAGCACGCATCAACGTGTTTTCTGTCAAGAAATATTTGAAAAATAAAATACATATTGTAAATAATGGAGAAAAAATTAAAAGAAGTAATTAAAAAAGCAAAGTTTTATTTTTTAAATCCCATCTTGTGTGCAACTCATTGCTTTAAAAAAGTAAAAAGATAAAGAAGTATGAAAAGCGTTGTGCGTGAACGCAAATACTTCGTTTTTTATGGTTTGTAATACACACCATTTTAAAAACAAGTTACATTACCAACCAAATATTATAATTGTTGATTTTCTCTAATTAATTAAACGCCTGTGTGTGTGAAAGGTTAAATGATCAAAATTAAAGTTTTTAGTTTTCTAATAAACCAAAAATAGAACTTAGTTTGTTTACAAACTAATTAATTAAATTTAGCCAAAATAATGCTTTAGTAAAAAAGTTGTTTGTTGTAACAAAATTGTTGACTTTTTGAGCGCCAACCCTCCTACACAAAATAGTTTTTGTGAGAAAATTTACTTACATTGTTTTGTTGGGATTTGGGCCATTAACAATCAATTTAAATGTCCTAGAAAACATTATATTCTTTCCACAAACAACAACAAAAATAAATAAAAAACGTAAAGCTTTAAGAAAGTAACAAAAAATATAGAGGAAAATTTCCGTTTTTAAATTAAAAGTATAAAGCGCTCAATTATTTTATTCCAAGAAAGTTTACTTTTCAAATTTATAAACTTTCATTCCTTTTCAGACTCACAAAAATCTAAGAGAATAACCAGCAAAATTAAATTTTATATTTTGAACTAAAATTTTATCTTTTGCTTTCTGTTGGAGCCTTTAAATAAAATATTTTAAACTATGTATATAAAAAACATGTAACGATTCAAAAAAGGAGGCAGCGCAACCATGGTTTTTCACTCATAGTTTCGCCATTTGTGAACCAATGAATTTCAACAACAACCTAACAAGGGCTACAAAAACAGATTAACACACAGAAAAAGATTGATTGATCGCTCACAATCACTAAATTTTAATTATTGAAACTAATAGTTTGTCATAATAATCCTACCCATATAGCAGCCATAAAATATATTCATACAGATTTTTCACCTTTTATATTGTTTGGTTTAACTGGTATATCATGAGCTACAAAAAATGTAAAAATTCGTTGAAAACAACTGCTTAAAATTCATGCTGAGGAGGGAAATACTATTATTATAGTAAAATATTGTTTGTAATATTTAATACGAAAGTTTTATTTTGACATAAAAAAATCATTGCAATTTTAATCGATATCTGTTGGCCGCCAACAGAAAAATCAATTGACCATTTGCCGCAAGAGGTATACTTAGTGGGCTTATTTCTTTCATACATACATATATCGATTGAGCTACGAAGATCTACAGAAAGAAGTGACAAATAAAGAATTTAGTGTAGTCTATATAGTGTATCATGTATGTACAGGGTGATGCAGAATGAACTATATAGTTTAAATGGATTATAAATTCTTTTTTTTAAAAACAGTATATTATTGGGGAATTTTTTTGTCGTCTTCAATTCTTGCGCCAAGTTGAACTTTATATGGGAACAAGTCTGTCGAATGCCTCCTTGTTGATGATGATGAACTATGCTGAAAAATTCAGCAGGCGCAACTGAAATATTACAAAAAGTACTGACACTAAAATAAAATTTTAAGGGGTTATTTAAAGATCACCAAAAAAAAATTAAATATATAAAAGTAAAGAAAAAAATTTAGTTTTTCACCTTTTATAAAGTTACAAACCAAATTGTAAAAAAAAAAAATAATATACAAAAATTAATAAATAGTTGTCAACTGTCCGTAGTTGTGGACCACTACGGAGTACTGGAGGTCTATCCACTGTGTTGTAGTACGTTCACTTTAAATTTTTGTTTAAAACAACAGGAAAACCTATCAATTTTACTTACTGACTGAAGGATGATGTAGGGAAATAAATCGCTTTATACGTTTTGATAACGCAAACACACGGTAACATCGTAATTAAACTGTCAACACTAAAGCAAAAACAAATATTTTTTTGAAGCTATATATAAATTTTCAGAGGAAATATACCTAGATAGCAATGGCCAAGGTTACTGTTGGTGAACAATTGTATCCTTTTTGCGGTGGCCTTTTGAATGTAGTGTACGTTACGTCAGAACACAGGAAATCCCTTGACAACACTGCCCGAATAAATTGTTATATATGTACAAAATGTTGACCAACAAGAAAGTATAGCACAATATGGTAAATACTGATGTCTGAAGGACATTCTACAGGTATGCCTCCTAAATATACCCGGGTAAGCTGCCTCTGACGCAAAGGTTAAAAAAAATTTAAACATGTTTGTAAAATTATATTAAAATATATATAATTTGCATTCCTATTTAATATCTTTCTTAGAATTATTTTTTTATTAATTTAAAAACCGAAATTAATTATATATTTTAGGGTTAATAAAACAATAGGTACTGGAAGAACATTTTTTATCAATATTTGTTATTTCTTTTTTATTTTTATATAATTTTTTATTTTTAAGTTTATATGGCCTTTTTTTTATTGAAAAGGCTAGTTTTTTAAGTTGGGGTCGTATTATAGAAATTTATTTTTTAATCGATATATCGTACAATAATAAATAAATTTTTATATAAGATATGACTTCAAGCCATTTCCATTATATATATTTTTTTATATTTATGTGCTGTGTTTATAACATAAAGTATTCAAAATATTGAAATGGAAGGGCTGCACAAGCATACTTGAGAGATACACATCACTATAAACATGTGTAATATTTTGTAGTAAAAAAGTGCTTGTAAGCCATTTCAAGTATGCTTGTGCAGCCCTTCCATTTCATTCTCACTTTTTTGACGAGTTAATCGCTTGTGTTATAATAACAGCTCATTATGAAGAATGTAGAAAGTGAAAAATACGAATATTTGGTTAACATAGTGAAGGGTATATAAGACTCGGCACAGCCGAATTTAACATGTTTATTATTGTTGTTTGCCTTACGTTTTTCTTTTGTCTGCATCTTAATGTATTTTCTTCATATCCAGAACTACTTATTGACAGTTTTTGTTTTTTTTTAACTACTTTTGCTTATTTTTGCTACTAATGCTAAAAGTTATACCCAACTTATAACTTTTTTTAGCTTTCTTACTTAAGTTTTTTACTCTGTTTCAATCACATAAAATTTTATAAGTGCACACAATTCATCTTTTTGTTAGATATGCAGTTTTCATTCTATTTTTTTTCTACCTCATAATTTACATGTCCGTAAATAGTATGTGGATAGATTGAACGTTTCTAGAGTTTAAGAGTATAAAAATAAAATTTTGAAATAGATAATAGATTATATTATGAAATGTAAAAGTATTTATTATATAGAGCATACGTAAGAGTAGATCTAGAATTTTGACATATTTAATGCCTCTATGAAATCTATAAAACTGAATAAAATAAATTTATTGCTGGATAAGTGCTTTACTTTATGATTTACAGTCAAAAATGTATTGCGCATACCAAAATAGCGCGGCAACCTTAAGCAGTTAAAACTTAAATTTTAACAGCGTGTTTTGCAGTGAAGTTGGCTGCAAATTAATTGTTTTTTATTTTTGTTTGGTTATTTTTGACTAGCTATTTCTTTTTAATTCAACGTTTTTAACTCTATTTTTGTGGGTTTTATTAAACGAGATGAATAACACTACTGTAGAGGTAATTGGTTCCTTTCACTCACAATGTGCACGACGAATAATTAGGAATTTTTAAAAAGTTTTAAAATCTGTTACCTTTGATAAATCTTAAAATCTGAAACATAAATAACTGTTTTGGAGTTTATCAGAATTCTCAAATAAGTAAAAATGAAATAAAAATTTACCGGAAGAGTTCCTTTTTTTATCACACAATTATATCCCAAAACCAAAATTTGATTTCATTCATGTGAATGTAAATATAATTAGTATAGAATTGAATATATATCATTCAGTTGGCATAAAATTTTATTGTTATAAAGTTTAAGTTTTGGTTTCGTCCTAAATATAAGTTCGTTCGGTCACTTATTGCTTAACTGTGGTCTTTAATTTTAAAGCAAATTCAAAACTCACTACCACGACTACATATATTTTTTTTATAACTAGATTATTTATCGTTAATCTTTTTTTTTTTTTAAGACTAATAAATAAACAAACTTTTTTAAAACTTATTTTATATAGAAAAAAACTTTCACGATAATAATTTTTTATTGACACATTAATAAACTGAATAAAAAGTTTGCGTTTTTCTGCTGGAAAATAAAAAGTTAATAAGTTTTGTTGCATATGTGCTTAAAAGTGTTTTCTTATTTAATTTTATTCCAATTTTTTTTTTTTTTTTTTTTAATTTTTGTCTGTAGATTGAGAAGATAAGTTCGAAGTGATGATATTCAAATGTGTAAACGAATACAAAATAAAATTTATATAGAGATATACTTTGCTAAGTTTTATAATCTAAACACAGTTATTACAAGTAGAAATAATTGACGGGAGAGTGTTATAACCTAGATAAATGATTTTTATACACTTCACTGTGACTTTGTGATTAAATTGTAGAACCCTAAAAAGTATATATAATTATCTTGGATCCTCATAAATAAAAAAATTTGATTAAACTAATATTTTGACTTTCAATTGTCACATAATAATTTATATTAAAAGTCAATTATGTTTCGCTTTTTGTTGAAATTTTTATTTATAAAAAAATGTATTTAAAAAAATGTAAATAAAAATTTAATACAAAAGTTGCATATGTATAAAAATTGAATGTAAAAAGTTAATTTTAAAACTTTTATAAAAATTGTATATAAAAATTAAAAAAAAATTTTTTGATCTGTGACCGGAACTTGAAACGGGACATCTGCAGTTGAGAGGCATTTAATATACTTGATATAAACATATAATAGTTGATCATATAACATATACAGCCATGTTCTGAAAAACGCAAAACGCTTACGTTGGCGATTACGATTTTAAATGGCAAAAAAGATGTGTTTTGTAAAACGCAAAATACTTAATTTTGGCGTTTTAAAACCGCAAGCAAGGAATCACAGATTTAAAAGCTCACACAAAGACATCAAAACACATCGAAAATGCGAAGGCAATTAAATTACACGCAGGAAATATTTTATATTATGTTTTCACCTTTAATTAAATAACTTAAAATAATACATATATACATATGTATATGTATTTCTTTATATATAATATAATAAAAAACCAACAGTTTTTGTTCAATAAAAATTAATTAAAAATACAGAAATATATTTTTATCATATTTTTTGAAGGAGCAGTTTTTTTCCCATAAAAATAAATTTTATTTTGTTGAAATTTTCAGTTCTTGTAATAAAAAATATGGCAGCACTGCTCATCACTGAAGATGATTTTCTTCGAAAATTGATTTTCATTTTCATAATAAGCCTGAATAACTTTCATGCATTTCTTGATTGTGCATCTTTCCATGGTGCAAATTGAAATAGTCTGAAATTGCGAAATATCAAAGAAAATACAGAAAAAACTAGACGCTTAGGTGTGGTTCACATTCAACATCGGCCCTTAAAATTTAACCACCCTTTATAAAAAATATGATTAAAAAAAATTTACTTTGTCGTTTTTCAGAACATGGGCGATCATGTTTCTCCTAGATTATGTTTGCCTTAACCATATATTTCTTTGCGTGTAATAACTAAGATGTCTCAAGACAAATTCGTTCTAATTAAAAATGCTCAGCAGTTTATGACATAAATTGCAGTAAAAATCAACTGCAATTCCTTATTTAAAGGTATAATAAAAACAAACAGGAAATGGAGTAGAAGATTATGCTGAAAATGCAATAACAACAATGTTACGAGTAGTTTCGTATGTCTGACAAAGTTTATTTTTTACATTCAGCAAAATAATTTAATATTTCCTTAACACCTTGTTTTTGTTGCAACTTTTATTGTTGAACATTGAGATTTTGTTGAAAATGAGTTGTAAAATATAAAATACGTTTGAACTTTATTTCTGTATATAACAACCGCACTGCCACTATTTCTCCGTTTTCTATTTCATTTTAATTTTTTTTTTTAATTTAATGCTTTTTATTTTGCTGCTAAAAAGACTTACAATATTTTCCTTAACAATATGACGATGAGAAGTTTATTCATATTGTATTTCCTTTTCTGTGTCGGATTTTCTTTGCTGTATACAAAAAAATATATTATTATTGCAAAAGTCGTTGTAGCGGACGTTTGTTATTATTATGTGTATAGGTGTTTTTCTGATGAGTGGATGCGCCCCAAGCTATAGTGTTTTATATATATATAAATTTCCCATTATTATGATGCATTTATTTCAAAGTCCATTTGATGCAATAATGTTATAACTTTAAAAATTTGATTTTTCGATTAAGTTAAAACAAAAAATAATTTTATGAAAATACATACTTTTCTTTACTAAAGAATTTTTTTTAAGAAATTTATCAAAAAAAAGTCCGAAAATGTGTTATTTTTTGGTTCACATATTGTGGATGCTGTACAGTTGGTCAAATAATTTCTATGGGAAATTTTTTTTGTTTTGTAGAAATTTATTTGATACATTGTGTGTTAAATACTGAATTTAAAAAATTTGCAGTGTGAACGCAAAATCATCTGTTGGTGAATTTAATGTTAAATTCAGTATTTAACTTTCAGTCTGAAAAAACTATTACACAAAAGCCATTTAAAAGACATACATACATACACACCTCTGTTGACTGGTTTCGCGTTTGCGTGCACACACATTACGCACATGTACAGCTTAAAAATTTCCTTGAAAAAACAAAACAGAAATTAATGAAGCCCTAAAATTTCGGTTGTATTTTTATATTAACATTTCGTTAAATATGTTTAGCTTAAAAAAAGTAAACTGGAAAATTATTTACATTCGAGTTATTTTTCTTACGATATCATACTTTAAATTTACTGTTTTTTTGCTTTATTCCTCATAAATACATAAACGTTATTTTATAGTCTACTGCGAATGTTTGTAATTGTCAGCTTTATATAAAATGCAATTTTATTTTGTAGTAAATTTCCTTTTGCGGTGTAGAAATTCAATTTAAGAATCAATTCTAAATATAATAAATTGAAAAATAAAACAACAAATATAATTTAATAAAAAAGTATGCTAAAAATAGAATAAAATAGAAAAAGGTGGAATAAATCTATGGTAGCAAGTAAGCAAACAAATTGTTTCTATTGTTATAAAAAGTTCATAAATATATATATTCTTTTAAATAAATTTTTTTAAAGAAAAAATAAAACAAACTACAGAAACTAAGCGAATATAATGCAGGTAGTACATAGAGGTGTAATACAAAAAGTTTGGAAATGAAAAGCAGCATTTTCTATAACAACTTATTGGCTTATATTCAAGCAAAATTTGTTTATGTTTCACATGCTACCAATTCTGCTACCTTTTACATATCTCTAGAACGACTTAATATATTTGCCCGTATCATACATCAAATTGAAGGCGATACTTTTTATAATATTTTAAAAATATACGTAAGTAGTACCCCTTAGAGCGAAGATGGAACCTATTGTGAAAAAACTCATTTTCCTTCCCATATTATCAATTTTTGGAATGAAAACCATTATGTATTTAAAAAATCAAGTATAATAAATGTCTTCTTCATTTTATTCTTATTTAAATTTATTCAATGGACTGACATAATGCGGTTTTGGAGCTATCCGGATACAGCTGGCAGTATCTGCTGACTACTTGGAGAACATATTGTTTTTGTTGCTCGTCCTTTATAAGTAATTGGTTGTAATCTGTGATGAGCTTGACTCCTCGCTCTGCCTTGTCGTTCACAACTTTCAAGTTGTTTATCATCCTTTGCCCCTCCTGGTAGTTGATGTTCTGCGGCCATGCTTGATTCTTTTGGGGGCAGATGGTTCTTCAAATTCTACGTTCCTCTCGAGCTCTACATGCGGCGTTTCACATACTTCTGACTGTTCTGTTGTCTAGTCGTCCGTGAGCTCCACCGTCTCTGTGAGCAATGAGATGAGACAATAAGTATAATGTTAATATTGATGGAAATCTTGATCTTATAAAATTTCGCTACAAGGAAAATATTTTTTTTTTAAATGCTTACCCAAATTTCCCGCTTCAAGTTGTTTGTCCAAGGCCTTCTGTTATTTCTGTAGTAATCTTTCTTCAGCTTGAGCCAACTTCAGGTCAACTCCGAGCATGGAGTCTGGTCTTCCTTTCTGTCTTTGTTTCAACAGAAACTCCTTGTCTTCTTCTGAAGTGATCATCGTCAGGGCATCTTGGTGGGCAATATCAAAGAGATCATCCAACTTTAGGGTAAACTTTTTTACAGCATTTCTTGCACTTTCCGTTTTTCTATCCTTGTACTTTTGCATTTTTCTCCAATCATCGTACAGTTTTTCTAACTTTACTATGAGATTTTTCTTTTGTTTTGTAGGACTTCGAGCTTTTGTCCAAAAAACGAAAACCTAGTCAACAGTAGTTGTGGCAGAGTCTCTCAAATTTAACTTCACACTACGCAAATTGTAGAACATAGTAGCTAGAACTTGTCGATTGGAGGGCAGCTTACATTCAGTTGCCTGATGAGCTGGATAGTCAATTAGAAAAATTTTGTCTATTTCTCATACCAGATGTAGAAGCCATCACTTTTACGAGAAATAACAAGTTAAATTCGGCTGTGCCGAGTCTTATATTCCCTTCACTGTGTTAGCGAAATATTAATATTTTTCACTTTCCACATTTTTCTATAATATCAAAACCATAGAAAAAATTAAATGAATGAAGATAAATATGCCGCGTTAAATATGTTTCAACGCACGTTTTTAATATTTGTAAATATTTTCAGTATTAATGGCATATTTATCAAATACGTTTTACGTCATTAAATATTATTATCTATATTTGTAACCTACTAACCAAATATTACTTTGGATATTTTAAAATTTTTTTTAAATTTTCATATACTCCAGTGCTGTTACTCTGAAGAGTTTTGGTAATTTCCGTTTTGCATCATCAAATAAAAACTACGAGATTTAACGTAAACAATTCCAGAAAGCGTAGAACTTACAAATTGCATTCCAGTTTGGTTTCAGTAAGTTTCTGTTGCAAAATCGGGAATGGTACCTCGCCAAAATGAGGAAATTTCTGAGAGTATGAGTACTGGGGTAGGAGTAAATTAAAAAAAAAAAAATTTAAAATAATGCAAAGTTTTTTCTGAATACTTGGGCGATAGATTTCAAATCTACACGACCTCTTCTTTATACCCTGTTCAGACATAAAAGTTAATGAAGTCAATTAAGTTTTAAATTGTGTGACTGATTTGAGTGTTCACACATATTCAATTAAGTTTACGCAATTAAGCATTTGACAACTGAAAATATTTTTAAAAATATATTTGAGTATTTACAAAATAAAAAATGAAAAGAAAGTCAAATTTAAAAAAAAAAATGTTTTGAAGGCAAGCTATTGATTAAAAGAAATTAGTTGTTTAAAAATTATTTTCAATAACAATTTTATAAAATTTATTTACCGGTAACTTCGGCTGCCATTTCTTTTTTAAAACATTTATTTTTAAATTTATTTACTTTTTCTTTTTTTAATACTGAAAATATCAGCTTTTCTCACTTCTGAGTTGATATTTAAGGGTACAACACAGAGTTGCATTTTGATTTTGACTTCATTAACGTGCAATCAATTTGTAATTGTGCAATTATTTAATGGAAATTTGTATGGTAAATTGAGCTCAATAAAGGCGTTAATTGCGTAAAATACTTAATTGCTCAATTAACGTGTATGTCTGAACAGCCTATTAAAATGATGTGTACCAACCCGTAATATTCTATGGTTCGTTTGCAATCTATTAGAGAAATCAAAGTATTTTTGCACATTTGTATCTTAGTATGTCAAAAATACTGAAAAAATATTTACAAATACTAAAAAACATAAGGAATTACGTGAAAACATATTTAAATAATCATATTTATCTTCACTCACTGCAAAAAAAGTATGTAATTGAAACGCATACTTTGTTCAGCTTGAGGTCGTATTAAATATGAAAAATTTATTTATTTACTATTGGAGCGAAATATCAATAAAAAAATAAAATTTTTATAATGCGACTAAAATTAACGAGTTCTAAAAAACAATCCTTTCTGAGAACCTCATTTTTAAAAGCAATAAAATGTCTGCAGGCACTCAATTTTTAAATTAATAAAAAAAGAAATTCTAAGAAAGATATTAAATAGAAAAACAATAAAATTTATTTTCATTTAATTTTCCAAATTTTTGTAAACATTTTTAAGCCAAACATATTTAATTAAATATTTAATTATCGAGAAAGAAATAATCTCTTTCATAGAGATGTTTGTATTCGTAATACTATTTAACTAAGAGCAATAAAAACCACACACACATACACTTTTTTTTCGTGTTTGTGAGTACAAAGCATTACGCACATGACAGCTAAAAACTTTTAACAAAAAAAAAAAAAACAAAGCAAAAGCAAAGCAAAAACTAAACAAAAATTAATGAAAATGTGAAATGCCGGTTGTATTTTTGGTTTTTTTGATCCATTTGTGGACCGATCTATCTGATTTTTTGCACACACACTACGACTGTTATTTTTAATAAAACTGCATACCAAGTTTGCTTGTCCGCCTTGTAGTTTAGACAAATTACGAAAAAAACGTACCAAAAATGGTGAAAAATTTAGGTAATCTCAATTTTTGATTCAAAGCTCCGCCATTTATGGACGGATACTATGAATGTGATGTTTGAAAAAGCTGCGTACTACTTTTTTTCAGTTAAACGCAAAAAAACAAAGCCATAATTAATGAAAATCTAAAATTTCGGTTGTATTTTTGATATTCCTCGGCCATTTGTGTAGCGATTGCTTTTATTTTTAGCACAAATATTATGACTTATAAAAGGTGATTTTATAAGAACTATCGGAAATTTAAAAAAAAAAAAAACACATAAAATTCAGAAAAATGCATGAAATATTTATTTGGATCGATAGTTGGGTCGATATAATTTAATGTTTGAAGATTATTTCATGCAAATGTTGGCCGCGGCTGCGCCTCAAATGGTCCATCCGCTTAGTCCAATTTTGGCATACTCTTTCCAACATTTCGGCCGGTATCTCACGAATAATGTTGGCAATGTTGGCTTCCAGTGCGTCAATCGAAGCGGGCTTGTCCCTATAGACATTAGCCTTAACATAGCCCCACAAAAAATAGTCTAGAGGCGTTAAATCGCACGATCTGGGCGGCCAATTGACTGGTCCCAAGCGTGAAATAAACTGTTCACCGAACTCGCCTCTCAATTGGTCCATTGTTTCGCGTGCTGTGTGGCATGTGGCACCGTCTTGTTGAAACCACATGTCATGCAAGTCAAGCTCTTCCATTTTGGGCAAAAAAAAGTTTGTTATCATCGCACGGTAGCGCTCACCATTCACAGTAACGTTGTGATTCGCATCATCTTTGAAGAAATACGGCCCAATGATGCCGCCAGCCCATAATCCGCACCAAACGGTTGTTTTTTGTGGATGCATTGGTAGCTCTTGCAATGCTTCTGGCTGCTCTTCACTCAAAATACGGCAGTTTTGCTTGTTCACGTATCCATTCAACCAGAAATGAGCCTCGTCGCTGAACACAATTCTTCGATAAAAAAGTGGATCTTCATCTAACTTTTCAAGAGCCCATTCACCAAAAATTTGGCGTTGTGGTAGGTCGTTTGGCTTCAATTCTTGCACCAGTTGTATCTTATAAGGCTTCACACCCAAATCCTTCCGCAAAATTTTCCACGTAGTGGAATAACAGAGGCCCAATTGCTGCGAACGGCGCCGAATCGATAATTCACGGTCATCACCAACACTGGCCGATACGGCTGCGATATTTTCTTCAGTTCGCACTCTACGTAAGCGTGTTGGTGGTTTAATGTCCAACAATGTAAATTTGGTGCGAAATTTTGTTACAATAGCCCGAATAGAAGCCTCAGTAGGTCGATTAAACTGACCATAAAATGGAAGAAGCGCGCGATGAACTTTCTTAACAGAGCACGCATTTTGGTAATAAAATTCAATAATTTGCAAGCGTTGTTCGTTTGTAAGACGATTCATGATTAAATTATAGACCAAACTGAAGATGTTTGACAGTGACACAAGATACAAAACGTGCGTGAGCTGTCAAAACTAGTGTTGCCAAAAAGATAATAGCAAAAAAATCATTTTTTACTTCAAATAAAACTGCATTCTACGTTTTTTTTTTCGTTTTTTCGATTAGACAAAATAGACAAAAAACCCACTCAAAAAATGGTCAAAAATTGAGGTAGTTTCGGATTTCGACTCATAGCTCCGCTATTTATGGACCGATCTGGCTGAATTTTAATACCAATAGTCTTACAGAAGCAACTGACGGTTTGGTATGCTATACTTTTCTGTATATTGTCTAGATTCTTCTGGAAGTTGATTTCAACGACTACACGGACAGCCAGGTGGACAACGCTTTTTAAACTCCGCTATTCATAAGGATTCAGAATATATATACTTTATAGGGTGTCCCATGTACGGTGTAGAAATTACAAACGGAATCACAGAGTTATATACCCTTCTTACCTAAAGTGGAGGGTATAAAAATGTTCACTAGAAGAGAGAATAAATGATACAGAATGACACTAACTAAAAGAAAGAGTACGTGTTAGTAGGAACCGACCTAATTAAAATTAAAATGTCTTAATTAAAATTAAAATGTCTTTTGTAGTTAATATTTAGTGAGTTTTTTTAAGCTAGATCACACGAACATAGAACAAAATACGACTTTCACTGCTCAGCGAATACTTTTCAACAGATCAAGAACCACCCAGCTATGTTTTTCTTTTTTTAATAACTCTGAACCCCTGGACTTCTACTTAAAAAATAACAATAGGTAGTAGGGTAACCTAATACATTTTTAAACTTTGGTTTTACCTGCTTGGGGTCGCCAGTGATACAGTATGAGGAAAAAATAGATACATACCTGACATAAAAAAAACATTGTTGTCTGTCTAAAATTAACGGTATATTATAGCAAATATAATTAAATGAAATGGGATTCTAAAGTATTTACAAGTATTTGTCCATAATAAGCAAAAATAATACAAATAACGTATCTTCGCTCTCAGGGGTACCTAGTCACGTTTTTAGGGACATTGGCTATATTTTTCGGTTTCAGTACTAGTTGCGTATTTATTGTGTAGAATATAAAATGTTAAAAATAGTATGGCCTTTAATTTGATGTATGACACGGCCAAATAGCTTTAGCCGTTACAGAGGCCTTTGAGGCCACAGTGGCACGGATTAACATCTTCCAATTGTGTTAAAAATTTGCCAATCTTAAAATCTAACAAAATGAAACATTTTAGGGGGGTGCCCCCAAAAAAAATCCGACATCGATATATTAAAACCACTCTAATATACATATACTCGTATGTACATAAATTCTTTGCAGGTTCTAACAACATTTTCTAGATAACAAAGCACCTTTAAAATACCTTTTAGATATATTAAACCAGAACTGCCTACCAGAAAGTCGTAGTATCTTGCAGCTTACAACATGTCTACATTTTTTATAGGATACAAAAAATTAAAAAAGAAAAAGATACGAAATCTTAAATCTAAGAAACAATAAATTACATTTATGTTATATTTCTTTGTACTTAATGTATCACATATAAAAATTTTAATAAAAAGGCAACAAAAATTCTAATTCATAATTATTATACGTTTTTAAAACTTAAAAATTATCACATCCTTACATATTTGCAGTTCATCATTGCTATTAAATTGCTTGATTTTTAGTTCCTCTAATTACAGTTGCCGCTGCAACAATTCTTAATTTTATTCCCAATCAAAATGTTTGTGAAAAACGTCAAATTACTTTTGGGAAAAACCCACGGGAATCGACGATTCCATAATTTTTTCGAACATGAGAATTTTTTCACGTACAAATAATTTACGATTGCTACTTTAGGGAAAAGCGAAATATTTCGAAGGAAAAAATATTCACGATAGATGTGATTTTTCCATCACTGACTAGAAAATTATATTCAGTTATGTATAAGATTTGAAAAGTAATTATTAATTCACCATGAAAATAAACTTAAAATTTAAGAAAAACTAGAAAATAAACTCTTTCACAATTAAAAATATTAAAGGTTATACGTGAACTCTTATATATTTTTCTTACACTATTCATTTCTGCTTAAAACTTGTCAAAATCATTTAAAAAACAAAAAGGCCAAATAGAGAAATAACTGAAAATAAACAACACACAACAAATAGTAGAAAACAAAATGACCAGAAAAAAATTATTTAAAAGTTTATCAAACACCAACCAAAGGAACATACTCGTACAATGATGCAGTTTTCACAACATTAACCAGACTCTTGAGGTCAAAACAAAACAGCAAGGACACACCAACTTAACAACAACGACAACAGCCATAAATGAAAGTGAGAGAAGTAAAAAAAAAAAGTTAAAAACATATACGACATGCACACATACGCAGGTTGCTGCCAAAAACAGCAAAGAAAAAGATGTGAAAAATAACCATGAAAAATAAAATAACACAGACTCGTAAAACTTTTATTTGCAAAACTAACATTCAAACAAAAACGTATGTAAAACTTTACCGTGGGAAAGAACCAAACAAACAAAATTATTTACAAGTTTGAAAACTTTGATTTTAGTTTCTTTTGGGTTTAATTCATTAGTAAAGCCATTTCATTTTATTTATTCATAACATAAACAAACAATTAATTATATAAAATGGAGGAAAAAAGGACTCTTATTTGTAACACCTTTTAATATATAAAAAATGTACATTGTTTATTCCTATTTATATGAACATTTGCAATGTGTAATAAAAATAAGGCCTGAAATTAGTTTTCTAGAAGATTCATTCAAAAGAAGGCAAATTATATTATTAATGTTAAATAAATACTTATCAGCTCACAGTCTTGCAAAAATTACGTTAAATACCTATGCAAAGTTAACATTTCTATTCACTCTTATGATCCTACTACCTGGATGATTATGTGGGTAATCTCTCACTAAATAAGCTACATCCGGAACTTGAATTTTAACAGTGCAAAATTTTTATAGAGCATATAATAAAATGGCATATGCCAGTATTGAAATTGTGAAAATCATTGTTTTTATTGCCTTCGCCTTTTCATCTGTTATTAACGTGATAGTAAATTTGGAACGTTGACTATCATTGGCAGGTACTTACCTTCTGTTAATTATATATTATAATTAATTATAGTTGTTCCACTTGTAAATATATTTTTCATTTAGAGAATTAAATTTTATTTTATTTTTAATACAAAATTCAATTGAATTTCTTTTTTAAAAGGCTACCTTTTTCCTCATATATGAACATATTAGGCTTTGTGTCAGCTGTCTAATGTGAAATGGCTATTATTGCAAATATATGTGAGCCCCATGGTATTTGCATCAACAATTACTAAAAAAAAAACAATCCCCAAAATTTATTGTTCTCGTGAAATTTAAAATTAGCTTTATTGATTGAACACCGAGTACAGAGTTTTTATTTAGTATTTGTGTTAGGTATTTACTATTTGTAATTAAAATAAATTATTTTGCACAATGAGTTTCGTAGATTGGGAAAAACTATGGTTACACGAGTACATACAATTTATACCTAACTAAGGCTTGTTTATTTTAAAATTATGGTTTCTATTACTTAATTAGACTTAGAGATCATTTTTAAGTTTGTGATGGAGAACCTTACACAAAAGCTAATGTAGTTGTTCGAAAGCCTGATAACTGACATGCACTCTGAACACAAATATCAATTCACTATATACAGATTACCATCACTTTTTAATTTATATGCTTTTTTATGAAGGGTCACATCTTGATTCAACAAAAATTTTTTATGGTAAAATCTCGTGTAACCCCATTTCCATTCTTTTTTCGCAGTCATTTAAATTAGAATTTTTCCCTAAAATTTTCAAAATTTACCAGATAACCTGAAGGTATGGATATTTTTAGCTAAAACTCTTCACTTTTCTTTGAAATGCAAGTAAAATATAAAAATAAAAAATTAAAAGTTTTGGTGATATAATAATAACTTGCATGTTAAATTATTTTACATGAGTATGGACACACCTCCAAAATTCTTAAGTAAAACGCACTATAATAACAAAAAGTTTTGAAATGAAAAGCAGTGTTTTCTAAAACAACCTTTTGACTTTATTTTCAAGCAAAATTTGTTTGGCTTTCATATGATACAAAAAATAATTCTTCATATTCAAGAATTCCAATTTACTAATTTTTTAACTTTGTCTTCAATTTTCTCTTAACAAACAACAACTAACTGAATAAAAGTTTTATAATAATAAATACTGAAGCTTTGGAAACTAAAAACAGATGGTACTGTTATTTTAGACAAAATATATTCATATTTGTTTATGCTGTTTAGCAACAACATTTTTATGTGTCCATATGAACACACGGGAACACTTTAGCTGTGAGCAGGACTCGAATCGTTACATCCGTGAACGCAAATAAATTACGTTCTACGATAATCGTATGAACTTGATGATATTATCACATACGATTATAAACTTAACGTAATTATTGTCTTTTTTCACAACAAGCGAATTCATTTCATTAACATTAGTTGTAAATTTGTCATAAAAGGAAAATTATTGCAAAATAAATAATTAAATTAATTATGTGTAATAATTTCTATTTGGAATTTAAAAGTTTAACAAAATATTAATCTTTATTTGTGCTTAATTCCAGAAATTGTGTTGGTTTTAAAATTTATTCTTTTACTCATGATATTCTAATGAGTTATTTATTCAGTACAATAAGTACTGAAGGGGAGAGCATACCTATATGGACCATTTCATCAGACGCTACTCCGAATCCTCAGTTGGTTACTCCCAACGTTTCTTGCAAACATTAGAACCTTTATATTGTAAAAGCAATTGACTAAATAAGAATTATTAATCAAAAGTCACAAAAAGATTCAAATATTCAAACAAAAAACTCAGTAAGCATTGAACTGAATAAACAAATAAATTTCCCAACCAACATTTTTAATATTGAAAACTATATATTCTATTTTTATTCTTCTCTTCTCTTTTACATTTGAATGCCAGGTGGTGGTATTACTGGTATTGCAAGAAACGTTGGGAGTAACCTACTGAGGATTCAGAGTAGCGTCTGATGAAATGGTCCATATAGGTATGCTCTCCCCTTCAGTACTTATTGTACTGAATAAATAACTCATGAGAATATCATGAGTAAAAGAATAAATTTTAAAACCAACACAATTTCTGGAATTAAGCACAAATAAAGATTAATATTTTGTTAAATTAATTATGTTTTTTTTAAATAATTTTTTTAAGGTACATTCTTATATATGCATCACATTCATGTTAATTAATAAGTACTTCAGTTACATGCATATAAATATGCATATTTTTGCTTTTTTTCAAGACTTTTTTATTGCCGTTTTACTACAGGGGGGCATTTCAGTTTTTAAACTTCTGTCGCTAGAAATTTCAGGTTCATGTTCAATATCTAAATTTTAATTACTACTAAATTAAGAGTTCTTCATTAAGCGCCAACAACTTTTCCTCATAAAGACCTCCACCAGTTTGTTAAATTAGTTTTTTTTTACCTGCTATTTTGGTCAGCATCACAAAAGCATCGATAAGTTTGAAGAAAAATAAATGCAATTATGATGAGTATCATGATCATCCCACAGGTAGTTGGAGGTGGCTTTCCTTTGAGCGCAGTTTGGCATCAAGTATTTTGCTAAGTTTTGGTGTTCATTCATGACCTTGGCCATTATCTCCCTTTGTTTAGGATTAACTTTATTGTAAATAGTTAGTCCTAAATAATTAACAGGGCTCGAATCGCTACATCCGTGAACGTATTAGCAATCGTACGAAAATAAATTACGTGCTACGATAATCGTATGAACTGAATGGTATTACCACATACATAAACTTAACTTAATTATTTTCTTTATTCACAGCAAGGCGAATTCATTTAATTAACAAAAGTTGTAAATCTTTAAAAAAATATAAATCAATGAATTAATAATATTTTTTTAATCATTAACAATTTAAATTTATGTATGTATATCACATTGATATTAATTAATAGGTACTTCAGTTACACACATATATGTATATGAATATGTTTGGTTTTTTTTAAATTTTTTATTGCAGTTTTACTACAGGTGAGCATTTCAGTATCTAAACTTCTGTCGCTAGAAATTTCAGGTTCATGTTGAATATCTAAATTTTAATTATTACAAATGCCGGAATTGATTTGTTGCTTTCAACAGTTGCTTCGAGTCCGACTGCCTCACTTAAGAGCTCCTTATTAAGCGTCAACAACTTTTCCTCACAAAGACCTCCACCAGTTTGTTTTTTTCCACAAATTCATTAAATGAGAGTTTTTGAATGTTATTTTTGGTCAGCATAGGCCTGCACCACAGAAGCATCGACAAGTGTATTTTTAAGAAAAATAAATGAAATTATGGTGAGTGTTATGAATTAAGACGCTTTTGCAAGATCATGCCACAGGCAGTTGGAGGTGGCTTTCTCTTGAGCGCAATTTGGCATCAAGTTTTTGTTGGCAAGTTTTGGTATTCATTCATAAGCTCTCCTTTTGTTTAGGATTAAGTTTATTGTAGTTAGTCCTAAATAATTACAGCATTAGAAAACAATTTTTTGTTCAAGAAAATTGCAAGAAACTAAATTTTTTTTAATATTAAAACTATTTTTATATGCTTTCGAAAGCAATTTAGTTAACGGATAGTTCGTAAAAAAAATACGTTCAATCTTACGATCACGTGTGTTATAATTTGAATTATTGTGAATTGTTGTAGGTTTTCGTATGTTATAATTTCAAAATCACATTTTTAATTGACGAGTTGTATGCGTACGAATGTAACGAATCGATCCCAGCTGATTTAATTTCTTCAGTACAAAAAGAAAAAAGAAAAGAAAAGAATTTAAAAGTTGATAGAACAATCGGTTTTTATTTGAAAATCATATAGTGTTTTTTTTTTTTTTCTAAAAAAAATCAAAATTATTTAAAACAATAAGTAATACAGGGTGGGCCAAAAGAAACCAAGGGGTGTAAAAGTTTAATAACTTTTTTGTTTATTAATTTTTTTTTTTATATTTTCTTTCAGATTATATAGACAACACTTGGAGAATTTATAATGGACAGGTTCACAACTGAACAGAGAACCAGAACAATAGAATTTTATTATTTAAACCAGAGATCAATTATTTTATTTTGAGTGATGAAGCTCATTTTCATTTGAATGGCTTTGTTAACAAGCAGAACTGTAGGTTCTGGGGTTCTCAAAATCCAAGAGCCATTCATCAACGCCAATTGCACCCCATCAGGTGTACAGTATAGTGTGGGATCACATCTGAAAATGTCATTGGGCCCTACTTCTTCGAGAATGAAGATGGAAGTGCTGTAACCGTAAATGGAGAGCGGTATCGTTTTAAGATAGAAAATTTTTTACGTCCTGCTCTTGAAAACAGACCTGGTGTGTGGTTTCAGCAGGACGGAGCCACTGCCCATACTGCCCGAGACACAATGGCACTTTTAAGTCAAATTTTTGGAGAGCGAATAATTTTTCGAAATTCGGAAATTATTTGGCCAACGCGATCGCCAGATTTGACACCACCCGACTATTTTCTTTGGGGTTTTTTGAAGGAGCGAGTGTATGTGAACAAGCCAGAGACAATGCTTGAACTCAAGGCAAACATTGTTGCAGAAATTCGAACGCTACAGCCACAAGTTTTGAAAGATGTTATGGAAAATGCTCTAAAAAGAGCCCATCAGTGCGAAGCTGAAAACGGTGGTCATTTAAGAGACATCATTTTTCATACTTAGTGTAAAAAAATTTCCATTTTGTATATTATATAATCTGAAAGAAAAAATAAAAAAAAGTTAATAAACAAAAAAGTTATTAAACTTTTACACCCCTTGGTTTCTTTTGGCCCACCCTGTACTATCGCAAATTTTATATTGAAAACAGAAGTTCTGTGGAAATATGGAAACTTTAAAAGCCCTTTAAAGTTTTTCTTATAAAATTATTTCGATTTTATTTTGCAATAGCAAACATCGCCTCACAATCCCTAAGCCGTAACAATAAAGTTATTTAGTTAATTGCAATATTAAGTCAGTTTTTACTTAAGTCCACTTAAGCGATTTTTTCTTATTAAATTTTCAAAGAAAGAAAGTTTGTTTCTAATAAATGTTTAATATAACTTTAATACAATTGTTAACCAAACTAACTTCATTCGCTGAAGGCTGGATGTTACAATATCGACCTGGCAAATAAGTAAATGTTCATCTTTATTAGTATTTACAAACACAAAAACAATTTTTTCACATTTACTTTTCAGCAAAAACTGTTTAACGGAAATAACCTTAATTAAGGATATATTGAGAGAATGGCTTTCATCAAGCTGCCAATTCCAATATAAGAGCGTATGCTTGCCATTTTCGTTAGGTGCACACAAACTCATAATTGGAAATAAAATGCATTAGCAAGGTAAAATAAAATTTAAGCCATCCATTATTAAGCCAAATAAAGAGGAAGCCAAAATACAAAACACGTTAAAAATATTTTGTGAAAAGTATGATATTCAGTTTTACTAATCAGATGGTGGCGCAAACACCAGTGAATTTTACCTTTTTACTTTTCAATATTTAGTTTGAGGCTTCAACTTGTTATTAACGTCTTCTCTGGTCCTGTCAACGTATTTGTT
Organism: Thelaira solivaga; assembly: GCA_947397855.1. Lineage (NCBI taxonomy): Eukaryota > Metazoa > Arthropoda > Insecta > Diptera > Tachinidae > Thelaira > Thelaira solivaga. The sequence continues at coordinate 56,832,509 of OX377610.1, read as the reverse complement.
GATATCCGTACACCTTGATTTTAATCTCGACTAAATGTAATTATTTTCAAGCCAGGAGTACTGCTTCTGTTAGGAATAATTTGTTTATAATTTTCAGTGCTGTTGTCATGCTGAGATTTGAATTTATCATTTTCTCAATCTTCTCCGAGTCTAATGGCATGTTTTTATAACCAATGCAGCAAGTCAGCCAAGCGAGTGGCACCCAGACCAGTACGTAAAAAATTGAGTTTTTATAAGCTACTCGTCTGGCTTTAACGCTCTTACGTTATAATTTATTACAGATAAATTTTCAGTATTGCCATGATAAAAATCAAATTTTTATTTAATTTTCATATGTAAAATGTTAATAATTGGGAAAAAAGGTGGCAGCCCTTTTATAAGCTAATACAACCAGCTGATCTTTGTTTATGTTGAACAATATAAATTTTAATTGTGAAAGTAAAATTTTATTTATTTTATTTTTTTCATTTGATTATTAACATAAATAAAGAAATATAAATAAATTAACAATGTTTCCATCAATGACTATTTTCATGAGTGACTCAAGTGATTCTAATAATGGTGATGGCGTTTTTGATGCACGTATTTGTCGTTAAAAAAGCGTATTTTGTTGTAAAAATATTTGCCTGTGGCCAGTTGTACGTAAAAAACCATATTCACATGAATATATATATATAGGCTATAAAATTGTATACTTACCACATTTTTTTCGATGGAATTCATTTTGCATAAAATTATTTTTCTTTAAAATTAATTTTTTTCCTGTTTTATTATTATTTACTTTATATTTTATTATTTATATTTATTTTTCCATAAAATTTGAATAGAAAAGCAATAATTTGTGTAGAAACAGTCACTTTTTTTTGCTTGGGTGGTTTTTATTTAAATGACATTTGTAAATGAGTTATAAAAACGAAAAAAATGAGAGGTAAACGTCTGCTCTTATGTTTTAACTCAAAATCTTTTGACACATGGGTTACAAAAACGCAAAACTAAAATTTCTACTCAATCGTCTAAAATTTTTGAGTCACATGGGTTATAAAAACATGCCATAAGTATATATTGTGTTTACTTTATTAAAGTGAATGTAAGTTAATTTATCACTTTTTATTTATTTAAATGAAACACTTCAGCTTTTAATTTAATATACATATTTATTTTATTCAGTTCTCAATATTAATAATTGTTAAGCTAAGTTCACATTGATTTTAATTTTCGCTTTCCTTACTGAGGAGGATTGCTTATCTTCAAGAGTGTCAAAAGTGAACTGAGTTTAAAACTAAAAATTTTAAAAAATCGTATAAAGACACTCACAAAAATAAGAGAAGTCTTTAAATTTAAGTCTAATGCCTTAACTTATAGATAGCAAAAGCAAAACATTGTTTGTTAAGTCGACATTAAATAACAACAAAAAGTTTGTCAAAAACACACTGAACATTGTAAATGAAAATTTGCTTTTTATGTGTCTAATGAAATTTTAAAACTTAAAACATCTCATTTAGGGCCATTATTACAACTTACTTATAAGGCTGGGAAAAAAGCTAAGGGCTAAATCATAAATTGCGAGGCTAAATGCAAGAAATAAAGCTAAAAAGTCAACGCTGCTCGTTAACTGTCTTCGTATCTATACATATGAAGTAGCTTAAAAGTTAATTCTGCTGAAGGCGGGTGCTTTATGTGCTTTAGTTAATCGACATAATAGTTTTAATAGAAGTTACGTAGTCGAAACTACTAACATAAGACTTATTGTAACAATTTTTTTTTTTTGATAATTTTAAGGAGCTTAAATTTTTGTTTTTCTGGATTTTTATACTTTTATATACGGTTCATGATCTATACACGAGTATATCAAAATAAAGAGAGATAACCTGTTACAAGTTATATTTTTAGCAAAACAGGTAAATAATTATTCCACTTCTACCGATGTTAGTCGTTTCGACGGCAATTATTTTCTTCTTTTATGGTAACTTTTATATCTAGTTATTTCTTATTGAGTTTTTAATTATTAGTTTAAAAGTATTAAAGCCTATAGAATTTTGCTTTTAATTAATTGATATAAACGTACGTATTATAAATGGGATAGGTTATTCAGGGCTAAAATCGCTACAGATGTAGTTTTGTCAGAAATGAGAGTGTTCATTTCTATACAAAAAGTAAAAAAAAAAAACAAATTGGCGCACACGTGAGCAAATGATAACCAAAACCCACCTAAATATTGTTTTTTCACTGCGTAATGAGAGAAATAAAAAAGATAGAACACTAAAGAGAAGAGCAGTTTACCACAAAATTAACCAATTGCTGTTCCCTATCTTCTAGTCTTGAGAAGAGGTACTTATTAACTTCAACCTCGCTTTAACAATCAATGGCATACCTTTTATCCTAGCAAGTGTGATAAATTTGTAGTGGCCCGATATAGCAGGGACCACATTTCTCCTTCCACCTTCATCTAATTTTGTGTTATTTTATAGAACGTTTATTAATTCATCTTTTAAATTTTACAACAAAAAATATATATATATATAAATTTCTATTTAAAAATCTTTAAAAATTATAAATGAAATTTTCTGTGATTTTGGATTACCCTTTCTGAGTGGTTAAACCAACTCGTCTGTATATTTATATTTATTTGTAGTTTAATTTTTCGTTTTTAAGATTTTGTCATACAGATAAAAAGTAAACTTGCTGTTAGAAAAAAATTCGTATACGAGTTTTTGTCAGTTAAAAATATTCTTTCGCTTGAGCACTTTTGTTCTTGTTATTGTTGTTTTCACTTAGCGATTGCTTTCCAAGTTAATTGCTCGTTTTATCCCGTTGGTAGATAGTTTTCCACAATGTCTTTTGGCTAAATTGTTGCAATGTGTTTTACATTTTGGTTTATATTATCCTGTTTTTTATTTAATTTTTATTTTAGGAAGTGTTTCTGTTGCTTGTTTTACTATGTTCACACGAGCTAGAGCTTATGTGCATGGGTGTGCGTTTGTATATGGTTACCTGGTATATTTTAATGATCGTATTTTATGGTGGCTCTTGACACTAATTTTTTGGATAACAATTCTTTATAGCGTGTGTCGTTTTCATTTAAAATTTTGTATTATCTTTTCAAATGGGTTAAAATCCCAGGTAATTAAATAGGAAAAAAAATATGAGTCTTTTAGTTAGACGTGTTGTAAATAATTATAGTTTTAACTGTGTTTGTTTAGTTTTTGTTTTGTCTTTTTCTACTTAAGTAAAATATTTAACCACAAAATAAAATGGCTTTTAGTTAAAAAAGCTTAAGTGTTAAGGACGTTTACATTGGTCAAATATTTGCTTAAAAAACGTAAACCACATGTAGGATAGGCATAGTTGACATCCACACATAAAAGGGTTAACCATTGAGTCAACAATAGGTTAATTAAACATACGTAGCACATATACATAGGCAAGAATATAAAGCAGAAACAGAGAGAATACAATAAAATGCCTGATACATACATCAAATTTCAACATCAATCATACATTTGTGTAAGTTTTTTTTTAAATGAAAGTCATATGTATACGTTGTATGTGAATTTGTCAAAAAAAAAATGCATAATTTGATGTTGAAATTTGATGTGTCTAGTCCCTACCAGAAATGTGTGATAGAAACTAACCACATACTCATGTTGACTTTCATTTGACCCATGTGTAAGAGAGATATATAAAATCACACGTACACAAAGTTTCTATCACATTTTTCACAATGCCCTTAAGAATTTAATAGCAACTTTCTTCTGCGCTGTGATAGTATTTCTATCAATAACGTCAATCAAATGATAGATCAATTGAGTCTCACTGTTCTTTTAGGAACACATAATACGAGTACACTAGTTTAATTGGGCTTAAGTTTGACACAATACTTAAATCAATATTTTATAAAAGTAAACTACATAGTGCTATTACAGCTTCAGCGCGGCCAAACAATCACTGCAACAATAGCATCAATAGGAAGGTCAAAAATATCACGAAAATCGTCGATATCGTTATGAATGATCGCCGAGTCAAGTTACGTGAGATTGTTGAAATGGTAAACATATCATATGAACGTGTGTTCAACATTTTGCATGAACATTTGCATATGAAAAAGCTATCGGCAAGATGGGTGCCGTGCTTGCTCTTTCTTCAAGGCAACACACCGTTTCACACAGTATTAGATACGATGCTAAAATTACGTGAAATACAGTTCGACCTTATAGTCTAGATTTAGCTCCTAGTGATTTTCCTGTTTCCAAACTTGAAAAAATGGCTCTCAGGAAAAAGATTCATCTCAAACGAAGAAGTGATTATCGAAACTAATGCGTATGTTGAAGGGTTCCTAAAATCGTATTATTCAGATGGTATAAAAAAGTTGGAATATCGTCTTACTAAGTATATTGAGCTAAAAGGAGACTATGTTGAGAAATAAATGGTTTTTGAAAAAAAAAAATGTTTTTTTCCTACTTAGGTAGCTTCAATATCAATCCGCCCTCGTATATCTCTGTATAAACTTATAATCATCTTTGGCCTAATTAGTTTATGGCCCTTTGTTACATGGCAATACTTAGCACAAGTTAAGCTTATAAATAGGCATAATTTTCTTCGCCTTAGTTTTCTGACTGCTTTACAAAATATTTATTTATTTATTCATGAATTAATACAAAACATAAAGAAATGAAATACATACTCGTATAACAATTCTAACATTCTAGCTCCCCAGTCAAATAAAAATATTAAAAAAAAATTAAATGATTATTAATAAAGCTAATCTGCATCCTAAAAAGAAATACATTATTGCAAATTGGATATATAATACAACAATTTTAGGGCAGTACTGTATACCGAGTAGGTAAAAATCTTTAAGAAAAAGATTAGACTATTAAAAAGTCCAGCAATTCGCACCACATATGACTTCTCAAACACAAGATACAATATCCTGGTGATAATGATCGGCGGGTTTCTCACTAATTGTGAGAACATAAAATTTCTGACTTGAATAGGTGAGGAATCGTTGTTAATAACTCCGTAAAAAAACCTTAGTCTCTAAATTTGATAAAGTTGTCAAAGGTGCATCCAAGAAACCTAACTACTCGTATATGCCAACGATAGAAATAAGGCGGACTATAATATTTATAGTATTTTTAAGCTTTTGGGGTTTCTTTAATTTAAATACAATTTATTTATTAAAATTTCAATATATTAAAAAAATAATATATACTCGTAAGTAGATAATATAAAAGGAATGTACAAAGTTGATTAGTGACGACCAAAACGAGTGCGAAGAATGAAAGAAAAATTGTTGATTGATTAAAAAGGAACTTGACAGAAACTTGCTTGGTTTAATATTTTAGGCATGTATTTTTAGTACTTTGTAAACTATTTTGTGCTATGGTTGGCACAAGCTTTTGCAAATTAGATGGTGTAGTACAATTTCAAGAGCATATAGGACAATAGACATTAGCATGTATTCAACAAAATTTCGCTCTAATGTGTTGTGCAAGGAAAATATTTGTTGAATATATTTTAGGTAAAATACCAAATATTTGGCACAGGTACTATCAAAATAAAAGTTTTTATATCTAATACTTTAAGCTTGTTAGTACCATTAAGTTCAACATCAAGCTTCGAAACTATAATGAAATTTTAAGATTTTTAAATATTTCATTTAATGAAATCCAAAGCATAACACGATTAAGGGAGAAATTTATATTATTCACTAATAAATCAGAAAAATCTCGCTTGCTCTTAAACAATATTAACATAAAACATAATCAGACTATTAACATATAAAGAGTGATTTTTTTGCTATTATCTTTTTGGCAACACTAGTTTTGACAGCTCACGCACGTTTTGTATCTTGTGTCACTGTCAAACATCTTCAGTTTGGTCTATAATTTAATCATGAATCGTCTTACAAACGAACAACGCTTGCAAATTATTGAATTTTATTACCAAAATGCGTGCTCTGTTAAGAAAGTTCATCGCGCGCTTCTTCCATTTTATGGTCAGTTTAATCGACCTACTGAGGCTTCTATTCGGGCTATTGTAACAAAATTTCGCACCAAATTTACATTGTTGGACATTAAACCACCAACACGCTTACGTAGAGTGCGAACTGAAGAAAATATCGCAGCCGTATCGGCCAGTGTTGGTGATGACCGTGAATTATCGATTCGGCGCCGTTCGCAGCAATTGGGCCTCTGTTACTCCACTACGTGGAAAATTTTGCGGAAGGATTTGGGTGTGAAGCCTTATAAGATACAACTGGTGCAAGAATTGAAGCCAAACGACCTACCACAACGCCAAATTTTTGGTGAATGGGCTCTTGAAAAGTTAGATGAAGATCCACTTTTTTATCGAAGAATTGTGTTCAGCGACGACGCTCATTTCTGGTTGAATGGATACGTGAACAAGCAAAACTGCCGTATTTGGAGTGAAGAGCAGCCAGAAGCATTGCAAGAGCTACCAATGCATCCACAAAAAACAACCGTTTGGTGCGAATTATGGGCTGGCGGCATCATTGGGCCGTATTTCTTCAAAGATGATGCGAATCACAACGTTACTGTGAATGGTGAGCGCTACCGTGCGATGATAACAAACTTTTTTTTACCCAAAATGGAAGAGCTTGACTTGCATGACATGTGGTTTCAACAAGACGGTGCCACATGCCACACAGCACGCGAAACAATGGACCAATTGAGAGGCGAGTTCGGTGAACAGTTTATTTCACGCTTGGGACCAGTCAATTGGCCGCCCAGATCGTGCGATTTAACGCCTCTAGACTATTTTTTGTGGGGCTATGTTAAGGCTAATGTCTATAGGGACAAGCCCGCTTCGATTGACGCACTGGAAGCCAACATTGCCAACATTATTCGTGAGATACCGGCCGAAATGTTGGAAAGAGTATGCCAAAATTGGACTAAGCGGATGGACCATTTGAGGCGCAGCCGCGGCCAACATTTGCATGAAATAATCTTCAAACATTAAATTATATCGACCCAAGTATCGATCCAAATAAATATTTCATGCATTTTTCTGAATTTTATGTGTTTTTTTTTTTAAATTTCCGATAGTTCTTATAAAATCACCTTTTACATATAATAAACAGTAAAGGTCCTGAAACATATTCAATTCCATTACACAAGTATGAAAGAATCAGCTTACAAATTGATTTTGAAAAATTAAATTAAATTAAATATCTTCAGCTTTTTACAATTCAATTGCAGGTATTTTATGTTTTTTTTAAGAACATTTTGGAGATCTTTGCTTCCTTAAACTAAAATATTTAACATAAATTAATTTTTCTTTACTCAATTGCCGAATTTGTTTTCTTATCAAAATCTTCAATAATAAATACTTACAAAGACTTAGAGTTTGAATTAAGGTTAATGATAAATTATTTTCTGAATAACAATTTAAATATCAGTATAAGGCAAAGTATTCACAAGTACATACTTTTAAAAGACAAAATTCACTAATTCTTGTACTTTATGAAATTATAATGAACACTGTTTTTGGTTTTGTCATGTTGTCACCAGAATCTTCTAAAACGATGAGTAAAATAAGTTGTTATTTAAAATAAAAAAGTTTATAAATATAAAAACACAAATTTACAAATACGAAGACAAAGATGACAAGACGGTAGGCAGAATTTTTAAATGATGGTGTGACAGATGATATTTGATTAGATTTAAATATGAAATAAATTTTGAAATTTAAGTGTTAAATAAATATTATATGAATATGTACTCGTATCTACTACATGAATAAAATTGTTTAAGTAAAATAGCAGTAAATTTTAGAGGTCCGCACAAATATTTTTAAAAATATATGTGATATACTTATCGGAGTATATATAGTATTTATCATACCAATTAAATTTTAATATAGCTGAGTTTGAATAACGATCATAGTCAATCATCATAGTAAATCATGTATACATATATATTTCAGCCTCCTGGACACACACTTTTCCCGAAAAGGTGAAAGCGTTACTACAAGGTGGCGCAAAAGTAATCCTCCTATCAGAAAATGCTATAAATTTTGCGATTGGCCCCTAATGTCAGTTCTGTTTTGACATTTGTGTAGTAAACACATGCGAAATACACGTTAATAAACAATGTTCCGCTACACTGCTCCAGAACGCGGAATATTGGTGACTATTTATTTGACCAATAATCGGTCGGTGACTTTGGCACAACGTGAATTTCCTGGCCGTCCAACGCCTACTGGTGAAACACTGCGACGGTTAGCCGCTCGCCTCGAAGAGACTGGCACAGCACGAGATGCTGCCAGGCGTGGCAAACCCCGGAGAAGCCGTTCTGCAGAGAATATTGCTGCTGTAGCCGAGGATGTCATGGAAGTGCCGTCGACATCGACCAGACGACGTGCCACGCAAATGGGTATCAGTCGACGGTCTTTACAGCGAATTTTGGTACAAGGTTTGAAGATGTTTCCGTACAAAGTCCAGACGGTGCATCAGCTGTTAGCTGCTGACCGCCAATCGCGTCTAACATACGCTCAAGCCATCCTTAATCACCACCAAGAGGAAGATGATTTTTCATCAAAAATAATCATGAGTGATGAGACCCATTTCCATCTTAGCGGGTACGTAAATAAGCAAAATTTACGCTTCTGGGGCACTGAAAATCCGCGTGTAACCCACGAAGAGCCATTACACGCGCTCAAAGTCACTGTATGGTGTGCTGTTTTCGCTGGAGGAGTCATCGGACCATTTTTCTTCGAAGACGTCGCGGGCCAAACGGTTACTATGAATGGTGAGCGCTACAGAGCAATGATCAACGAGTTCTTTTTGCCGCAACTTGATGAATTGGGATTGGAAAACATGTGGTTCCAACAGGACGGTGCAACGGCACACACTGCACGTGCCACAACCGATATGCTGAAGGATGCATTTCCCGGGCGCCTAATCTCCCGTTTTGGCGATTTGCACTGGCCAGCAAGATCGCCTGATTTTACCGCTGCAGACTTCTTTTTGTGGGGCTTTTTGAAGTCGCGGGTTTATGTCAACAAGCCTCAGACTCTTGCAGCTCTTAAAGACAATATCCGTCAAGAATGTGAGGACCTATCGCCGGAAGTTTTGGCCAAAGTGATGAAAAATGCCATAAAAAGGGCTCAAATGACAATCAACTGTGGCGGCGGCCATTTACATGACATCATATTCTCGACTTGATGTAAAAAAATTAAAAGACCAAATAAAAATAATCCACAAGAAGAATCAAAGTTTTTCATTTTTTTTTAAATTACAGCCAAAAAACATCGGAAGGTTATTTTTGCGCCACCTTGTATATACTAATTTCGGGTTACGTAGGGTACAGGTTTTTTCAATGCAAAAATAATTTTTTTAACATGTTTAAAAAAAAATATTTTACAATAATAGTTGTTTTTAAACACTTTTTTTATTGAAATTATAAATGAAGAAAATAATTATGAAAATTATGATTAATGATGGGACATTGCAGAGTATTGAAACACCTGGAAAACATGAGAATCAGTCAAAATGGCCTCTGCAGGTTATGTAGTGAAGATGAAGAGACAGCAAAGACCATATTGTGTCACTGTATTGGCCTAATATGGAGCCATTTTCACTACTTAAGGCATCATTACCTACAGTCTCTGTATTCTTAATGAATAATAGACTTAGGAAGAAATTGTAAATTGAGTGTAGTGCCACAATAGGTCTATTTCGGCGACTTGTTCCCACTCCTTCTAAGGTGAAATGAATCATTATAAAAAAATAATATTGTTTTCAAACTTGTCTTCAATTTCATCTTCTTCATCAAAATTCTGTAGATGTTTTCCACTAGCCACATCGTCTTCGCCAGATATATTGCCATCAATAGAAGGCTCAATATAAATGGCAGTTGGTATATCACATTGATTTTCATTTTCTGCTTCATCGAGCTATTGGATAAAATCAAGAATTTGTTGCAACGATAAGCCTCTAAAAAAGAATATAAATGAAGATCTTGGAAAACAAGAAAACACAGAAAATCACAAAAAACACGAACAAAAAACATGTACCCTAAGCCACTTACGATTAACGCCTTTAGCTAAATGTAAAAAAACACATTTTTTCTACAAAAAGCGAGTTACATTTCATAGTTTATTTTATTAGCTACCAAATAGTTTATTTTATTAATAAAACGGATTGAAAAATTAGTACTAAATGTATATACTTATCGACGTGCCATATGGGAAATATTAATTATTTAAACTTCTATTTTCTCACCTTAATTTAACTTGGGATAACTTCACTAACAGAACTCAGAATGACAGAAAGTTTATAGTTTTGGAAAACCACAAAGATTTCATAATAAATAGCTTATCTTTTTTGTAGTTTTATTGCGTTATTTAAGATTTATTCGCAAAAAAATTAGGGTATACCATATGCTAGTCGTGAGATATTTCGGATTAATTTAAGTTCGGCGCTTACAGAATAACCCCATCTGTCTCTGTCTGAAAGAGAAACGTTAAATTATTTATTTATGTACATTTATTTATGTACTGACCCGGCAAACGTTGTTTTGCCCTCAAATTTTATTTATATTAAAAAATATATGTAAAGGGTGGTTTTTATAGACGTATAGAACTTTAAATTGCAATAAAACAACGATGGATTATTCGATTGACATGAATTTTATTTATCCGAAAGATAATCTTGTGTCATTACATTTTAAATATGATTTCTGGCATATGACCGCCACGGCTGGCTCGGATGTAGTCCAATCTGGACGTTCAACTTTCGGTGACTTCTTCCAACATTTGTGGCCGTATATCGGCAATAACACGGCGAATGTTGTCTTCCAAATGGTCAAGCGTTTGTGGCTTATCCGCATAGACCAATGACTTTACATAGCCCCACAGAAAGTAGTCTAGCGGTGTTAAATCACAAGATTTTGGAGGCCAATTCACAGGTCCAAAACGTGAAATTAGGCGGTCACCAAACGTGTCTTTCAATAAATCGACAGTGGCACGAGCTGTGTGACATGTTGCGCCGTCTTTTTGGAACCACAGTTCCTGGACATCATGATTGTTCAATTCAGGAATAAAAAAGTTAGTAATCATTTCTCTATACCGATCACCATTGACTGTAACGTTCTGGACATCATCGATTTTGAAGAAGTACGGACCAATGATTCCACCAGCCCATAAAGCGCACCAAACAGTCAGTTTTTCTGGATGTAACGGTGTTTCGACATATACTTGAGGATTAGCTTCACTCCAAATGCGGCAGTTTTGTTTGTTGACGTAGCCATTCAACCAGAAGTGCGCTTCATCGCTAAACAAAATTCGCTTATGAAAATCGGGAACAACGGCAATCTCGTTTTGGGCCCATTCGACGAATCTACGCAAGCGTTGTTCAGGCGTGAGTCTATTTATGATGAATTGGCAAACCAAACTGAGAATAAATCACTTGACAGCTGTTAAATTGGTCGCCATCTGGAACAGTAATGCCAACTTAAAGTTCTATACGTCTATAAAAAACACCCTTTACATTGGATATTCAGATAACCAATTAAAATCAATAAATATTTCTTTCTATTGCTATGCTGAGATATGATAATTGCGTTAATTACAACACTGTACGAGTATAATACACGACGTATTTTGTTTTTTCTCTAATAAAACTACCGACTGACGTTGCCACGTATGATATTTCAAGCGATTAGAAGATTAAACAAAATATGAAATTAAAGACAAATAATGTAACAAGTTAAATTCGGCTGTGCCGAGTGTTATATACCCCTCACTGTGTTAGCCAAATATTCATATTTTTAACTCTCCACATTCTTCTTAATGTGCTGTCCTTATAACTCAACCGATCAACTCGTCTAGAAATTTTAGTTTGAAAAATACTCAAAATATTACGTCTTTCATATAAAATTTATGTACAAGTTGATCGCTTGTGTTATAAACATAGCACATAAATATATATGTTAAAAAATGATATAATGAAAACGACTAGTTTATTAAGCTTGAGGTTGCATTATTAAAATTTTTTTATTTGTTATAAAAATTAATTGTTTGAATACGACCACAAGCATAGCTTAGCCGTTTCAATAAAAAAGGTAAAAAAATTTACAAATATAAAACTATACAAAATTAAAAAAACAAAACAGAAAAGACAAATATTAATAAAAATATATTTTTTTGAATTCCTATATTTTTGTTAATCCTAAAATAAATAAATAATTTCAGTTCAAGAAACTAAAATTAACGAGTTCTAAGAAAAATACTTTCTTGTTTTTTTGTACAGACATTATAAATGTTAAAACGATGTAAAACATATTTTGCCCTTTTTGAATTTTACATAAAATACGCAAAAACAAACATCACAAAAATTAATAAAAATCTAAATTTTCAGTTGTATTTTTAATTTTTCTAATTCATATGTGGAACGATTTTTTTTTTAATTTTTTGCACAGAGATTCATTCTCATTATCATTTTTGATAAAACTGTCTACCACGTTTTTTGTCCGTTTTGTTTTTTAGACAAATACGCAAAAATCCCACCAAAAACGGTAAAAATATAGAGGTAGTCGCGATTTTTGACTCATAGCTTCGCATTTATGTAACGGTGAGTTTTGGTACATTTACTATGAATGTAATGTCTGAAAAAACTGCGTACAACTTTTTTTAGTTTAGATAAAATATGCTAAAAAAAAACAATGCAGAAATTAATGAAAAGCTAAAATTTCGGTTGTAGATCGATTGTCTTCATATTTTCTTCACATTGTGGCTGATATTTCTGATAAAACTGCATGTGAAGATTTTATATTCGTTTCGTTTAAACAAATTACGCAAAAAACGCTCCAAAAATGGTCAAAAAAGAGTTAGTTGCACTTCAGTGCTCATAGTCAGCCATTTATGGATCGATTGGGCTGAACTTTAAAGCAAACTGAAGACAAAAACTTCCCACAAGTTGACATACTAAACTAAGGTGTTCTGGGAACTTTAGAAAGTTGATTTTAACATGGACACGGGTAAACGGACTGACAGACGCACATCTCTAAAGCGACTCCCCTATTTATAAGGATCCAGAATATATATACTTTATAGGGTGTCCCATGTTCGGTGTAGAAATACACACGTAATGACCAATCACCTTTTGTGAATGGTATAAAAAGTGAATCAGAAACTTATATTCTTTATTTTGAGATAACATAAATACGATTGGGAAATCAAGTTTTGTTTTTGCATTTTTATTTAAGTAAGGTTATAATTTTATTAAAAACGATTCGTTATAATCAATTATAATAGGTTTTTTATGTTATCGTAATGCGAGTATTGTAAATGAATAAACTTGACGGTTTTTCAATGCGAGAACACGCCACACACAATTGGCTATGTGAAAAGTACAGATTTTCAAAATCCTTGTGACTTATTAATTGTCATGGCGAATGCTAAGTGAATTGGTGATTAGGGGCGTTTGAATCAGCTGGGATCATTTGATAATTTGTTGACGGGACAGTCTTTGTCTCACTGCATTAGCTCGAGGTTTCTTATATTTGTATTGAATGTCAATTGGTCTTCTGTCTATCTATTTAACCAACGGATCTTTAGTAACTGGGAATTTCGAGTTCGTCGAACAATATTTCTTCTTTGTTCATAAAGGCGTGGCATTGTTCTGTGATTTTTAATTTTTAAAATTTTTATATGAAATTGGTTTAATAATTAACATCTTATTTTGGAAATGAATTTATCTAAAATTATGCGCGTACGCTCTCTAAGCTTTCAAAAATATTTCTATGTAGTTCTGAACCGATTATATTAAATTTAACGTACAATTTTTTTTTAAATAAAATTGGTTTTAATGTTTAAAATATATTCTGCCACCGATTTTTCTGAAGTTTTGTACACTTTTGAAAGTTGTACGAGTATAAAGATTCACTTAAATGCAACAACCGATATATCACAATAATGTAAATGCGTTTTGAATGTTAAGAACTGTATATTAAATCGTTTTTTAATTATTAAAATTTTATTTTATAACAAATTTTTCTAGTATACAAAGTATCTCCACTTCTAAAAGGGCTGCTGTGTTTTGAAATGATTAAAATTATAAAAAGTAGACATAGTAATCGGGTGGCAAATTTTTTCTTTTCATTAAAATATAAGTTGGGTTATGCCGAACATATAAAAAAAATTAGTTTGAGTGGTCTATTTTTATTTTCATTAACATTTAAGTTAAGTTTTGATGAAAATTTAAAATTTTTGGATACTCGATTTTCTTACTCTAAGAAATCGTACTCATAGAGTAAAGGACCGTGCAAGGCCAAGTAAAAACAGGTAGTAGATAAATAAGCCAGATACGGACTGCAACGCCACCTGCCGGGCGGAATTGTGACGCTAAACCTTCCAAGGCGGAACACAAAAGCATACGCAGAAATTCAATTAAATCAGTTCCACCGTTTAGAAGGAATAAAATGTCAAACACACGTACAGTCGAATTTTAAATATATATTAAGAAGATTAAAGAGATAAAAAAAAGTGTTAGGCAATAGACTTTCTTTCAAATAAATAAATCATTTTATAGGTTTTTAAGTTTAATTTAAGAACAAAAAAAAAAATTGAAAATGAAACCTCAAAGAGTCTAAATACTGAATGAATTAACATCATAGGAATCTGAATTTTATAAAATTATATTTTTCTATGTCAATAGTTACCTCATTATAATTTTCAATATATACAAGAAAAAACTGAAATCTTCCTCAAAAAGTCTGAAAAATTTAGTTACTGCATTTGCATGGCTAATAGTTTCAGGCAAAGCATATTCAACTGCAGGAATACAAAACCAAATTATTTTACCTTTAAGAAGTAAAGAGTGATTTTTTTGCTATTATCTTTTTGGCAACACTAGTTTTGACAGCTCACGCACGTTTTGTATCTTGTGTCACTGTCAAACATCTTCAGTTTGGTCTATAATTTAATCATGAATCGTCTTACAAACGAACAACGCTTGCAAATTATTGAATTTTATTACCAAAATGCGTGCTCTGTTAAGAAAGTTCATCGCGCTCTTCTTCCATTTTATGGTCAGTTTAATCGACCTACTGAGGCTTCTATTCGGGCTATTGTAACAAAATTTCGCACCAAATTTACATTGTTGGACATTAAACCACCAACACGCTTACGTAGAGTGCGAACTGAAGAAAATATCGCAGCCGTATCGGCCAGTGTTGGTGATGACCGTGAATTATCGATTCGGCGCCGTTCGCAGCAATTGGGCCTCTGTTACTCCACTACGTGGAAAATTTTGCTGAAGGATTTGGGTGTGAAGCCTTATAAGATACAACTGGTGCAAGAATTGAAGCCAAACGACCTACCACAACGCCAAATTTTTGGTGAATGGGCTCTTGAAAAGTTAGATGAAGATCCACTTTTTTATCGAAGAATTGTGTTCAGCGACGAGGCTCATTTCTGGTTGAATGGATACGTGAACAAGCAAAACTGCCGTATTTGGAGTGAAGAGCAGCCAGAAGCATTGCAAGAGCTACCAATGCATCCACAAAAAACAACCGTTTGGTGCGGATTATGGGCTGGCGGCATCATTGGGCCGTATTTCTTCAAAGATGATGCGAATCACAACGTTACTGTGAATGGTGAGCGCTACCGTGCGATGATAACAAACTTTTTTTTTGCCCAAAATGGAAGAGCTTGACTTGCATGACATGTGGTTTCAACAAGACGGTGCCACATGCCACACAGCACGCGAAACAATGGACCAATTGAGAGGCGAGTTCGGTGAACAGTTTATTTCACGCTTGGGACCAGTCAATTGGCCGCCCAGATCGTGCGATTTAACGCCTCTAGACTATTTTTTGTGGGGCTATGTTAAGGCTAATGTCTATAGGGACAAGCCCGCTTCGATTGACGCACTGGAAGCCAACATTGCCAACATTATTCGTAGATACCGGCCGAAATGTTGGAAAGAGTATGCCAAAATTGGACTAAGCGGATGGACCATTTGAGGCGCAGCCGCGGCCAACATTTGCATGAAATAATCTTCAAACATTAAATTATATCGACCCAACTATCGATCCAAATAAATATTTCATGCATTTTTCTGAATTTTATGTGTTTTTTTTTTTTAAATTTCCGATAGTTCTTATAAAATCACCTTTTAGAATTATTTGTCTGTAGTAGTAAAAAGAAAAATTAACATACCAAATCTACTGGCACTATTAGCCATTTTTAAATATATCTTCTCTTTGAGAAGTTACCTCGAGTTACCAAACTCGACTTTTTAATACGCTTTACCTAACTTAATTTGTTTTTTTCTTCCAATGTTTGGAAATAAGTGTTTTGCAAATACTTTCAAATAAGAATTTGATAAGCAATCGTAGCAGACAATTTTTCAACATTTGGGCTCAGTGAATGCTTGTTGCAGACCTCTAGTAGACACACTAAACAAAAGGAAACTTTTATGCACAGTAATTTTTACCATAACAAAAAATAAGACATCAACATAGTTGAACATACTTGTTGTCATTGTTTACAGCCTAAAAGTATGTTTTGTTAGCACATTTAAATATACTACACATACACAAGTGTATATAATAAACTAAATATATATACACATCCATTTGTATGGATTCATGTGTTTGAGTGAAGTGAGCTTATTTTATGGTTGTTTGTTAATAAAGAAACAGTAGATGTAAGAGTATGTGTTTAATTTGCATAATCCTTTGGAATATTAACAAGTTGGCTGTGTTTAATGACACTTTTTATTCAGTTCATACCATTCCTTAGCTTTCCTTCTAATTTATTTTTCTTTCCCTTTCGTTCTTATGCGTTCTCATAAATACTTATTTTTACATTTGTTTGTGTGTTTTTGCATGTTGTGTTTAACATTTTATGAAGCTAATATTAAAAGGAGCTTTATAAAGACGAATAATTTAAAATTTTTGTTTTTATTCTAAAATTTAAACAGACACTATAAGCAAAGTATGCATACACAAAGATTTTATTCACTCATTAGCACATACAGACATACACGTTTTAACATAATTAAACTGCTTTTGCCCACCCCATTTCTGAAATTATTTCTACTTTCTCCATTCATTTATGTTTCTTGTTCATTATAACTCTTGTCTGTATCTCTTAATACAATACATTGTTTCTTTTTCATGTTTGCACAAAAAAAAAACTTTTTTTGTTTATTATTTCTACTAAAATTCTTGCATTAACTCTCAGTTATCGGCCTTTTAAAAAGTACATATTTCTTTTTACTTAAAACAAAACACGAATGCTGCTGCTTAAAGAAAAACTTTTAGCAAGGCTTCAGTGTAACATATTGTATTAAGTATACTTTATGTGTGTATGGATGTACGAGTATAAGCTTAAAACAACTGTCTTAAAATATTTTATTTCAAGTGCCATAACACCCACAGTGTCACACAATTGAATAAGGAAAATTTAGTTTTTATCTAAAATGTTGTTTCTGTCAAATGTGAGTAATCTTCAAAAGTTAATTATTTATTTTTTACATTGACTATTTAACTGTAACTGCGTTTATCTTTAAAAAAAATCCTGTCATGTTTTACGAGTAAAACAAGGTATTCTATTCATTATTTCGAGCGGAATATCTGTCAAAGAAATACAGAAATACTAAGTTAAATTTTATTTTATTAAAGCAGTGATTAAGGTATACAATTCCCGTATTCAATTTATAATTGTAACTAAGTTAAGTACTTAATATTAACAATAAACAGCATCCCAAAGTTGGTGACACAGATAATGCCCATGATGAGAAATGATTTCTTCGAAGTCGATTGCTCCACTGTGTTAAATATCAATTTTTCTGAATTTCAAAAAATTATGACATGGAAATTTCAAAAAATAAAAAAAAAGTCAAAAGTAACTTCTGAGTATTTAGATTACAAATCTAGACCGTGTCCCCTTTAAAATGATATGTGTAACATCTCACAATCTTTATAGGTTCGTTGGGAAGTTGCTAAAATCACTTAGAGCAACAATACTCCAAAGTAACTTCTGAGTATTTGGGCGATAGATTACATACCTAGATGACGTGCCCTTTAAAATGATATGTGTACCATCCTGTAATCTTTGTGAGAAGTCAACGTATTTATGCATATTTGTACCCATGCACTTATAAAGGGTGTCCCAACAAGAACGCAAGATTTAAATTTTAAATAAATAACTGATGCAGCAATTGAATTGTTTCTCTGGCTGTATGACATGTGGCGCCGTCTTGTTGAAACCACAAGCCCTCCACATTCATTTCTTCAATTCTAGGCAAGAAAAAACTGGTTATCATTTCACGATACCGAACACCATTGACTGTTTGCGCTTGACCTGCCTCATTTTCATAAAAAAGGTCCAATGATTCCTCCAAGCCAAAAACCACACCACACAGTGACACGATGAGGATGCATTTGCTTCTCGTGAATCACTCAAGGATTTTCCTCACCCCAAATGCGACAATTCTGCCCATTTGCTGAAGCCATCAAAATGGAAATGGGCCTTGTCACTGAAGATGATTTTATCGGCAAAATCAGCATTTTCATGTTGTCTCTCCAATACCCAATTAACGAAATCCCTTTGCTGTCCATGATCATTTTTTACTAACCTCGTATCTTCTACTAGCAAACAATAACAATTTTTCAAATGTCACAGAATGACACTTCGAATGGCGCCAAATTTAAATCTTGCGTTCTTGTTCGGACACCTTTTATTTCACCTAAACATATATATAAATGTTACAAATACTAAAAACATATTTAGAAATATTTAATGACGTAAGATGTATTTGATAAGTACGCCATAAATACTAAAAAGATATTTACAAATACTAAAAAACGTAACGGGCTACGTTAAAACATATTTAACTCGGCAGATTTATCGTCACTTACTTAAATTATATTAGCGACAGTATGGTACTTCACTGACGAAGTAGCGAGTTAAATGCTAGTCTCAAATAAAAATTATAAACAAATCCAGATATTCTTTACATTTTGGGTAATTTTTTTTACAGTTTTAAATAAATAAAAAAAAACAGTAATTTTTACTAATATTATTGAAATAAAATTTATTTTTACGAATTTTTAATTGTATATAATTAACAGTAAAAAACAAATGAAAAAGGTATATGAATTAAATGAAATGTTAGTAGTCTTCTTTTTAAATAATTTTTCATTTGTTCAAAATGATTTTTCATTTGAATACGGATGAATGTTGATACCAAAAAATATAACAAAACTTATTAGCGCAAATATACAAAAGAAAATTAAATCGAAAACTATATGTAAAAGCAGCATTTATTTCGTTGGGGAATTTTTTATTCAGCCAACACAAAATTCTATGTCATTGCAAACATTTTTCTTTTATTTGATTTTATCAAAGTAGTTGTACACAATACATACTTATTTTTTGTCATACCTACATACATACTATCTTTAAGTATAGTTTATTTATTTGATGGTTGTATATAAGCGGTTTCCAAACTTTCTGGCGGCACATTTTCAAGTTGCAAAATGTAATGTATTCATAAAATAAAACTAAAAAAATTAATAAAGAATTGGTATGTATATTAATAAAAAACAATTTTATGAGCTTGTTTGTTAGCACATATATTCTCAAATCGTGTAAGACACCCAGTTCTTTTTCCCCTTCTACACGATTTTGATATTTCGATTTCATGGCTACTAAAGCAGAAAATCCGGTTTCGCATAAATATGATGTTCCTAATGATGACAGCACTATGGTAGTTCTGTCCGACAAAGTAATACAATTTTTTTTCGTTCCACACAAAACTGAATTAAAGTTTTACTATCAAATTCCTGTTGCCATGAAGTATCGTCAGATATTTCAATCAGTTGTTCAATTCAAATGTATTAAGTTGATTATTGCAAAATGAATTCTGAATCCATGCAAAGTTTATAAAATCAATATCGTTGAAATAATAATCGTTGGAATCAATAATGTGAAATATGTTTTACTGAACTTTACATTTTACATTAACAAAATGAACGTGCGCCCACTTAGTACAATTACGCTATAGGTTGTAGCAAAATAGAAAAAATTCGATATTATCGGCAGTTATAATTATTTTTAATAAATTAATATCACAACAAAAAATTTTAATTAAATAGATTTTTATAAGTATTTTTTAACCCTAGAATATCATCCTTATTTTTTGTACACTAACGTCATCCTTCGTCATTTTGACTACGACCTATTTCAAGGAACTATAAAATACGCCGTGAGCGAAAATATATACCAAAATAGATTTATTATTCATATTTAGTTCGTTTTTAATCAATAAATAAAGAAATTTATATGTTTTTTCAATTCTTAAATGTAAAATTAACATTGCAAAATCTTCTTTCAGTTGGCATTTTTTTTTTAAACAAAGGTTTATATAACATAAAAGCTATACAATACGACACACATCCTTCGTCATTTTGACTACGGCAAGAAATTAAAAGCGAAAAAAAGCACTTACAACGCGCGCAGTTCGCTGCACGTCTTTGTCCACCAACAGCTTGTTAGCGACTAACGCTATACGAAAAATGAGATCAAAACAAACAGAAAAAACAGGTTTTTATTCAAAAATAAGATCGGGCGTCGTCATTTTGACGAAGGATGACGTTCTAGGGTTAAATATGTACAACATATGTGGATCGCGATCCACAGTTTGCAAGCCGCTGTTATATACGAACATATGTATTTCGCTGGTATACGTAAAATAATGGAGCATACTTTAAGGGTACATCTGAAATGTATGTTGCTCAAAAATTGCACTCTCTCAAATTTATTTCTCAATAAAATTTTCAAACTATTATTTGAAAGAAGTACGAGTATTACTGCTGTAGATTTAATTTAAATTAATGTATCATTAAAAAAACCCATCTTACTTGCTCTATTGAAAAGTGTGTGTTGAAATGGGTGTGTCTCATTATGGAAATAAACAAATAGCAAATTAATTTTATAATAAAATTTTCGTTTTTTTCCAGAATGGTAGTAGATAAATTCATACAATATTACGCAAGTATGTATAGCGTTTGATTAATATTTAATTTAAACAATACTCATTCGGTCCTACATCCAAAGAAAAGTATGGTTTTATACTCTTCACTGCAAGTAAGAAGTTGATATATAAGTTAGTGATTCCGTTTATAATATCTACAGCGCACATTTGCTACCCATAGAGTATGTATATATTCTAGATCCTTATAAATTACATGTCAATATGTCTGTCACTAAAATCAACTTTCTGAAATCACTGGACAACGTTTTAAAAAATTTAGTATACCAATCTGTCAAACATTTGTGTCTTTCAGTTTCTTTTGGAATGCACTTTTACCGGTTTTTAAACTGCGGAGCTATGAGTCAAAAACCGTTACAACCTCTATTTTTGACCATTTTCTGCATGAATTGTTGCGTATTTTGTCCAAACTACATAACAGACAAAAAAAAACCTGGTAGGTAGTTTTGTCAGAAATTGCAGTCATAATATCTATGCAAAAACTCAGAACGATCCGTTCACAAATAGCCGAGAAAAATCTAAAATACAACCGAATTTTTATATTGTTATTAATATTTTTGGTTCTTTTTCTGGAAAGTTTTGAGCTGTACCTGTTCATACGTAATGTTTGTTCATACAAACACGAAATCAGACAAAATCGATCTTATAGAAATGTTTTTTATGGATGCCTGTGTTATACAAAAGACAGTTTAAAAGAACTAAAAGCAAGAGAGTTGCTAACAAATTTTTGGTTTAGGTATCCCAGAATGAATTTTTTCTTAGGCCTCAATAATTTGAATTTCTTTAACTGAAATTAATTATTTAATTTAAGATAAACAAGAAAAAATTGGTATTCAAAGAAAATTATTATATCATATTTTTTGGGTTAAATAGTAAATAATATTAAATAATTTACTTGTTACTATTTTTCTTGAGATTTTACTATTTTCTATAACATGTACATAATTCTTAACGAAAAAATTAAAATAAAAATTAACCGAATTGATCGAGTCGTCCTTTTACTATATTGTAAAGTATTTAAATAGTAATTCAGAATATTAATTCTTTTATTAGCTGCTGTGGAATGGAGAGAGTGGGAAAATTTTTAATATTACCATACACGATCAAAAGCATTGTATCATTACACAATCACATATGTAAACTTTAGAAAAAAAAAAATAAAAACAAATACAAGATACTAGTCTCTTTCTCAAGTATGAAAACTAACAAAACTTTTCACAAAAGTTTTTTCCCACTGCCCATTTTTTATTTATCAAAAAAAGAATTTTTTTGTACTTAGTGCTAACATATTATTATATTGTTACGAAAAATCACTCTGTTGAACCACTGTGTTATTATTCATAAAAAATCATATTTATGTACTCGTATGTGTAAATATAGCAAGTCAGTAGTTTATTACCCCCCGTTTTCACATGCAAGTAATTGCTTGCAAGTTCTGTGTCTACAGAGAACAGAGCAAGTTCATTTTAAAATATCGTCAACGGCTTCACTTCTAATGAATGATATAAAAATTAAAAATATATGAACGGAGTGTTGCCGCGCTGTCAACACCGTGATCACTAACTAAAAATTTTGTTGTTAGTATTTTTGTAAGTCAAAAAAATTAAATTGATAATTAAATTTAACTTTTAAGTGTGTTGCTGTATCATTGGGTTCTTTTACTAACGTAAATTAAATAAATAAATAAATTTAAATCTTTTTTTTTATTAGTAAATTTTATTTGACCTTTTTCCTTTTAATTAAAATGGCTATTTTGTTAAGCTTGAGGTCTTATTTTTCAAAAATTTATTTTTATATCGATATTTCGCTCCAATTTTTGTAGCTTCTTCAGGATATAATTATAAATTAATCAAATTATTAAAAATACATATTTATAAAATTTTCTTGACAAAACTAAATTAGGGTGTTCAATAATAAGGTCATCCCGAACAAAATTTGAAAAATATTTAAAAGTAATATGTTAAAAATGTATATATAAAACAATTGTTATAAAAAAAATGTATGTGTTAAATGAATTATGTATGTATGTAACAAGTAACAATTAACGTATTTTTTTTTTTTTTTTTTTTTTTTTTTTTTTTTTATAAAAATATTAAATAATAACATAATTTTGTTAATATGTTCAAATAAATATATAAAATTATATATATGTACATGGACACACTTATTTGTATATAAATAATATGTGCATATTAACAAAAATATTTAACAAAATTTATATTTGTTTATTAAGTGTCTATAGTTTTGAGCTATATTTTCTGTATCAGACTTAAAATTTATTCTATGTGTTGTAGGTGTATTAATTATATGTAACATTTCTAATGTGTACCTTCTTTTATAATTATTTTCTATATTTAAAACTGAAACATTTTCAAAATTAGGAAAATTATTTAATTCAAAACAATGAGAAGTTAATGCCGTTTTTTGTGAAGAAATGTTCCTATACTTTTGATCCGATTTATGTCCAGCCATTCTAGTCTTAAGTTTATTTTTTGTTGTACCTACATATACTTTGTTACAAGTTTCATTTTTATTACCATCACATGGTATTCTATAAACTACATTTGACATATCAAATTTCTCTATTCTATCTTTAGTTTTACTAAATAATGTATTTAAAGTATTGTATGTTTTATACGCCATACGGAATTTTTCTCTATCATAAATCTTAGTATTTATTAAACGTTCTGACAGTCCTGGTATATAAATAATTGATTTATAAGAAACCTGTCCATTTAAATGAATTATATTATATCTTCTATTCCTATAATACTCTCCAATTAATTGATAAATTAAAAAATCTGGATAATTATTATCTTTTAAAATATTCCTAATTATTATTTTATTTTTGAAATGAAATTCGCTATTACTAATTGTCAGTATCCTGTTAATTAAATTTTTAGCTGTGTTCATAATAATTTTTTTACTATGTTTAGAAAAATAATTTATTAATCTTCCTGAAGCTGTTGGTTTTTGATACCAATCTACCAATAACTTATTACCTCTCCTAATTAATAATGTATCCAAGGATGGAAGTTTGGAATCTAATTCTTTTTCCATTGTAAACTTAATATGAGGATCAAAATCATTAAGCAGCAATTGAGCAAACTTTGGAGGTTTTTAATGATTTTGATCCTCATATTAAAAAAAAAAAAAAAAAAAAAAAAAAAAAAAAAATACGTTAATTGTTACTTGTTACATACATACATAATTCATTTAACACATACATTTTTTTTTATAACAATTGTTTTATATATACATTTTTAACATATTACTTTTAAATATTTTTCAAATTTTGTTCGGGATGACCTTATTATTGAACACCCTAATTTAGTTTTGTCAAGAAAATTTTATAAATATGTATTTTTAATAATTTGATTAATTTATAATTATATCCTGAAGAAGCTACAAAAATTTGAGCGAAATATCGATATAAAAATAAATTTTTGAAAAATAAGACCGCAAGCTTAACAAAATAGCCATTTTAATTAAATTTAAAGCTCATACCCGTTAACATTGTTCTTCATTTGTTAATTTACTTGCTGCGAGTGTCAAAAATTTACTTGCAAAAGAATTTTGTTGCCAGTTTAGCTGCAAGTTCGAAAAATATGAGTGTGTTAGTGAAAAAGTGTGAGTGTATTGAGTTTTTCGAACTTGCACTTGCATGTGGAAACGGGGCGTTAATGCTGAGATAAAGGAAGGCCAGATAAGTTAAGTTCTGGTTGAGACATTAAATTGTAAGCAAGGTGTGTCAAAAACAATAAAGTGTCGTTGTGACTGTTATAAATAAAGTGTGTTTCTACAACAAGTGTTGAGAAAAGAGAACTTATTGTGTTTTTATTTTACAATAAAGAACCCTAATAAACTAAACGTTTTTATAGTAGTGTAAAAACGTAACAATATTTTAAAAATTGTATGTTTTCCATACACATTTTTCAGACGATTG
Source organism: Thelaira solivaga (assembly GCA_947397855.1). Lineage (NCBI taxonomy): Eukaryota > Metazoa > Arthropoda > Insecta > Diptera > Tachinidae > Thelaira > Thelaira solivaga. Next base: position 56,807,535 of record OX377610.1, on the reverse strand, counting down.
TATTGTCCGTTGCCTACAAACGTAATATGTATGCGTAAAGGCTCGTGCTAATACACACTGCCGAATTTAAATTGTTTTCATTTTTAATCTTTTCTTTTCTGGCCATGTTTAAAGTCTTAGTACATTTTGTTCCCCCGAGCAAAACAAACACAAAATTAATCAGCACAAGTGTTTGCTTGGTTTTTGTTTTATTCGCTGCAAAGAATAAAACAAAAAAAATTTTCGTTTTGCTTAATTTTTTACTCTATTTTTAAGGAAATAGGCATGAATTCAAGTTTATAATCTGACCCTTAATTTAAATTTGAAGAAAAAAATGTTTTATTATGACTTCACTAGGTTACTTTTTTTTTAATAATAAATATTCACAATAAAATATTTAATTAATAAAAATATTTCATAGCTTAATTAATTCGTTTCTTTCCATCAGAACTAGATAGTAAGTAATAATTTTAGTTTTGTTTTAAATATTAATGAAAGTCAACACATTTCTCATAGTTGTATTTTTCTCGTTATAGATTGAAATTGAAATGTTTAGTTACTGAAAATATTTCTTTTAATAATTGTGGAATTTTCTTTGGCACAATTTTAAAACATATTTAATGCTAATTTTAGAATTTAATTATATTTACAGAATAAAATGAAATATACATACATATGTATGTATGTATATGTGCAATTAAATGTTCTCTATTTGCTGACAATCACTAGAGATTCTGGGTCACTCATCCTATGCATATTTTATGACGTAATGAAAATTTATTTGAATAATTTTATAGAAATTTCAAAGCTCATAACAATTTTTTTTCACAAATATTCAACTGTGAAGTGTGTAAGTTTGTGTTTAAATAATTTGAAATATTGAAATATTTCTAAGAAAATTTCCCTAAAGGCACCCAATAATCACACATGAAAGTTCTATTGCAAAACACATACTTACGTACTAAATTGAGAATAATATTATATTAAATAAAACAAATATATTAGTCTTAAGAAAATAAAATTTAACTTAAATTAAATTTAAGTGCACATCACATCAAGTATACAAGGAGTAATTAGGAGTTTTTCAGGGAATTCCGAGAATTGTTAATGTGAGAATTCACAAAAATATTTGGTTTTATAATAAGCTTTATATATATTAAGCTTTATTTTTCAAAACACATTTTTCGCAACGACTCAAAAATGCTGCAGAAAACTAACATTGATTTATAAATTTAGTATTATATTTAGTTATCTACTGCTATCGTTTAGTAATGCTGAGGTTGCTCGCTTTTTAGTACGATAAAATAAAGTTATGTATCAGAATAGAAATCACATTGAAATCAAAAAACTAAAGTTAAAATTTAAAAAAAAGTAAATGAATTTGCCTAGCAGTATTTAAATCCATGTGGATTTTGATATTTTATGCTGTCGTCTTGGTTTTTTATAAAAATCATAATTATAATGATAATAAAAACTAAGAAAATATTTAATTTTTAACTTGTAGATATTATTGGATGTTATAAATTAATAATAAAATGTTAATAAGCTGCATTAATTTACATAAAAGTACATGCGCACAGTTTTATGATCTGCAAAGGAAAATAATTAATAAAAATCGTCGACCAATCGACTTGATTTTTTGCACAGACATTATACTGTTATTTCCAATAAAACTGTGCACCACATTTTTTGTCCGTTTTGTAGTTTATACAAATTACGCAAAACAATCTTCCAAAAATGGTAAAAAAATAGAGGTATTTGTAGCTCAAATCTCACAGCTCAGCCATTTATTTATAAATCAATTTGACAGGAACTTCCAACAAATTGACATATTAAGCTAAAAAGAATTTAGGTAAGTGAGTAACTACTTAAAATAAATGATGATTTTTGCAGAGTTGCGCTAGTATATCGGTGTCAATCGTTAACATTGAATACAATTTTCATGGACTTACAGAATGGTCATTATTTTTTCTTAGAACTTAAAAAGTATATTTTAACATTTGACTCATTTTGCTTACCAGCCCTATACCCATTGATGTGGAAAAAGCTCTGTAATATTTTGCAAGTCCTTGTCTTTCTTGTGCCTATCCTTGTAATATTTTCAGATGCACGTGAAGAGCTGGATAGATTAAATTAGTTCATGTGTTTACTTATTTATCCAAAATGAAATAATGTGTGGTTTCTTTCTCTTCTTTTCAGGGGGTTGTAAAGTGTTTTCTTGACTAACATTATTTTAATTAAAGATAGAAATCTCATCCATAAAATAAATTTTAGTAGTTTATGTGTATATTATATTTATTTTACCGAAAACTTAATTTTTGTACTTTTTAATTGGTCACAATCGTCAACTTTGATCAGCCTTTAGGTTACAGAAAAAAAAAATCGGAGCCGAAATTATCACATTATCGACGCTTAGAATAAAATTTTGATTTTATTTGTTGGCACGATTTTTGGCTTTTCGTGCCGTATTACAAATTATGTGTATTCAAATTACCCACACATAAAATATGCCGAAAATCGGTAGGTTGTGCCGATTGTGGGATTTTAACTTCAGAATGTTGATTTAAGTGCAATTTAAATCTCACTAATGTAAAACAAAATTTCTTCATTAATCGCAAAATGATACTTATGTAAATATGCAGTCAAAATTGGCACTAGGTATTTACTATAAATTATTACAAATTTTGTTATATAAATGGGAGAAGATTTTGTATGAACTGCGACCAAATATTCATATAAATAAAAAAAACACTCTTTAAGGCGACATAAAAGCCCATATTAAATTTTTTATCTCTATGATGTTTTTGTAGACCCAGGTAGAACGTTTTCACTTCAGTTAAGAAAAAGTAAATGAAAACATTTAAGAAATATGCGTACACACACTATGTATGATATGAACAAATAAGTACCATTAAGAAACTGTAACCAACAAAAACTAAGTAAATGACACAAAGATAAATAACTTTAGATACCAGTAATGAAAATAAAGCAAACAAATAAAAACCTATACGATATTGCTATAAAGTTAGTAAATGCTTTTTTCTGTTTCTATTTCTCTTCTGATTTTGTTTTAAATTTTTTAACTGCGAATAATTTCTAAAAAGAAACTTCAGATGTTCCCTGCCTGCACACTACTTTTAAACTTGGGTTGTACAAAAGCAAAAATCTTTTTAACAGAAATAGACTCGTATAAAAACACATTTTTCAGTTGCTTATTTGAAATAGACAAAAAGAGAAAAAACAGTTAAATTTTTTTTAAACAACTGTTTCTATAACTACGATGAAATGAACTCCTTGTAAAAAAAATTAAAGCACTACCGTAATAAAAATTTCTATGAATTTACTCCGTACAGTTTATTTTTTTCAACAAATCGGTAACTTAAATTTCTGGTTAACGTTTAAATCACATTACTCGCATTGCAAATAAAATGTTTATTAAATCCAGAATCTTATAGTAAAATATGTAATGTCCATCAAACCTTTACTATAGCGGAATTCACTCTTGTTGGCATATATGCAATTAAATCAAATTTGCATCTATTTCTTGATACAACGCGTGAGAGACCTTTTCTACGACTGTAGCAAAAAAATCATCACAGCTGATTCCATAGAGAAAAAAAAAAACAAAACACTCATGTATATTTTTCCTTTAAATTAAATTTGCGGATTAAGTAAATCGTTGAACCAAAGGCAATGCCAAAGCTAACAAAAGCAAACGAAATCATAATTTTTCTGGTTGAAAATGCTCTCAATAAAATTGAATTTCATATTTTTTTTTTTGTTTATTTTCTTTTTATTTATTATATGGAACATACAGGGTGGCCCAAGTAAGACAAGCTGATGTGAAACACAAATAACTTTTTTATTTTTTAACATAATTAATTTTTTCTTTTTGCAATTTGTTTTGGAAATTTAAAATGAATACTTACAATCCACAACAACGCATTAAAATTATCGATTTTTATTATTCTTCTCAACGATCAATTGTTCTGACTAAGCGAAATTATCGCCGTTTTCAGCGCTCACATCTTCCATGATTACAAGTTTAGTTCGCCGTTTTGAGGAACTGGGTTCAGTTGCCGACCGTCCAGGAAGAGGTGTTCATCGAAATATTCGCACTGAAGACAACGTGCAAGCTGTGCAGCAGAGTGATGCAAATGATCCATCTGTCTCAACTCGTCACCGTTCCGGCCAATTGGGTATACCCAGAATAACATTACAGAGATTTTTAAAGCTGGATCTTAAGATGTATCCATACAAAGTTCAAATTGTGCAACAGCTTCTACCGCAAGACCCGTTAGAACGCGTACAGACAACGGAGTACGACATTAGCTAGGTCGCAGTACATTTTTGAAACTTAAAGCCGCGCCGCACAGACCCTAAAATTTATAATGCAAACTAAACTTCAATTGTTGTATGAAATTTCCTATAATTTTGCTTTTACTCATGCAGTTTTATATAAAAATATCATTTTCCTTTATTTTAGAAGTGTTTTTTAACTAAACCTAAATTTGATTTAAGCCTACGTTGGTAGTTTATATGTCGCCCACTACCGCCGTACAATTTTATAACTCTGAACTTTAGTAGTTTATTTCGTTCAGCTGTTTTGATTTTGCAAACTTTTTGAGTTTGCTTTTTGCAATGATTTTCAACCCTGCAAATTTTATAAACCAGTGCAAATATTTAGTTTCATATATTTTGTTGTTGTGAGGTGCAAGTATTTTAAATTGTTCGTCACATTTGCAAGACTTGCAAGGGTAGCTTGCACTTAAGAGTGAAACCCGCTTATGATATAAAATATTAAAATTCTTGTATGTGAAAGAAGAAATATCACATTTAATATAAAATTTAAAAACTCGTTTACTGAACTTGTACAGCAATTTTATGCAATTACGAACAAGTTAAATACGGTTGTGCCGATTCTTAAATACCCTTCACTGTGTTAACCAAATACTTTTTCACCTTCTACATTCTTCTTAAATATCAAAAAAAAAAAAAAAAATTATATAATTAAAACCTCCACTGTATGAAGCATGAAGTCGTATTATAAAAATTTATTTATTTATTATTGGAGCAAAATAACAACTTAAAAATAAACTTTTATAATACGACCTCAAACGTAATAAACTAACTCTTTCAATAAAAAGTATCAAACCCACTTACAAACTTACGATCGTACGCTTATGTCAAAATAATGTGTGACAGAATCTGTCCTACTTGAAGAAATCGCTTTAAAATGGCGAGCTTTTGCCACACTATTATACAAAAAAAGATGCAAAAACGTATGTTTACTCACCTAAATACTTTTAAAAGTATTCATTTTTTATAGACTTATAGAATTTTAAATTGCAATAAAAGAACGAAGGATTATTCGATTGACATGAATTTTATTTATCCGAAAGATAATCTTGTGGCATTACATTTTAAATATGATTTCTGGCATATGACCGCCACAGCTGGCTCGGATGTAGTCCAATCTGGACGTCCAATTTTCCATGATTTTTTCCAACATTTGTGGCCGTATATCAGCAATAACACGGCGAATGTGGTCTTCCAAATGGTCAAGCGTTTGTGGCTTATCCGCATAGACCAATGACTTTACATAGCCCCACAGAAAGTAGTCTAGCGGTCTTAAATCACAAGATCTTGGAGGCCAATTCACAGGTCCAAAACGTGAAATTAGGCGGTCACCAAACGTGTCTTTCAATAAATCGATTGTGGCACGAGCTGTGTGACATGTTGCGCCGTCTTGTTGGAACCACAGCTCCTGGACATCATGGTTGTTCAATTCAGGAATGAAAAAGTTAGTAATCATGGCTCTATACCGATCACCATTGACTGTAACGTTCTTTCCATCATCGTTTTGGAAGAAGTACGGACCAATGATTCCACCAGCAAATAAAGCGCACCAAACAGTCAGTTTTTCTGGATGTAACGGTATTTCGACATACACTTGAGGATTAGCTTCACTCCAAATGCGGCAGTTTTGTTTGTTGACGTAGCCATTCAACCAGAAGTGCGCTTCATCGCTTAACAAAATTCGCTTATGAAAATCGGGGACAACGGCAATCTCGTTTTGGGCCTATTTGCAAGCGTTGTTTAGGCGTGAGTCTATTCATGATGAATTGCCAAGCCAAACTGAGAATAAATCACTTGACAGCTGTTAAATCGGTCGCCATATTGAACAGTAATGCCAACTTAAAGTTCTATACGTCTATAAAAAACACCCTTTACTAAGAGGGCTAACATATTCATATAAGCCCCTTTATCAGATGCAACTCTGAATCCTTCCTGGACAAGCATTTGAATACTTAAGTATGTATTAAATGGCTGCACAAGCATACTTGAAATGGCTTACAAGCCCTTTTTAATATAAAATATTACACATGTTTATAGTGATGTAAGGCCTTCAAGTATACTTGTGCAGCTCTTTAGTATGTATATTGTTAACTAAGTCAATAAGAAAACAAAAAACTATCTTTTCAAAATATTTTTTCCCAAAACTTTTTATTTAAATCCAAGAAACCATATACATCGATACATGCTTGAAACAACATTTTTCAATAAATTTTGATAATGGAAAAACATAAATAAAAAACATCTACGGTATTCTTTTTTTGTTTAAAAATTTTTAATATCGTCCTAAAGCCATCCCATATTGAGTCTCACTCACATACAATATCTTTTAGCTCTTACTAAAATAACATTTATTAAATTCTTACATACACATACATATCTATACACATATACCCACACTTAAATAGTAAAAGGAAAATGTTTTTCTTCATATTGAATACATTTCCATTACTTTCTTCTATTTGGTTTGTATTACAGGTATCTACTGAAGAAACCCAATACATTAGAACAGTTGACAATTTAATTGCGTCGAGACTGAATCTTAAAGTGCAATTGCAGGCTGTACATTTTGCCAGTGCTGCCATTTCTAATGACAACAGTAATTTACACAAGATAAATGGCTTTAATGGTGGAAGTAATACTGGTAGTGGAACAATAACAACTTCTCTTGGTGCAGCTGCGGCTAGTGTGGGTTTGACACCAGGTGGTGGTGGTCTTTTACTCCGATGCACTGCACAAATTGGTAATTTGTATCAGGAGTATAAAGAAATTGAATTAGGAGTCCCACAAAAAGACCCTGTACCAGCCAGAGGTAAGTGTGTAATATTTTTCGCAACAACAAACTTTGCAAAAGATATTTCATTTTTTTTTTGTTTTTTATAAGAAAACTCAATTTTTTTTTTAATTTTCTGAAAAAATTTTTAAAAATAGGGGTGTCCCAACAAGAACGCAAGATTTAAATTTTAAATAAATGAGTGATGCAGCAATTGAATTGTTTCTCTGGCTGTATGACATGTGGCGCCGTCTTGTTGAAACCACAAGCCCTCCACATTCATTTCTTCAATTCTGGTTATCATTTCACGATACCGAACACCATTGACTGTTTGCGCTTGACCTGCCTCATTTTCATAAAAAAAATGGTCCAATGATTCCTCCAAGCCAAAAACCACACCACACAGTGACACGTTCAGGATGCATTTGCTTCTCGTGAATCATTCGAGGATTTTCCTCACCCCAAATGCGACAGTTCCGCCTATTGACGAAGCCATCAAGATAGAAATGGGCCTCGTCACTGAAGATGATTTTATCGGCAAAATCGGCATTTTCATGTTGTTTCTCCAATACCCAATTAACGAACTCCCTTCGCTGTCCATGGTCATTTTTTACTAACCTCGTATCTTCTACTAGCAAACAATAACAATTGTTCAAATGTCACAGAATGACACTTCGAATGGCGCCAAATTTAGATCTTGCGTTCTTGTTCGGACACCCTTTAAAAGATGTAAAACTAAAAATAACTGCACAAATATTTGATATGCAAGACTTACAATGATATTTTAATTTTTGCAAAATGTGTGTCAAAATGTGCCTTATTGGAATTCATTTGTATTTATATCAAATAACAAATCTGTGGCACTATGAAGAACAACTTTTGTGTTGTTAAATCATTTTAGAATGCTACAGCTTTAGGAACCTTGAAAGTTTTTCTAATAAAATTATTTCGATTGTGGCAAACAAAATTGTGTTCTCGTTAATTGTGGAATATATTGAGCCATCCCTTAACCATAATAATAAAATTATTGAGTTCATTACGGTAACTAGTTAATTTAAATTCAAGTCGTCTGTTCTGAGTGTGATATAAAATGTGGCACAATTAAGCCATTTGTGGCACCTTTCAATGCTTGATAGCCCTGTATTACTTTCAAATCTTTTTTTGCCCTATCAACTCAAAATTCAACTATGTAATTTTTGCAAATTAATTCAACAGTGAAAGAATTTTTTCTATTCCACACTTCTCAGCTAGTGTAGAACGAATTTGTTATTCCTAAAATTTTAACAAAACCAATTTAATGAATAGTCTTTATGTAATTAATGTGTCAGCATTAATACAATCAAAATATTAAATGAAATCGAATTCTAGAAGAGCTGTTGTTTTATTTAATAAAATTATATATGCAATTTCTATTTGTTAACCTTAAATTTTATTTTTTACATGTAAAATTTGTTTTAAAAAAAAAAAAAAAATGGAATCAAGTGCTCCAAAATATTTGAAATGTTGAAAGTGGCATACGGTACTTTAAGCCAAAAAAATCTTTACAAGTGGTACAAGCTTTTCACAGGAGGTCGAGAAGATGTGAATGACGACGCTCGCCGTGGACGCCCCAGCACATCAACAACCGATGAAAATGTTGAGGAATTGAAGAAAATTGTTATGGAAAATCGTGACAAGTAGTCACTAATTCAGGCCATTAAGGATGCTTGGAATCAAATTTCGTTGGATTACATAAATACTCTTTATCTGTCAATGAAAACCCGTATATTTGAAGTTATTAAAAACAAAGGGGGTTGTACCCATTACTAATAAATAGTTCTTAAATAAAGTAAAACAAATTTAAAAAAACAGTTTTTCATTAAAATTAGTTAAAATGCGTTTATTCAAGTGAACCAAAAAAAAACAGCACATTTTTGGACTTTTCTTGATAAATTGCTTAAAAAAAGTTCTAGCTTCCATTTCCATTTTAAAATTCTGCAATCGGTTAAAAATTGCAAAAGATACAGGCTGCTGAATATGGAATTTTTAGTGCCTTGTCGATTATGAATAAAAAAGAGCTGGTAATTACAAAATCAAAATTCAAATAAAATATGAATACACTAATACATACATAGAACTATAATATTTTCCAATTTGAATTACAACTAGTTTAATATTTAATAAATAAATAAAGTTTTAAAAATACTAATAGGTAAGTTTTATTCATTTTATTTGTATTTTTTATTTATTTACAATAACCAAAATCGGTTAAAAAGTTTCTTTTAATTTTGTATTTTCATTATATTTTATAAATACAATATGCTTATCGAAAAGCATAAACAATAAGGCTAATAATAAAAAGCTGAGAAATAATATATATTTATTTATCTACGTATATTTCTTTCATAGCAGAATAGAATAAAATAAGAAAGGCTACTACTTTCGAAGTGGCTCCACTATAACAAAAATCAAACTGTAGTATCTGCGTGTTTGTTATTTGTAATTTTTTTTTTTTTGTTTTTTAAATTAAAATATTTTTGTAGATTTTTCTGTGTTCATATTCAAATTTGAATATTTATTCTCAGGTGTATTGTTATAATACCCAATTCTTTTACAAACAAATAACATTTGTTTTTGTATACTTTGTTCGATTTACGAACAACCTAAAAAAATTTTTGTAAGTGCTTTTGTTTCATTAAAACTTTAGGCCACAGATGACAAATGTTGTGCATAAAACTAGTGTTTTGAGTAATGTGTTATACATGATTTCCAAACTAATGGTCATGTTGCAATTCAGGTAAACTTTAAGCTCCGAACCCAGTAAACATAAAAATTAAATGAATTTGAAGGAGATAGATACTAAATTATATTTAAATTTAAAAATAAAACAATTTCACTAGTGGGTATCCGGCCAACTTATTTTAGCCTGCGTAGACATCTGTCTAGCGATTATTGTTATCAGCAGACAAGCCAATAGCTTCATGAATTTGTTTTACGTTAAAAAAAATTTTTCAAATAAAAATTCTTTTCAAATTATCATTGATGGCCTTTTTCACTTCAGTTTACAGAAAAAATTGTCATTCGGTTCTCGAGTGCTGTGCTGTGTGTATCCACATGTAAAGGACATAAAAACATTTTAAGTGTATACATTTAATTAATGTTATTTTGTTTACCTACAATCAACAATATTCTCAACAAAACATTTTGTATGGGTGGCACACACAAAATTTTAGCAATCCATTTGTCAAAAACAGGAAACAACAAACAGGATAATGATTAAATATCTTATTTGCTTGAAGGAAATTGTGTTGGAACAAGTATTTTATTCGTTATAACTTTTGTCAATCGTTTAATATTCCTAAAGTGTAAACAAGTGTATACACATGTATTTGCGTATATATTTTATTCTCTACTACAAACTAAATATTTCATGTGAACGCCCATACAACAAATTTTCTTTTGCAAAATGCAAGTACATATACCATACGTACATACATACGTAAATATTTCTTTTTAAAATTAAATTTTTTTTCGATTTTAAGTAAAGTAATTAAAAAGTTTTATTTAGATTTAGTGTGGTCGTGTTAAGTTTGCAATCAATAATTTCTTAATAGGATTTAAACGATATTTTTAGGCTATATTTTTAATATACATAAATTTTAAATAGAATATATTAAAAAGATAAATTTTAATTTATTTAAAGTATTCAATAAATAACCAGAAAGTGATGTCTTTAAATGTCGAAAAGAAAAATTTATATTATAAAATGCAAGAAAGAATAAATTAAAAATATCAAAACAAAACATTTATTATATAAAAGTATAGGAATAAATCCATGCTTTTAGTGTATGTACAAAATAATTGTTAACTATATTAAGCTTCGGAGTAGAAAAAATAAAATTATTCGGAACAAATTATTATTAAAATAAATAAAATGCTTACAAAATAAATTAAATTGTGGACAGGTAGAGTCTTATATAATAGCCAAGTATTTATACTTTAAAACTCGCACATTTTTGGTAAATGTCAAAATATATACGGCCAGGCTATCTATGAAGAAAATTGTCGCTCGATTCGACTTTGCGGCTCCCTACAAAATTTTTACAAGAAAAGAAAATCGAACAATAACGTCAGCATTTCTATATGAAATTGCGGCTCACTAAAAAATATTCTTTCTCTTTGTACGAATACAAATGCCAAAATCACTCACTTGTTTTCTTGTTGTCGCTTGGCTATTTTTTCTTATAAAATTAACACGAAACTCGCAGAAAGCACTAAAATTAGAAATACAAATTTTTTTCTATCTTCTAATATTGATTTTTAACAATCAACATGAAATTTTTTTTTTTTTATAAAAAAATTAATTTTTTAAGCTTTTTTGCTTACAATTTGTTTTTGTGAATGTATGTGTCTGTTTCTTTTATTTTTCTTTCTGCTCTCTTTCGTTGAGAGTTTAAATAGTGTATCATGTAGTGTTTTTTAAAGTACATTTCTTGCTTACAGCGGGTTTTCTTTGAAACTGGCGATTAATTTATGAAACTGTTGTTGTGACAACATAGTACATAGAGAAGGTTTGCCGTAAACATCGTAAGGCCAAGCGAACGATAAGTCAGAAGTTAGTGAGACCCGTTTTCAGTCGAAAATGAGTGACTGGTTTTCGTTTGCCTTCGCTTCGCATTGAAATAGGGAGCCTAGCAGATAATATATAAAGAAGCTTTCAAATGAAATGGCAAACATAAATTAAAATAATTTTTCTGAACATTTATTTTATTAATCCTAAAATAAATAATTAATTTTAGTTGAGGCAATTTAAATTAATGACATCTACAAAAAAATCCACCTTGGCAATCTTAATTTTATAATCAACTAGATGTTTTTGCCGGTCTAAGTCGGTATACTTAGGAAGCGTTTGTAACAATTTTTAGAGAAGTCTGTTTACAAATAGAATTTTAATTGTTAAAAACCCACTAAAATATATACAGCCGTTTACTATTTTATAAAGTGCTTCATGTTTTTACTAATATTATTATCACATTCAAAGTGGTAAATAAAATATTTTAAAACATAATTTCATTCTTAAATTAAGAACAGGCACACATCTTTTTAAATATTAAGGAGTGAAAAAAGTTGAAAAATGGACGTGGCTGGTCCTTGGAGTTTAGAGACTATATGTAATAAATTTCAGACAAATTCGTTGGAAAAAAAAAATTTTTATAGCCAATAAACAGAAAATGAATTTATTTATGTAGCTAACATATCTGCATTCATGCTTCCTCGTAAAAAGTTTTAATTTGATTTTAAAGCTTTCATTTTAATTTCTTTTTGTTCCACTTTTAAACAAGTAACTGCTCTGCAATATTAAATGAGTACTCGGAAAAAATTTAAGTGATAGCTCTCGCCTTTATTCGCTAACGGAATCGATAGCGCAATGAAGGCGTGAATAAAATTTTGCAGGCCTTTTCTATCAGGCATGTTCTGAAAATCACTTTCTCTCAAAGTGATTTAAAATCACGAAAATGGTGTTCTGCGCACAAAATCATTTGAGTAAATTTTATTGTAAACAAAGCAAAAGAGCTTTAAGCTCGTGATTGAGAACAGTAAAAATCACTACTCAAAAGCTAAAATCTCGTGATTTCCAGAACACCAAAAAATCACTAACGTGATTTTAAAATCGTTCGTGGTTTAAAATCACCGTGATTTCAGAACATGGCTCTATATTTGTGTTGGATTCTGCATTGGCAGTAAGCACCCCATAAATACTAAAAAGCTTTTGTATAATTGGATAATTCCATCTATACAGATCTTGTTTGATTTTGAACTTCGCAGTCGAAATAGTAATTGAGGCTGGTGGGCAAAAGCTTATAAGGTTTAGATGATTGGTCTTCTTTCGAGTGCTGCTGGTCGTCGTAAAAAAAGCTAAGATTATAAAATTAATCTGAAGAGGTAATTTTGTAAAAAAAATATCATTATTTTTGTTTTATATGTTTACGCAAATAATTTTTTTTCTATATGTGTACGTACCAATAAATATTGTTACGTACAACTCCGTATGAAGGTATGAAATAAAAAACCAAAGTTATTAAAACTGTGGATTGTTGATCAAGATCAAAAATGATCGTATTTAATCTCTAATTGTACCAGAGTTAAATACTTAACATTAACAATACACAGCATCCCACAGTGGTTGATACAGGTAGTGCTTGAAATTAATATGAACTGTCAAAAATTGAATAAAAAAATATTTCATAACTTCAATAATATGAAAATATATTCATATGTATAATATTAACGTACATCTTGATTTTAATTTTCTTCAAGTATTTGATTATTATTTGAAACCTTTTTTCGTATTCAATATTGAATTTGAGTTAGCCTTCGACAGGAACAAGATAAATTGAAATTCATTCCAATCATAAAAATTTTCCCAATTAACTCATGAAAATATTTATTAATTCCTAATGTTCTAGAGCAGTAAGCACAATTTGTATAATAACATGAATAAAACAATTATTATTTATTTTGGGCGGGATATTAAAATCAGCCTTGTTTTGATTAAGGACAAAACTTAATATTTATTCAGATAGATGGTAAATAAAATGGTATAACCATTTTATTTTTATTTATATTATAATCCTTATTTTTATAGGAATTAAAATAATACTTTTTATTTATTAAATTTAAGTATTTTGGTTTTATAGTTAAACTAAAAAAAAATTAAATATAATAAATTTACGTTCCAATTTTATGTTCTGGAAATTGAATGGAATTGTACTCTACAAATTCTCTCTCTCTCTCTCTCTCTCAATTTTTTCAATTATGTACCGTGAGTTATGCCAGTTCGGTGTTATAATTAAAAAAAAATTATTTACTCTGTAGAACACACAAAGGATAATTCTAAAATTTTAGAAATCGAAATTCTAATAAGAAAGAATGCAAAAAATATTTAATTTAATAAAAATATACATACAGTCGACTCTTGATAATTTGAAACTCGTTCATTTGAATCTCCAGGTCCCTTGAAAAACATTCGATAATTTGAAAAAAATCTATATAATTTGGTCTCCTCGTTAATTTGAAATTATTTGAATGGCAAATTGATCGTCGACGCGCTATAATTTGAATTTTTTGGCTCTACGCTCTATAATTTAAATTATTTTATTGTGCTCTGTTTTATGCAAAATATAAAACATTCATTAATTTTAGTTTATATGCGTTGCGGTATAGAAATTGCATCTTGTTCGCCAACGCTCTATAATTTTAAGTTTGGTTTTCTACACTCTATAATTTGAATTCGTAATGTGATTTTGTTTCTGTTTTTGAAACAAACAAAATATAAAATCTTTTGCTTTAGTTTCTATGTCTACTTGTTAATTTGAACTCTCATTAATATGAAATCTCGATTATTTGAACTTTTTCCCTGGTCCCTTGAATTTCAAATTATCGAGATTGGACTGTATTTAAAAACATTTTTTTAACGAGTGAAACAAATATTCAATTTCAGATATACATACCTACAAGTTAATTAACAGAAAATTTTTATATGAAATTAAATATTTATTTCAGTATTTTACATTTTTGTTAGAAATTCGTTTTCATTATTTAAGAATAGAAATTAAATTTTTAAAGTGTATTAATCAATTTAAAAAATATTTATTAGCAAGCCTTAATTTTAGTTAGATAGTGTGTCTATTTCACTAAAATTACCGAAAACAATTTTTTTTAAATGGACTTTCAAAAATAACAGCTCAATAGTTGTTTCTAGTTGTGGTGGAAGCATGAGAGCAGACATTTTATTGCTTATAGAAATAAGGTTGACACAGTGAATTTTTTTCTGGATATCGGTAAATATATGTATATGAACTTGAATAATTATTTCAGCATGGTCAATCTCAGTCATTTTACTGAAAATATTTTTTTTTATTACTTAACAACAATGTGTGAATTTTAGTATGACCAAAATGCATGATGTTAATTTTGGCCAACCAACTGAAACAATTTGGCAGCCGCAACTGAAATAATACAAAATGGTATTGCCACTAAAATTAAATAATTTTTAAAAATTTTATTTTTCACCACTTATTTAAATCAAAAACCAAATTTATACCTGAAACATACAACACCAAAAAAAGGCAACAAAAGAAAATTAAAAAATAACAATAAAAAGACGAAATTCAACAATTAAAAATTGAAATTAGAATTTAGTCCTTTACCATTGTGCGGGACACGCAATTTGTTTATATCTAAAAATATAAAACATAAATCACATCCTAATGTTTCAATATAATGTTATATTAAGAAAAAAAAACTTACCTAGTTTATGTCCTGCTGCTTAATACAAGCATGTTCTGAAATCGCGGTGATTTTAAGCCACGAACGATTTTAAAATCAAGTAAGAAATTTTTTAGTGTTCTAGAAATCAAGAGCTTTACTTACGATTCCATTGTGTAATATAATTAATTTTTTGACAAAAACTAATAAAAAGCCATTCAAGTTAAGTGTATTTAAACATTTTGTTAATGAATTCAAAATGCTTAAAATGCTCCAAGAGATTTGATATCGTAAGGCAATTATCAGCCCGGTTTTAAATCAGGAGATGTTAAGAGATTTTTTATAACTTGTTTGAGAAGTGTCACAGAAACTAAACAACAAGTTTATTAAGGCAAGACATTATCATTTGGTAATACTGAATTTCTTATCGTGTTAGATATTACAACCAACAGTAATATTTAATTGCATTTTATTTCGTTCCTTTACATGAATTTCAAGCAGTTGTTTTGACCGAAATTTTAAAATTATTTTTATTCGGTTATAAATCGGTTGAACCAAACAATATAAGAGTTGTGAAAATCGCCTTTTTTTTTGTGAACGTAATTTTATGGCTACAAAGAATTAATGGGTAAAACTACAATTATGATAAAATATTACTTTAACAATTAATATATTGTGGTTGTGATCGATTTGCAAACAAGCTTTTTTCTGTGTGTACCTTAACGTAATTTTTTGTTTGCCCAACTTAATTTAATATTTCATTGTTTCAGTGTTTGCCCATGGACCATAAAGAGGTACACAATTAAAAAGCGTGTTAAGCTTGTTGAAACTATTTACGAAACTGGGCGTTCAAATCAAAATGCATTTCGTAATTTTTTCGTTTCGAGCATTTGTCCTATATTTTGTTTCACATATAATTTTAATAGATCACTATATTATAATACAAAATGTTAAGATAATTTTCTGAAAACTATTTGTAAATAAATTACAATTCACATTGTGCTATCTATACTTTCTGAACCGCTTCTTTACAAAAATTTTCAAAGACATAATTTTCGAATCACATTGTTACCGCAGTGACGTTTAGCGCTGTAGCGAAATGCGACACTGGTTGAACAAAGTCGGCTACGTTTTGGTCTTATATTTTTGTCAAGGTTCTTATAGCGAGATATACATTTTTAAGAAAAGTACTAGAAACATCCCTTTTCTTTTAACATGGGAGAGTGTGAGTATTGTTTGTAAATTAAATTAAATAATTATCATACGCCAGAAATACCTGCATAATAATTATTAGTTATTCCTTAAAAAAAAAATTAAATTTCGGTCACCCCCAATTTTCAATACAACAAGTTATATGGGTGTTTATGATTAACGTTCTATCTGAAGTTTAATACATACGAGACCGAGTAAACAACAATTCCTAAAGAATTGTTAAGAATGTATCATAGAGTATAAAAAGAAGCTGTATGAATTGATTCAGTTTTGGTAAAATTATTTTCATATTTAAAAACTAAAAAGAAAAATATTTTGTTACAAGAAATGAATTTGATTTTAATTCTATTGTATAGAACAATAATAAAAAAACAGAAAGCAAAAAACAAAAAGGACTTTAAACTTGGAGGCAACTTTAATTGAACGTAATTTCTTTTATGGAGAAATATTTCTTTTCAACATTAAAATTCTCATGAAACAACAAATTTTGTAAAATAAACATTTACGAACTATTAATTTGATAAGGCCTTTTTGTTTTGTATTTTGCAGTAATTGTTTAAAATAACAGAACATTTTTTTGTTTATTTAAATTTTTTTTATGAATTCTGCGTGAAAGGTGTTTATTGAAGTTTGTTATATTTTTCTACGCTATTGAATTTTTTGTTTCCGCTTTTAAATTTTTACAACTTACAGAAAAGCATTCGCACACTTGTTCATGTAGGTCTTCATTTCACTATTTTTGTTTTCTTTTGTTAAGCAAAATGGAACAATAATAATAAATTTTTCACAACTAAAAAAAATCGTCCGTAATCTCATACTCTGTGGTGCAGAACAAAAGTGGCACTTGCTGGTCATCAACACCAAAAGCCGTGGGGTTTGTGAAATTTTTCTTTGTACCAATTTTTTTTTTTACTTTTGTACCTTTTGTTGCTTATGGAATTGTTGTTATACTTTTGTAGTTTTTCTTTTTTATAAATAATACAAATACAGAAAAAAAAAATAATAAAATAAAATGTTTGCTGTAGGTTTCGTTTTAGACAGAAATGCCTGTCATCATTTGCACCCTTGGTCACGTCATCTTCTTATTTTCATCGTTTACTTACGTTACGACTTTTAGTTGTTACCAACGGCTATATAGTCTGTTGTTCTCTTCATTGTTGTATATTCTATTATGTAGATTTACAAAAACAAAAAATATATATTTTCTTTTTCTTTTACATTCGGTATGTATTTTTTGTGGTGTTCATTACTAATTCAGGACTGAATAAAAAAAGTTTAAAATGCTCCAAATTTCTAAAGATTGTGTTAAAAAAACTGCTAAGAATTAGATATAAAAGGCTTACAAAAACAAGGAAACTATAAATTAAACACACTATTTAGACACAAATAATACCATGAGTACAAATGATTAATAGAGAGTTTTTGCATATGAAAGTTTAAATTATGTTTTATTGGCATTCTGTGCTATTCAGAAACAACACAACACAAAATAATTCTTCAATAGTCATAATTTCACAGATGTAAATTAATAGTTGACGCATTGAGTTCCACGTCAGCATAACACAGTAGTCGGCTTATTGGAGTAATAAATTTATCAGCTGCCAAAAAAGCTTAATCGTCTCGTTACTAAACACACTTAGTAAAAGTAAAGAACAAGAGTTTTTTTGGTATGAAATGATCTAGTTACTTTAAAATGGCGAAATCTACTAATTAATTTAATTGAGACTATTTGGATAAATGTAATTATTGTTTAAGATTTATTCAAATTTAGGACTATCCTCCAAATTCTCGTCACAGCTTCGGCAGTTTGCTGACCAGTTTTAATAACGGAATACCTGACTCTGTTTCTTTTATGTTAATTTCGGCAAAGCAACAAAGGAGACAAGGTGTCTATGGGTATTTTGAGCATAGACTTTAACTTTGGCCAATCCACTTCTTGATATTCAAAAGTTACTTTTAACATTTGATAGGCTATTTATAGTAGTTTATTAAAAGTAAAAACATCATCCAGAATGACTAAATTTGTTTTTCTATTTGTTCGCTTTAAAACTGTTTGTTTTCATATGGATTTTTCTAAAATTTTTGGTATAAAGGATTCTGAACCAATCAAGTTTTCAACCGATTTCTCGGACAATTTTATATACGCTTTCTGTTTAGAAAATTTAGGGCAACTTCTGGACCGATGATTCGTCAATTTTGCAATGAAATATAACCTTTATACTTCTTGAAAGGTCGTCGTGTACTTATATGTCTTATGACCACTTTTCAACAAAGTAATTTAATTTTTTTTATTTACTAATCACAATTTTTAAAAGATTATTCTTTTGCTCTAAGAACTCCCACTCATAGACTGCGTAAAAGCAGCTAGAGGTCGTAAAATAATAATATATTTTATTAGGAGGTGATGTCAAGTACAACAAAAATCTGTTTTTGGAATTTGCCAAGCACCTCCAAAATCTTGAGTTACGGGTAAAAACCGGATTTTCGTGCTTTTAGTTGAATATCAACCGATTTTAAGTTGCTCAGCGGATTTAAAAAGCAAACATCGAGTCCTTTGGAATAATATATATAAAGGGTGTTTTTATAGACGTATATAACTTTAAATTGCAATAAAACAACGATGGATTATTCGATTGACATGAATTTTATTTATCCGAAAGATAATCTTGTGTCATTACATTTTAAATATGATTTCTGGCATATGACCGGCTGGCTCGGATGTAGTCCAATCTGGACGTCCAATTTTTGATGACTTTTTCCAACATTTGTGGCCGTATATCGGCAATAACACGCCGAATGTTGTCTTCCAAATGGTCAAGCGTTTGTGGCTTATCCGCATAGACCTATGACTTTACATAGCCCCACAGAAAGTAGTCTAGCGGTGTTAAATTACAAGATCTTGGAGGCCAATTCACAGGTCCAATAAAACGATTGTGGCACGAGCTGTGTGACATGTTGCGCCGTCTTGTTAGACCACAGCTCCTGGACATCATGGTTGTTCAATTCAGGAATGAAAAAGTTAGTAATCATGGCTCTATACCGATCACCATTGACTGTAACGTTCTGGCCATCATCGTTTTTGAAGAAGTAAGGACCAATGATTTCACCAGCCCATAAAGCGCACCAAACAGTCAGTTTTTCTGAATGTAACGGTGTTTCGACATACACTTGAGGATTAGCTTCACTCGAAATGCGGCAGTTCTACCAGAAGTGCGCTTCATCGCTAAACAAAATTCACTTATGAAAATCAAAATTATGAATCATTATTTTCGAAATAAAATTGCACTATTTGCAAGCGTTGTTCAGGCGTGAGTCTATTCATGATGAATTGCCAGACCAATCTGAGAATAAATCACTTGACAGCTGTTAAATCGGTCGCCAACTTAAAGTTCTATACGTCTATAAAAACACCCTTTATATATCATTTAAGTAAACTTGAAAAATATGTGCATTTTTTTCCACCAAACAAATTTGTTTTGCACCATTTTTAAAGTTTGGGGACATTTTTACATAGTATTTTAGAATTTATTCTCAAAATATGTTTATTTATGGATAAATGCAAGCTTTTTTATTTTAAATCCGTTAAAAATTTACTGAGTTATTAAGGTTTTTATTAAAAAAATTTTTTTAGAAATAAAATTTCGGTCATTCCACTCAAAAATGTTTGCTTGTCCGTTTTTTTTAAACTCAGCATCCTTAGTATCCCGTTAAAGAGAGCAACAATATTTTGAAATTAGTTTTATTTTATTTTTGGAACCATTTCTGGGTGAACCATTTCTGGGATTCATTGCTGAACTGGCCCAGGTTGCCTGGGAAGACGTTAAAATCTGAAATTTTTAGGCACACATTGCAAGCTCATTTCACCATACACACTTAAAACTGCAATAACAACTGCGACATAGTCAGCACTTCTGTGATTATTGCATTATGTGATAATTTTCTTGGTATTCTTGGTAATGACAATTATCTATTATAAGATCTATATAAGATACAGTTCTCAACTACAATCCGAGATTGTAAAATTCATCTTACATATTTTTGGTACCAGCACCCAACTTCATAGGTAGCTCATTCTACTTCTTGCACACAATATGTTCCGACATTACTCGCTCTTCTTGACAGAAACCGATTTTACTCATTCGGGGTTAATAAATCTTATGTGCGATTATAAAATTAGGATTTTAAATTTTAAAAATATAATATTTAGGTTGTTGCTGACATCCATTTCTTTAACTAAAAATTTAGCAAAACCTATTTTTTCTCTCTCCACATTTGCTTATTTGTCTAACTGCATTTATTTTATTTGTATGTATATTTTAGGTATGTAATTTAAATTAAAAGTTTAAATAGAAAACTTGTACCCTCATATAATTCAAATTGAATGGCCAGCGTATCTATGGGAGCATGGTCCCTTAGTGCTTTTTTATTTTGATTTGTATCTCTTTGTACAAATATTTGTTTAATACAAAAGAGAATTGCAATAATATTGTGGTACTCTCTACAGCACCTTTTTGCATGCATATGAATTTTGTGAAAGTTGTTAAAAACTCTGCTAAAAGTTTTTCGTTTGATGAGAAAGAATGCCAACATTTTGTGTGAAAAAAGTATATAAAAAATGCAGCTCAATAAAAAGTAAAAAATTCACTACAAAAATTTAAATCAAAATATGAGTATAAACGTCAAGTTAATTTTTAAGTTATTTAATTGTATGCTTACCAGAAGGATATATTTACATCAGTTAATAAAATTTTGCTAAATTACGAGTTGATAGTATTTTGTATTAAAAAATTTTTGTTTTTTTCAAAACATTATAAAAATCTACGTGCTACTATGATTTGTTAAATCACATGTAATTTGAAAAAAGTTATTTTTTAAAGGCCACATTCATAAAAGATTTTTTTAATAAATAATTACTAAATTTTATTTTATTGTTTTTAATGAATTTTTCCGTAAGTCTTTATGACTCAAAAATGACTAGCAAGTATCATAACGAAGCAATTCGAGCTTCGATCATCTTTTTATGGATGGTTTCTGATTCAGTCAAAATTTGTTTTTTGGTACAACTATTCCGAAGACGTAGGATGATATTTTAGTTTTCGTTTCTATAACTATTTGTGAAAACATCGAAAAGTTTGAAACAAAAAATTCCATTTTGAAATGTGAGAACTTTTTGCAATATTTTGTTATAAAAATATTTTTACTCACATTTGTCCAATATCACAAGGTAAAATAACAGAAACATTTGCACACGAAAAGTCATAATTTTTTTTCAAGCCTTACCGTCTTTCATTCGATTATATTGCTTTCTTTATGATAGGCTTAGAGAAAAAAGCTACTAGTTGCAATTTCAACACTCTAAAGGTAAGATTTTTATAAAAAAATAATACGACCTCAATATTTTATTTTTAAATCCGCTGAGAAACTTAAAATTGGTTAATATTGAAATAAATTACTGTATAAGTGCACGAAAGTATGAAAAACCGGTTTTTTACCCATAACTCAAGATCTTTGGGGGCTTCTTGTACTTAACAGCACCTAACAGAAAAATAATTCCAGGTATTTTTCTTTTGTCGCACAGTGTTACTCATTAAAAATATGTTTTGTCAAGAATTTATGAAACTTGTAAATAATTAAATGAAGATCAGAGTATCTTCTGTGAAGTGGTATATATTGATGCGCTATTCTTTTTAGTATTTATTTTACTACTCAAGTGAACAGTGCTATGAGAATATCATCGAAAATAGTACATTTGGCGGATCCAACAAAATTGGAATTAAGCACCAAAATAGATTATTATTTCGATTACTTATTATTTAAATTATTATTATAATTTAATCAACATGAATGCTCAAATATTTAATTCAATTTGTATAGGGAAACGTCGATAAAATGAACTTTGTTATAACGAAAAACTCAATATAAAAAAATCCTTTCTTACAAAAACGCTCTATAGCTATAACAAAGAAATTGTGAGCTATAACGCCTCTATAAAGAAAAGTATTTTTCAAAAGCCTCTATATAACGAAATCATACTTGAGAAATATAACATTTTAAGTATGTAAGTCGTTCAAATCCCGTTATCAAAAGCCTCTACATAATAAAGTGTTGATTATATAGCCTTTATACAACGAAGCTTTTAATTTTTTATTTGAATAGCGAATTTTTATTACACATCATTTTGAATAGAAAAACTGTAGTTATAACGAATTTTTTCGTATTTCTTCAAATTTCATTATACTAAGGTTTCACTGATACGTATGTGATAGATTCATTATATCGAAGTTTCACTGTATTACGAATAGAAAACATTTCATTTATTTTGCTGCGGTATACTTCACTCACATACATTATTTTGTTTTCTATGTTGTGAGTATAAAAGTAAAGGATTTAAAAAATCTCCTCTCGAAACTATTAATTTTATTTTATATTTTTTAGAACTCCACCACAAATGCGGTCAATATTTACTTCATTTGTAATTTACTTTACCAACAAGAAAACTTTCTCCTTTAACTAAGAACGTAATAATGATAATAATTTATTTTAATTCTATATATTTGCAGTGACATCATCTGGAGGTGGTTTTAGAGGTTTTTTGGAGACATATTTTGGACCCAGCTCAGCGGCAACTGCAATAAACTACAAATATATAAAGAGTCTCATATTTATTCATGTATTAACAATTCTTCTCAGTTATTCACAAAGATAGTTTAAGAATTTTTAACTTTTTCAACAAAATGTAAAAAAGCAAATAAATACTCTATGTAACAAATATAGAAGAAAGTTATACCAATAACTTTAATGAAGTTTTCAATAAAAAAATTGAATTCGGCTGTGCCGAATCTTATATACCCTTCGTTGGTGTAACCATATAAATATTTAAATTCTTCAATTTTTACTTTCTTATTAAATACTGAAAAAAAACTACCCGTAACACAGCAAAAAATTAATTAAAAGCACGCTAATCCTCTAAATTCTAAAATGCTTTTTATGATAACTCAGTTGTGGACGATAACCCGGAAAAATATTTATACATACAGGTTAATTATAAATATTCCGTAGGAATTTTTTTTACGGAAAGTTTTATTTTTAAAAAAAGAAATTCCCTATAAGGAAGAATTGTTTATGATAAAAGAGAAAGCAGTGTCTTATACATATTTAAAAATAAATAATAGCAGAAAAGGCATGTTCTGAAATCACGGTGGTTTTAAACCAATAACGATTTCAACATCACGTGAGTTATTTTTTGGTATTCTGAAAATCACGAGATTTTTAGCTTTTAGTAGTGATTTTTATTGTTCTGAATCACGAGCTGAAAAAAATTGTGAACCAAAAATAAAGGGTCTTTTTAAATTAGTAAATTTTACGGTTCCATTACGTAAAATAAAAGAAAAAACAATTAACTGTATTTATTCATTTTGTTAACGAATTTAAAGCAAAATAATATAATTGTTTTGATATCGCAAGGCAGTTATTCGTAGCTGGCCGGTTTTAAACCACGAGATGTCAAAATACCCATTTTACGTGATTTAAAATCACTTTGAAAAAAAATGATTTTCAGAAAATTCAATGAATTGTTATTCATAGTGATAGATGCCATTTGTTATTCTCTCCGTCGTAATTTTTCAACTAATTTTATTTGAAGAACTCCATACCAAACGAATAATTCTTTAATTAGGCAATTATGTCGCATGTTTGTGCGGCAAGAGCATTTTAAAAATGTGCAATGATACAATTTGTAAGGATATGCAAATGGAAAATGGAAGTGATTTTGACAAGTTATTTAAGCACCTCGAGTCTAATTTTAAAAGTTATATTACAAAAGAATTGATTGCTGCCAGTTCTTCTAAATATTTTTGGTAAAATGAATTTATTATAATAATTGAATCAATTATTAATAAAATCGATGTTAAGAGAATGCACCTTTTTTCCCGTATACATTTCTTTTATTTTTCTTTTTAGCTCTCTATATATCTTTTGTTTTTTTTTTACAAGTTTCTGCAATTTTTTCATTTGTTAATTTTCATTTAAAGACGAATAAGAACTTTTGAAAAAAAAAACAACTTTTTATTTTCGATACTAGTGAAAAGTTTTTTGAACTAATTTCTAAAAAGCACAATTTATTAAATTTTAGATAAGTTAAGTCCAATAAACAACGTCAACTAAAAGTTCCAAAAATGTCTCTCTAGCGACTAGAATTCATAAACACATTCAAGCATACGTGTGGAATTTCGTTCAGTCGTATCTACTCACATAGTTTTATGAATATCAAGCCAAACAAGTTAAATTAATTTTGCTGTTTTAGGCTAATATTAACATTTTTAAGCCGGCACATTCTTTTAAATATTTAACAAAAAATATATGACAAAGATTTCACTTTTTCATATCAAATTTTGTTAAAAATTATTTTCTTTAAAAAATTTGTTTTTGTTAAACCTAAAATAAATAATTAATTTCAGTTCAAGAAATTCAAATTAACGACATCTATGCAACAATTTGCTCTAACATCATGCTTTAAGCACACAAAAATCCTAAAATCGTATTGGAACAAGAAACTCTAAGAAAGATATCCAGAAAGAATGCAAAATAAATTTCATTTCATTTAAAATTTTCCAAATATTTTTTAAAACAAACATATGGTATTTGGCCATTTATTCACCGATAGTTTTGGCACAGAGATTATAACGGTAATTTTTTAAAAAAACTGAGTGCCACATTTTGTTGATTGTTTTGTATTTAAGGCAAAAATCATTAAAAAAAAACACTAAAAAACGGTTCAAAAATAGAGTTAGTCTCGCCTTGGCTATTTAAAAGAAGTTAAAATATATGTCCTTTATAGGGTGACACATGTATAAATTACAAACGGAATCACAAACTTTTATGCGCATAAACTTTTTACTACCAGTGAAGGGTATAAAAATTAAACTAAATTAAATTGAGGTGGTTTTTGGCTTAAGCTACATTTAGCATTGAAAGAAAAAAATCACACACGAAGAAATTGCAAAAAATTAAGCAGTTCCGGCTCTTCACCCAAAGTTGTCATGAACTTATGGACCGATCTCCCATACTCTCCACGTTATGTAGAAATGTCGAAAAGACGGAAAGCAGACAAAAATACAAAAATAAAATACATCGTTTATAAATATGTACACACACACACCAAAGGTAAAGAGTATAAAAATTAAGTTGAATAAATATAAAATAAATAATAAAAGCTTCAACAATTTTATTTTTAGTGAAAAAAGAAAATTAATGAAAATAATGGAAAAATATTTAAAAAATTAATTTGCATTAATTAAAATTGTGTACAAGCCTACACATACACCCATACATGCAAACATGCAACAACAATTACAAAAATACATAACATGCATAAGCTTATTTAGTTTATAGTGTTTAGTGTTTAATTAATTTTATATAATCAAATAAAATAAAAAAAAATATTATAATACTGCAACTTAAAACATAAATAAGTACTCGCTTAAATTAAATAAATATTTATAAAAAATAATATAAATTTTTTTTCTAATAATAACCAGATATATATTGTAGGTGTAAGTAAATGCCGACACCGTATGTTGCATTTTTATAGTGTGTTTATATAATGTTTTTATAATAAGTTTATTTCTTACGCTGTCAATACTAATGTAAACTAAAACAAAAACAAATTTCTAAATCACTTTGAAAAGGCTAAAAAAAAACAAATTGTTTGATGTAGTTATTTTAGTGATGATACTGTAAATAATTTAATAGAAAAAAAATATAACAAAAAATGTATTAAGGAATCATACACATAAATATTTCTGTATCGGTACCTGGGTCAAAGCAGTGATTTTCAGACTTAATTGTTCAAAACGAAATTAGAAGAAAGAGAAGTTACTGCGACTAATACATACAAAGGAAAATGTTTGAAAAACAATTGTAATACAATTTAATTACTCAGAATGAGTTAATACTTGTATAGGCATTTTAATTTACAATAAAATAGCAGGAGAAAAATGTGCCCACATAAAGCAGAGAGCGAGGTAAGGCTGGCCTAACATGGAGGCTTCTATGTCAGTGACAGTCGCTGTATCGCTTAGTAGTATTAGGAGCAGTATTCTTGATCAGAGAAAGGAGACTACCAGATGGTGGAATCTAGAAACGTGTAAGGTTACGCCTCAATTATGTTCCCGGTGTGATGGTAAAAGCTCTGCTCAGCTGGTGAGCATTAATATAAAGAACATTTTAAGACTGGCAGCTGTGATAACTGGTCGGTGGCCGATCCATAAGCATGCCAGCAGGCTGGAACTGCCCTTTAACGAAAACTGCCCCAGTTTCCGGTCACCTTCTCTGCCAGTGCGCGGCTTTTATGGCCACTAGACACAGGTTTCTCGGTGAACATCTGCTCGCCGAACTACTTGAGATATGGGGAGTGAGGTTAGGAAAACTTTCCAGATATCTTAACGTCAAGGGGGGGACCTACGTCACTTTACGGCTATATAGTCTTGGCAAGTGGGTGGTTCAAAACGGAATCTTGTAATTATAATTGAAGGTCGTTAGGACACCAAGTAAACCAACCAACCTTAAAACGATTAGTTTAGCTTTAAGGCGAAATCGTCCTACTTAATATCGAGCAAATACTACTGAAAGTTTCAAATTATTTGACACAAAAAATCTAGAATTTCAATCATTTTGATTAATTGATATCGGATACGATGGTTTGGGATCTGATGTCATTAATATTCAAAATTAAGACCAAATCTAACTTACATTTTTAAAGCGGTGAAATATTTATACTCTTACATAGTTTATTAATAATTATTATTATCCCAACTATCATGTAAGACTTGTTATGAATCTCGGATCCAGCGTCCTACTGCCCAGGTACCACATTTTGCGTTTGCCAACAATGGGAAATTGAATCTATAATAGTCTTTCAGTAGTTCGACGTAGAGCTTGATGTAATTTCTGGTGAGGTTCAAAACAACTTTTGCCCTAATGCGTTCGGGGTTAATACTCGTAAGTCTCCTTGACAGCAGCATGCCTACTTCCGCTCTCTAGCGTGTCTTTTTCTTGCTTAGTAGCACACGAGTGAAACTGTTATTCACTTCTTATAAGAGCTCTGGACCTATCGTCGCCCCTTTTAGCCAGGTAGCCCAATATTTCCGCATTAGTTTTTCCGTTATGTTCCGGTGTTCATAACACAGTTTCTCTCTTCCAAAGCATTGTGTAGCTTGTAGCAATGTCGAACAAATCTTGATCGGAAATAAAAGGTTACTAGTTCAGTTAGAGCTGCCTGGCCATCTGGGAAAATGTATATTCTGGTGCCGAAAGTGCCTCGTCGTATACATGCATTAACTTCCAATAATTAAGTCTTGTCATATACCTTGACCGCCCTTACAAAATTTAGGCTGGTTAATTTTTTTAATAATTTTTACTTTTAACTTATTTTATACTCTTAAAAATTAGATAGTCTCAGCCTGGCCCAGTGACAAAGTCGTGCAAAACTTAAATGTATTAATTAAAACTTAATAAAAAAAGCAACTAAAATATTCGAGAAAAAATTTGAAAAAAAAAATAAAAAATTTCATGTTTAATACTGGAAGAAACAACTTTGAATTGATTTTTATTTGCTTTTGAGAAATAATTTAAATATTTATTTGGGTAAGTTTGTTTTCGAAGAAAGCATTCAGAAATAAGTTAAATTTGGCACTGATGAGTCTTGTATGCAATTCGCTTTTGTCTAAATACTCACATATTTAAAGTCGCCCATTTTTGTCACATATTAAAAAATATTGTAAAGCTTGTTGACATTAGGGGCCAATCGCAAAATTTATAGCATTTTCTGATAGGAGGATTACTTTTGAGCCACCTGATTACTTTTGCGCCACCCGTTATAATCTTGGAAGGTTTGACGTCACAAATCCGCCCGGCAGCTAGCGCTATAGTCGTTATCTGGCTTATTTGCCTACTACTTGCTTTTATCCGGTGTCGCACTGTTATTTACTCTATGAGTACGATTTCTTAGTGTAAGAAGATCAAATATATAAAAATTTTAAGTCAAGATAACTAGTTTATAATAAATAAAATATCTGTACTCATGCTTTGAACACACAATTCGTAAAATGCTATTGAAAAAAGAAGTAAGAAAAACATAAAGTACGAAAGCAAATTACATTCGGAAAAAAATGACACTATGCGTTGTCAAAATGATCACAAACGCTGTACCGACCAAGTACAGTTTGTTAATAAATTGAACATTTTGTTGATTTGTACACGCTTTTTAAGAAATTAAAGGACTCGTTGTCAATAAAATATTCAAATGGATGGTGTCAAAATGATTACACCCGTTGTTGATATTACATCGCGATTTTTGGTTCAGTGTACGAACTCTAAAACTGTACAAGAATTATTCTTAAGAGCTAAAGTAAAGGGTGTTATATATATATATATATACAAGCATACATACACACACAGATCGATAACTTAAATATATTTTGTACCTATTTGGAATATACATAACTAGTAGGTACGAGTACTTAGCTGCCGGCAAGTTTTCTAAATAAATTTTTCTGAATAGACCAGCGTTCTACACTAGTTTTTAATACGAATTGAACAGCTGAACAGCATATGGGAAATTCCACAGTTTTTACATTCTTTTAAATACTGTATTGAAAGTCTTATATTTAGTTGTATTAAAGTCCTGGAATATATTTTGCACAAAATAGAAGTATGCTTCCGAAATTTAGTCCTGGTAGTAGGAAAAGGTATTTCATTGGAATATACCGTAAAAGTTAATTATATTCTTCAATACCAAACTCAAAACGTTCTATATCAACAGATAATTTTTGAATTTTTCCACAATTATGTAGATTAGTCCAACTAAAATGCCGATATGAATTGCAAATGAAACAAAAAATTTTCAGAGAATTAATTTAATATTTTTTGTGATGATAGAAGGATCTATAGCAATTATGTGTGAAACATAATATCGGACAAATACTCACCATGGAGGGGTATGTCACCTCTCTCCGATGGTCCATATTTTCAATGACTCTGAGATATAATTGATGTCGTTAATGTGCTGAATTATTTCATCCCTTAGCTAATTTGGTGTCAAATCACATGATTGTGGCAGCAAATTAACATTTCTACGACATGAGATAGCATTGATTTTCTAGCGCAAAAGAGCTGTGTGGCAAGTGGCACCATCCTGTTGAAACCACATATCGTCAAGATTCATATCGTCAGTTTCTGGTGACCCCTCCTTTTCGAAGAAGTACGAATAGCAGCAGTGTTTTCCGCAGAACGAACTGAATGAGCATGCACAGGTGTTATCATATTCCCTTCCCTACAAACGCGGTTCGATGAAATCGGCGCACAACTTTCCGGATTGTGGACACATTTGATCGATTATGCTGACCAAAACAATCACGAGGTGCACGAAATGCATTTTGATTTGAATTTTAGTAAAAGGCTTCAACAATCTTAACGCATCAATTGTTTACCTCTCCATAGTTGAAATGACCAAACTCTTAAACAAAGAAATGTTAAATTAAGTTTGTCAAAAAATTTTATGTTCAGGTGTGATTCACATTTAACATCATGGATTATGGTTGAATAACGCTATATAGTTGTAATATGACAGTTACAGTCAGCTTTAATAATTTGCTTTGATTTATCATATAATTTTTGATAAACTGAGTTGTGAATACCGTAGTTAACTGCATCATTAACGTCACTTTATCCAGTGCTTTGTTTTATTTCTAAATCACAATCGTTAGTTAAATATTTTCATTCAGTAAGTAAATTTAAAGCAACAAATAATATGGATACGTTTGTGGAAAATTTCTATTTAGGTTGAAACAAAAAAGCTAAACAATTCAGCCAAGTTTAGCTAGGATGGCAACTTTACTCAAAACTCTTGTCAATCACCAGCAAGTTCTTATATAGCACGGAATTTTTATCCTTGACTAAAGTACTCACTTGCAAACTATAATCATTCACGAACGCCTGTTTACGGTCTAATGGCGTAGCACCATCTTCAACCAGGACGTACTTCAAAAGACAAATCGTAGCCAATTTGGCTGAATAGGCCACTCTTTACGCAAAAATACTGATGAAATTTTCAGAACTGTCTTTTGGTGAAATGTACAAGATTCCATGGGCGACCTAAAGAATTACAATACAAACTGGCAAATAATCGAAAAGACTGCTCCAGCCTTAGTTAAAGGAAATTTATATATATATATGTACATATATATACTCGTATATATACATATATACTAAATTTATACATAATCGGTTTTAAAACTAGTACTTGTTTACATAGTCATCATACAAGTATATAAAAATGGTATTTCCAATGAAAAATCTGACGCACCCATACACACACTTATACTAAAAAATATTTCAAAAATAATAATAATTAATTAATTTTCATTTTATTAAGCAAACAACAACATTTTTTTGTTTTTGTTTTTAATTAAGCATTTAATACTACATTGTAAAAATATAAAATTCTTTTGTATACTTGTGCGTATTTATAGCAATTTAATTATGCTGTTACAAGAGTGAAAGCAAAAAAAATATTGTAAAATAATAGTCAAATGCAATTTATATACATACAACCATCATAAGTATCTGTATAGTAAAACTATTGTTTTATTTATTTATTAAAAAAATGCACATTCATGCACAATGCCAATTAAAATTATACACATAAATATTAATTACAATAAATAAATGAATAAATAATTAAAGAGATAGAGGATGATATAGAAGAAAAGAGAAAGAGAGAGAAAAAAGGATTAAATGAAATTGATGCAAGCCCAGCAAAAAACTTGATTTCGAAGCAATAGCAGCGATTGCAAGCAATGCTCGTATATTGCATTTTGCGACAAAATATATCCAGTTGAGACAAATTTGGCAATTCAAAATCCAAAATCTTCACTTTTTGAGGCAAAAATTTCGAACGAGAACGATATAATAATAGTTAGCCAAAACTCCTTCTTAAAATACAAAAACAAGGGAATAAAGAAATTAAAACAAAATATTTTTTTGTAGAAAAATTATAATTTTTATATTTTAAGCAATTTTAACAAATTAAAAAATTTACTCTATTAAAATATTTATAAATTTTCTAATTGGAACTGATTTTTTTGTTATTTCTTATTTTTTTATAACTTTTCCTTTTAAAAATTTCAAAAATTTTTGCAGTGCAGAAAATTTAAATCAAAACAAAAAACTGTAAGAAATAAAGAGATGCAGATATCTTTTCTATTTGACGCCTCTAGGTCGCACTGTGTTCTGTGACTCAAAAGCGTATATTTCCAAGCATGATAACCTATACGAGTTTCTCTCGTATCTGTCATTAAGCGAATTTCGATGGACTAAAATACTTGGCCTCGGCCGGTTCTTTTAGCTATGAATGGATATTTTTATACTAAGCATATTATAAAGGGTGTCGCAACAAGAACGCAAGATTTAAATTTGGCGCCATTCGAAGTGTCATTGTTTGACATTTGAACCAATTTTTTCTTGCCTAGAATTGAAGAAATTAATGTGGAGGGCTTGTGGTTTCAACAAGACGGCGCCACATGTCATACAGCCAGAGAAACAATTCAGTCCAATCTGTTCAAAATCTGGCTTGTGATTAGCTGTAAAAATTGAGCTTCGCCGATTCAATAGTATATGGTGACTACTCTTGGGATAGAGTGACTTTCTGTATCAACGTACGAGTGAGGGTAGCTCTATACGGGAATAAGAATTTTTAAAATTCGGTTAGACAATCTTAGAGTTTAATCTATTACAAACAAATAAACATACAAACAAAAAAGTAGATTTTTCTTATTTTTATTATTTGTCTATAATTTTGTCAGAACCATTTCAGTTTATAAATATTATTTATGGAAAAATATAATACAAATTGAACGTCCTTTTTTTATAATTTTAGAGAGTAAATTTATTATGATTTTCATTTTCTGATCAGGCAAAATTTTAATACAATATTTAAGCAGCAAAAAAAATATCTTGACTTGGAAACAATAACAACGTTTTGAAGCAATTTATTGTATTTTGTAATGTAATTGAGAAAGGCAATGTGTTTCAATAAATTCAAAATATGCTCACATGCTAAATATATAATTTTATTCGGTTTTATAGATATCATAGAAGCATTACATACTCATCGTTTCTGTGATTACCAAGAAAATTATCACAAAGTGCAACAATCTCAGAAGCGACGACTATGTCGCGGTTGTTAATGAGTTTTTAAGTGCGTATGGTGAATGAATAAAAACTCATTTCTTGCATTCACACTTGGACTTCTTCCCAAACAACCTGGGGCAGTTCAGCGAACATTTTCATCAAGAAATAGTTGCAAAAATTAAATAAAATTGACTTTAGAAAATTTTTGTCACTTCACTGATGATGCTGAGTTAAAAAAAACTGCCAAGCAAACATTTTTGAGTGAAATGGCCAAATATTGTATTTGGTCATTTGGGTTTTACTCATAAATAAACATATTTTTAAAATAAATTCAAAAATTTTACGGTTTCTTTATAAAAGTGTTGTGTAAAAACGTTTCCAAAGTTGAAAAATGGCGAAAAAGTGTAAAAAATACGTTTGGTGGAAAAGTACGCAAATGTTTTTCAAGTTTACTCAAATGATATACATATATACCATTCAAACTGCCTCATTGTTTTCTTTCTAAGTTCGCTGAGAAACTTCAAATCAATTGATATTTAACAAGTTACTTTTTATACGTGCATAAAGGTATGAAAAACCGGTTTTTTACATATAACTCATGATAGAACGCCCATAGAGAACAGAGTATAACGTTAGCTAAGCCGCAGTACATTTTTGAAACTTAAAGCCGCGCCATACCGTCCTTAAAATTTACAATGCAAAATAAACTTCAATTGTTGTATGAAATTTCCTATAATTTTGCTTTTACTCATGGAGTTTTATATAAAACTATAATTTTCTTTATTTTAGAATTGTTTTTTAACCAAGCCTAAATTCGATTTAAGCCTACATACGTTGGTAGTTTACATGTCGCCTCCTACCTACCTACTCTATTGTATGAGAATTGAAAAGTTGAAAACTTCTTCTTCTGCTTAAACTACAAAACGGAAAAAAACATGATATGCAGTTTTGTCAAAAAAGATAGTCGTAATATTTGTGCAAAAAATGAAAAAAAAAAAATACAACCGATTTTATAGATTTTCATTAATTTCTACATTATTTTTGTTTTGTTTTTTATGTAAATTTTAAATCTGTAGATGTGCGTAATGTTTGTACACGCTAACAAGAAACCTATATTCGATTTTAAATCACTACGTTGCCTTCTACAAATTAATTACATCTTCAGCACATCTTCCGGCTAAAGACTGTTTGTCAATTTTTTCGTCAGAAGTTGAAGTATTTCTAGGATGTAGTTTGCAAAAATATTAAGTAGTTTTAAATTTTCTTCTACAAAACATCAATTTAATATATCGTACAATGTGTAAAATAAGCATTACATCTAGCTGGTTTACGCCAACAAAAATCATCCTTTGTATCGCTTATAAAGTTGCTTTCAGGGAAGCACTATTTTTTGCTGGGGAAGCATTTTATTTTTAATGATTTGTTTGTTATATTAATTTTTTACCTTATTTATATTTAAAAGCTACGAGTGCTCCTTCGCATTGTATTCTCAATTCAATCAATTACTGGTTTATAAAAAAAAGGAAAAAAAAATACTATTAGTTAAACGATGTTTTTCAGGTGTAGAAAATAAGTAGGATCATTTTAATATTAAAAGTTTTCACAGTAAAAGTTCATAGTAATTTTAAATATATTTTTATATTAAAAACAGCAGTAATCAAACTCACAAATCCCAGACGTAACCACAAGCCTACCTTTAATATAAATATAAGAATAAAAAAAAAATCAGTACATTGCTGGCAATATTTTTTTAATCAACAAGAAATATTTTATTAAAGTGAAAATAAAACAAATTAATAATTCTAATTTAAAACATATGTATTCTGCGAACATGAGTCATATACACACATCTGTATGTACTAAAACACTGCACAAGCATACTTGAAATGGCTTACAAGCACTTTTCATTATAAAATAATACATATGTTTGTAGTGATGTACTATCTATTTACGAATAGAAATTCGTAAAAAGCGGAAGAAAGAAGAAAAAATAATGCACGAATTTAATTTAACATTTATTTCAAATTATGCTGACGATGAATGGATTAATTATCATCACAATCAACAATCAAACATATATTTCTCACATATACATACTCGTATGTATAAATATATCTGTAAGGAATTCGAATAAGTTCATTAATACATGAAGTACTAAAGGATATATTTTAAACGGTTACGATGTAAATCTAGAACTCTAGAAGATAAATTAAAAAGAAAATTATTTAAAATTAAAAATTTCAAAAACATCATACGATGGAATCTTTTTACGAGCTGTGAATTCATTGCGTTGATGTTCAAAATATTTCTGTAACCTGCAACTAATTTAAAGGCAGGATTACTAATCTTTTCAACACTTAATTAACAAAAATGTGGCTCCTAGAATGTAGTTAACAAAACGATTTTAGATTTGCGAGAAACAATGAAACATTGTTTGATGGTGCAATTCTATTTTCAGGTGACTTTCGGCAAACATTGTTAGTGATTTGATGGTCAACCTCAGTCGATTAAATTAATGTACGTTTGAAGTCGTCCATTTCGTATAAACACGCCAATAAAGTTAAACTACCTGTCGAGCTGCAGAACAACCAATATAAAGAAATAAATCCAAGCCAATTGTCAATTTGGCAATGGAAAAATCCTAGCTGACGTTTCGACCGGATGTATTAAATTTTCAGTCGTTTTCTGCTAGCTTACGAAATCAAATATTGCAAAATATCACAAAAATCATAATTCGTTGAACGATCGTGATATATTGGCGACGAATTGAATTTTCAAATTTAAAGTGAAAAGATAGCAAATTGGTGACGTAAAAATCGGTGGATTGCATGTTTGTGGTGTAAGTCTTGACTATCAGTGCCTCGCACGTGTTCAATTGTAAGTTCTCTGTTCCTGTGTCAAAACACCATCAGCATTATTTACTTAACCGCCTAACAATAAAACAAAAAATGGCGTGTATCATACAACGTTAAAAATAAAAGAATTCTGATATTACAAGAAAGCTAAGTATGTACGTATTTATTTATTTCAAATGGTTCTCTGAATATCCAATGTATGTAAATAAAATAACTTACGATTCATTGTAAAAGGAAAAATACTTTGTTTTCTTCTCTTTTTAAATATTTTTATGCATTTCCATATAAATCAAATTTAAAGCAGAAAAACGATTGTTATGTTATTGTTTGCCACACCCACTTTTCAGCGATTTTAGCTCACCAATGTCCATAAAGATGCACTTAATTTAAGCTTTGAAAAGGCATCAGCCACTTAATAAAGTAGTGAATGGCTGTGTCTATTTGGATAGGATCTATTTGTAAACGGATTTTTCTAAAAATGATACATACGCTCCGCATACTCTAACGATACCAACTCACGTAATAAAGGATCTGGGCCGAGCGAGACCGATCAAAAACATCAAGTAATAAATAATATAAACATCAATCCTTAACGAATAACTAACACATTTAATACAATACCGCAGACCATTTGTTCTGAAAAACGTGTGAAAGTTTTTCACTCAAATATAAAATAATATCCCTTCAATTTATATATTTTGAACTATTCTTTTTATTATAGTTTTCAAAAAGTGTGTACGTTTAGAAAATGCACTGGGTAATGAGGACATTAATAATGACGTTAAGCTTGTAAAAAAGTAAATTAAAACAAATAATAATAATTAATTACAATATTAGTTGTATCAGCACAAATAAGTAAATAAATTATAATGATTTAATAAACAAAATAATCAAATTAAATTCATAGCAGTTTATTAAATTATTTTTTTAAATAATTCATTTGATAAACAATCAATTTTGTTTACTCAATATATATGTACAATATACATACAACATGAATTTTAAATTCATTGAGTCGAAAATTATTTTTATATCTCCATATAAAGCCAATTGTATTATAATATGCCGGTTCTTAAATATCTTTCACTAGAAAAGAATTAAATATTAAAACATGTACATAAAGGGTGTTTTTTATAGACGTATAGAACTTTAAGTTGGCATTAATGTTCAAGATGGCGACCGATTTAACAGCTGTCAAGTGATTTATTCTCAGTTTGGCTTGGCAATTCATCATGAATAGACTCACACCTAAAGAACGCTTGCAAATAGTGCAATCTAATTTCGAAAATAATGATTCTGTGCAGAATACGTATTTTACGAATTTTGTTTAGCGATGAAGCTCACTTCTGGTTGAATGGCTACGTCAACAAACAAAACTGCCGCATTTGGAGTGAAGCTAATCCTCAAGTGTATGTCGAAACACCGTTACATCCAGAAAAACTGACTGTTTGGTGCGCTTTATGGGCTGGTGGAATCATTGGTCCGTACTTCTTCAAAAACGATGATGGCCAGAATATTACAGTCAATGGTGATCGGTATAGAGCCATGATTACTAACTTTTTCCATCCAGAATTGAACAAGCATGATGTCCAGGAGCTGTGGTTCCAACAAGACGGCGCAACATGTCACGCAGATCGTGCCACAATCGATTTATTGAAATACATGTTTGGTGACCGCCTAATTTCACGTTTTGGACCTGTGAATTGGCCTCCAAGATCTTGTGATTTAACGCCGCTAGACTATTTTCTGTGGGGCTATGTAAAGTCATTGGTCTATGCGGATAAGCCACAAACGCTTGACCATTTGGAAGACCACATTCGACGTGTTATTGCTGATATACGGCCACAAATGTTGGAAAAAGTCATCGCAAATTGGACGTCCAGATTGGACTACATCCGAGCCAGCCGTGGTGATCATACGCCAGAAATCATATTTAAAATGTAATGCCACAAGATTATCTTTCGGATAAATAAAATTCATGTCAATCGAATAATCCATCGTTGTTTTATTGCAATTTAAAGTTCTATACGTCTATAAAAAACACCCTTCATAATGTGTATTTGTTAATATACATATTTTTTTTTCGAAATATATAGGTAAAAAACATCTCTGAGTTAAAAATTTAGTAAGAGGCTGACGCGCCAAATTTTTTTTCTTTCCTTTTTTAGTCTTTAGTAATTCTAATTCTAATTTGTCATATTTTTTTTACGAAAACAAATAAATTAATTTCTGAATACAGTTTGTTTTAGATGTTTCATGTCTGAACTTGAATTGGAAAATAGCGGTCTGTCAGTCTAGATGTTGAAATAAATTTTTTAGAAGTTTCTAAAAAACCTACAGATAATTTAAAATATTCCAATTTGTTGGAAGTTCCTGTCTTCAGGTTGCTATTTAAAGTCAGCCAAATGATTAAGCTGTGAACTCTGACCTTTTTCTGAGTGGGTTTTTTCGTATTTTGTGTAAAATAATAGCAAAAGATAAAAAAAGTGCTATGCACTATTACCAGAAATGGCAGTCATAATGTACATATGTGAAAAAAATATAAAACAAACGGTCCAAAAATGGTTGAAAAAATTAAAAATACAACCGAAATTTTATTTTTTTCATTAATTTTTATTTTGTTTTTTTATGGAAATTTTTAATCTGTACATGTGCATGCACACAAAAACGAAACCAGGTAGTCGATCTATACAAATGGGTGTCTTCTAAGTGGCTTGTGTGTAATAGAACTACGAATACAGAAATTTTATTGAAAGATAGTTTTTGTTTAATTTTGCGTTAATTTTGTCCAAATTCAATTGGACATTAATTATAAATATTTTACTACCATTTAACTCACTACTTTGTTAGAGAAGTACCATACTGTCGCTTCCTTTTAATCTCAGTTCTAGCTTTTTTAATGCAAATAAAATCAAAAGGTAACACTAAAGTATTATATATAAAAAGTATAATTTTATCAGTTTATTAATTTTTATATTTTCCTGAACCGTTTAAGATCAGTCCAACAGTTTTAAGTTCGTTAATATTGAAAGTTCAAATAGTACCATTTAAAAAAAAAGTACTGTTTTGCTTTTTAACTATTTTTTACTTTGTTAAGAGCGTTTGACTACAATCTCAAAGTTCTAGGGTTGTTAGTATGAAAAACTCAAGAAGTACCAATAAAATCAATAAAAAGTACCATTGTGTCCCCTCATGATTTTCCTCCTTGATTCAGATCATTTGAGTCAAATCTTGTGCTTTTAGATTCCTTAATAATAAAATATCAATAAGAACAAAAAAAAATAAAAAATAATAATAAAAAGTACCATTAAAATATATGGCCAAACTAATTGGACATTACTATTATTGAATTATTATTGAATTATTGAACTATTATTGAATTATTTGAACACCTATTGAATTATTACTGTAATGGGACATTTTGTTTTAAAAAGTTCCCACCTTTTTTATTGTTATTAACACAAAAATACAAGTGTAACATTATCTAAAGTTAAAATTAAAAAACACAAAACTACTGTACCATTCCTTTTCTAACCATACGG
Source organism: Thelaira solivaga (assembly GCA_947397855.1). Lineage (NCBI taxonomy): Eukaryota > Metazoa > Arthropoda > Insecta > Diptera > Tachinidae > Thelaira > Thelaira solivaga. Next base: position 56,768,383 of record OX377610.1, on the reverse strand, counting down.
AAATAAAGACTGTCTAAACTTGTTGAATTTGAACTTAAATTTTTAATTTAGTAATTCATAGTAACTTCAACAAGTCATTTTTAATATTTTAATAAAATATTCAATATATATTATAAAAAGTAGCATTTTGTGCCCTAATTGTTTTCACTTTGACGTGAATTGTTTTAGCCCAGTCTCGTAGTTCTAGGATTGTTATTACTAAAAAACCAAAAAGTACTATAACGTCCCTTTTACTATTCCTTACTAATTATTCAGTACTTTTAAATTTTACTGTCATAGTTCTAGGTTTGCACATAGCATACAAAGTACCACTAAAATTGTTTAAATTTAAAGTACGAATTATATTTCTCCCTTTTGGTACTTTTTTCACCCTTGAAAAGAAAAATTACCACTGATTATTTACATAAAAGTACATATTTAGAAATAGTAGTAAAGGGGCACATATTTTACCACTTAATGGCTTGAATTTTAAAAAAAATGTGAATATAAGTCAGTCAGTTAGTAATATTACTCAATATTTATCAATATTGATATTTTAATACAGACTTACCAGAAGCGATAAAAATTGATGACGTTTTGTGTCGATGACACCAAATGAAATAAAGGTGAATATATTATATTTTATTGAATTTGTATTGGAGATGAATTAACTATTTAAAATAGTAATAAGCTGTAAGCCAACAATTAAATTGTAGCTGAGAAACGTGAGAAATTAAGAAGGCAATATAACTGGATTTAATAAAAAGATAAAAAAAGTCGATTCTCAATTTCTCACAAAACAGTCAGCTACTTGTTGAAAGTATTTTTTTATTAATCTCAACCACTTCTTATTATACACTTAAAAAGCCAAAAAGGCTTTGTACATAATAAATCTCAAATTAGAAAAGAAAATCAAAATTATAAAAATAAAAACTCTATTGTGAATCAACAACTCTTCAACCATTAATTTAAATAAAAGTACAAAAACTTTTATTCAAATGTGAAATTCTTTATTTGATATTAAATAAATATTTTAGCATTTTTTTTTGTCTAAAAAAATGTTTGCATTTTCAATTAAATTAAATTTCTTTTTAATTTTTATTGAATACCTCTGGTAAAATGTTTTTTTTTATATATTTAAAAATTGAACAGCTACAGACATTTTATTCCTTTTAAAAATAAGGATTCTACAACAGATTTTGTCGTGAACTGAAAATAATTTTTTTTTTTAATTTACAAAAAAGATAGGCATTCAAAGAAAATTATTTTAATCAATATTTGCCATTTCATTAAAAATCTTTTTTATAATTTTTTTTATGTTGAATAAATATTAATGTATGGCTATTAGAGTAAAACCGAATTTAACTTGTTTTTTATGACTTAGCTTTTATTTAGCCAATTTTGCTTATTTTTTTGGTAGCTCCTGCTGTTTAAGTTTAAACTATTTATTAAAAGTTACCGATAGATAAGTTAAGATTTTATAAGTCAAATATCTTGACTATCTACTAGTATTGGGTTGTACACGAACGAACTGTTCACATTGTACTATTCACTTATTTGAACTGAACGAACTAGTCCGTGTTTTGAATTATTATAGTTTATTTTCTTGTTATTTATTTTAAATGAACGAACGAACTGAACTTAAACGAAAACAATGACGAAGGAACGAAAGTCTTTTACAAAAATTATATTTAAAACAAAGAAACTGAAGAATATGCATGCTAAAAAGCTTAAATTTAATATTTTAAAATTAAACCTTAATAAAATATTAATCTTTATTTGTGCTTAATTCCAGAAATTATTTTGGTTTTAAATTTATTCTTTTGCTCATGATATTCTCGTGAGTTACCTATTCAGTACAAAAAGTATCGGAGGGGATAGCATATATATATCGACCACTTCATCAACACAATTTCTGGAATTAAGCACAAATAAAGATTAATATTTTGTTAAACTTTTAAGTTCCAAATAGAAATTATTACATTAAACTTTAATTTTGTTTTAGCCATAATGACTAAAGTATTTTTTGAATTACATTAGAAAAAAGAAATCGAAAACTAAATTTAAAATTTTTTCGAAATTTGTTTTGTTGTTTTGCTTTCTATTTTCGTAAAAAAATTCTTTAAACCCCTATTCGATATCATTTTACATAATAAAGAACGTTCAATGACAATCAAAAGTAAGAGTGATAATGATACAAAACATCAAATGAACTAAATGAACGAACTATTCTTTTTTATACCCTTCACTGTAAGTAAGAAGGGTATATATAACTTTGTGATTCTGTTTGTAATTTCTACACCCTACATGGGACACCCTATAAAGTATATATATTCTGGATCCTTATAAGTAGCGGAATTGATGTAGCGATATCCGTCTGTATAACCGTGTAGTAGTTGAAATCAACTTTCAGAAGAATCTAGACCACATACAGACCAAACGGTCAGTTGTTGCTGTAAGACTATCACTATTGAAATTCAGCCAGATCGGTAAATAAATGACGGAGCTATGAGTCAACAACCGAAACTACCTCTATTTTTGAACATTTTTTGAGTGGGTTTTTTGCCTATTTTGTCTAAACAAAGACACGGACAAAAAAACGTGGTATGCAGTTTTGTTTAAAGTATAAGTCATAATACCTGTGCTAAAAATGAAAGCAATCGGTCTACAAATGCCCGAGGAATATCAAAAATGCAACAGAAATTTTAGATTTTCACAAATTATGGCTTTGTTTTTATGTGATTTTTAACTAAACTGAAAAAAATTAGTGCGCAGTTTTTTTAAACATCACATTCATAGTATCCTAACCAAAACTCAGCTGGATGGGTCTATAAATGGCGAAGCTATGAGTCAAAAATTGCGATTACCTTTATTTTTGAATATTTTTGGTGCGTTTTTTGCGTAATTTGTCTAAACTACGAGACGGACAAATAATAATTGTAGTGTCTGTGCAAAAAACCAGAAAAATCGGTCCACAAAAATCAAAAAATACAACCGAAATTTTAGATTTTCATTAAGATTTGCTTTGGTTTTTGCGTTTTTTATCTAAAATACAAAAAAAAAGTAAACAGTTTTTTCAGATATCATATTCATAGCATATGCACCAAAATTTAGCTAAATCGGTCCATAAATGGCTGAGCTATGAGTCCAAAATCGCGACTACCTCTATTTTTTTACCATTTTTGGTGAGTTTTTTTGCGTAATTTGACTAAATTACAAGACGGACAATAAAACGCCGTACGCAGTTTTATTACAAATAACTGCCGTAATGTCTGTGCAAAAAATCAGATAGATCGGTCCACAAATGGACCAAAAAAATCAAAAACACAACCGGCATTCCACATTTTCATTAATTTTTGTTTTGTTTTTGCTTTGCTTTTGCTTTTGCTTTGTTTTTTTGTGGAATTTTTTTAGCTGTCATGTGCGTAATGCTTTGTACACACAAACGCGAAACCTAAAAAGAGTATGTGCGTGTGTGTGGTTTTTATTGCCTTGAGTTAACTAGTATTACGAATACAGACATCTTTATGAAAGAGAGTGCATTAGATCTTTCTCGATAATTAGTCATTTAATTATAATTAATAATTTAATTAAATATGTTTGGCTTAAAATTTTTTTAAAAAATTTGCAAAATTAAATAAAAAAAATTTTTTTGTTTTTCTATTTAATATCTTTCTTAGAATTTCTTTTTTTATTAATTTAAAAATTTAGTGCCTGCAGACATTTTATTGCTTTTAAAAATGAGGTTCTCAGAAAGGATTGTTTCTTAGAACTCGTTAATTTTACTCGTATTATAAAAATTTATTTTTTTATAGATATTTCGCTCCAATAATAAATAAATAAATTTTTATATTTAATACGACCTCAAGCTGAACCAAGTATGTATTTCAATTCCATCACCAAATTTGTAATCACCCAAGTACTCAAAAAAATCTTTGCATTATTTTAAAAAAAATTTATGAAATTCCCTCATACCCCAGTACTCTTCTTTTGAGGGATTTTTGGGCAGGAAAATTACTAAAAACAAAAAGGAATTAAATCTGTAGGCTCTAAGCTTTCTGGAAGTGTTTTAACATTTTTTGAAAAATTCGTAGTTTTTATTTTATGATGTAAAACGGAAACTCCCAAAATCTTTGAGTTCAACAGTACTTCAAAAAAATTTTAAAAATTGTCCAAAATAACTCTGAGTATGTTGGCGGTAGACCAGAAATCTAGACAGTCTCCTCTTTAAAATGATATATGTCTCAACTCACAATGTTTAATGGTTCGTCGGCAAGTTCCTAAAATCACTTAGAGCAACATCACTATGGTATATGGAAATTTAAATATAATCCAAAGTAACTTCCGAACGAACCATAGAAGATTACGAGATAAGATGTATATCATTTTAAAAGGGAGGTCGTCTAGATTTGTAGTCTATCTTCTAAGTACTCAGAAAAAACTTTACATTATTTTTAAAAATATTTAATTTCCCTCCTACCCCAGTACTCATACTCTGAGGAATTTTTATTATTCCTCATTTTGGCAACAGAAACTTACTGAAACCAAACTGAAATGAAATTTGTAAGTTCTACACTTTCTGGAAGTGAAATTTCGTAATTTTTTTTATTCTATGATGCAAAACAGAAATTGCCAAAACCCTTCAGAGCAACAGCACTGAATATTTGATTGGTTGGTTACAAATATAGATGATCTCCGCTAAACTATTGCTTAAAACATTTAATATTTAATGACTTAAGACGTATTTGATAAATAAGCCATTAATACTGAAAATATTTACAAATACTAAAAAACTTCGGGTTTTACGTTAAAACATATTTAACGCGGCATATTTATCTTCACTCATTTAATTTTTTCTATGGTTTTGCTATTATTAAAGAATGTGGAAAGTGAAAAATATTAATATTTCGCTAACACAGTGAAGGGTATATAAAACTCGGCACTGCCGAATTTAACTTGTTAATTTTCGAACTAAGAAGAGCGCTCACTAAAATGAACTATGGAGCACAAGTCTACTATCCACACAAATTTGGTTAAAAAGTTTTTGCCAAAAACAGGTTAGTTGCCTAACAAAATCGTAACTTTAACCATCGAAAGTTGTAATAACTCATTTCTTTATACAGTACTAAATTGCTAAGTCGTTTCTTTTCGTTATAATAAAATTTAAAAGAAAATGTTTTAAATTATTGTCCAAAGTACCTATTAAAAACAGCTGGGGCAAAAACAGAAACAAATTTATTTTAAGTCAAATTACCAAACCATTTGGAAATATATTTAAAATGCCTAAAAGTTTTTATTAGCATACGGTATTGTTGTCATTATCATCTCGTTAATTGTAGAATATATCACCCCACTATCCTTTAAGCACAATAATAAAGTAATTGAGTTATTTGCGATGACAAGTTAATTTTTTCTGTTCAATAATATATAAAAATTCTATAAGAATAATTTTCTTTATTTTTAAGCAAAGAATAAAGACTTGCAATTTGTTTGTAGTAAATGCGTCCGACAGTTTAAAGGTTCCACATTTATAAATAATTTTTTTACATATATTAAGCCACTGCGCTTTAGTTTTACAAAATTACTGCGGGATATTTTCGTTATTTAAAAATTATTTTTTTTTTAATTAATTATGCGATATCTTCCAAGACTTGCTAAAAGGAATTAATCTACTAAATAGAGCAAAGTATTTTTAAAGTTTGTGTTATTTAATTCATCTTATCAAAGTCCACTACTAATAGGAAATTCGAAAAAAAAAATCTTGTTTATAAGCAATCCATTTTCTCTGTGTGTATTTTTCTTTTTTAAATTCATCCTTATGTAATTCATAAATGACATGAAATTTTTTTAAAGCTCCTTTAACTTTTGCTTTGTGTAAGTCTAATTGAATCTAATGATCGTTATAATATCAAGCAATGAAGAAAGGCATTGACAAAAAAAAATACTTATTGAATATTCAAATATTTCTTTAAAAAAATATTGAAATACTCGTTCACAACATGCATGCATGCAACCAATTTTATACTGATAAAAATTCTGATTGTACAAGGTGGGCCAAAAAAAGTCATTTGATGTTGTTTGGCTCTCATTTTTTTTTCTAAATGAAAATGAAATGTGTACCGTTGCTCCGTCCTGTTGGAACCTCATGTCCTCCAGTACTAATTTGTTCAATTGCGGCAGAAAAAACTCGGTTAATATGGCCCTATAGCGCACACCGTCCACTGTTGTCGTTTGACCAACCCGATGACTCCTAAAGCGTGAACAGCGCACCATGCAGTCACTTTGAGCAGGTGTAATGGCTCCTCGTGCATCACTCGTGGATTTTCGGTGCCCCAGAAGCGATAGTTAGATGAGCCTCGTCGCTCATTATGATTTTGGTCGAAAAATCGTCCACTTCGATTATTCTGCGTTCTTGGGGAGTGTGTAGCTCCATGGCTTGTTCACTTGTATTCTACATCTGTCTAGTTCACAAATGTCAAAACACATTTGACATTGGCCGCCATTTGCAAAAATAAGAGCATCTTCCAATAGGGTGATTTATTTTAGCCCACCTTGTACATGTAACATAACATCCTCAAGCAAACTTATTTACTTAAATCAATACTCGGCCTGAAGAAGAATAAATGAATGCAGAAAAAGTACGCATGAAGGATTAAATTGAAAATATTGGAAATTTCTTTTTAGTTTGTTTGCATTTTTAATTTTAAACAGAAGGTAAATTTATGTTTTCTTATTGATATTTTGAAAAATGTGTCGCTGCCTCAACAAAATCAGTTATGTGATTTTAAATAAACTAAAATGGTTTTTTTTAATTCAATAATTTTTTTGACGACCAATAGAGAAATACTTCAGAGAACTTTATTTTTATTCAGAAAAAATCTCACTATAGAACAGGTTCGATATTTTAAAACCTTTACTTTTAAAAAATTTACAATATTCAAGATTTGCATACGGATCAGCGTTCCCAAGAGTTAGAAAAAAAAATAAGCTGTATTTCCCTAAGAAATACGCCAGAAAAGGCTAAAGAGTTACAGCTTAAAATTAAAAATTTTCTTAATTCTTTATTACATTAAGAATTTTAAATATATTCAAAAACTTAAGAAAATAATGTCGTCTTCCACATGGCTTTAAATACTTATACTTATATTTAATGCATTTTCTCTTGTGATACTTCGCTTGCTTTATCGTACTTAATAGTGAGCAACCTCAGCATTACTAAACGGCAGTACCAGATAACTGACTACTAAATGGAACAATTAATTAATCAATTAGGAATAAAGTGTATTTTTATTTAAATAGTTAGAAGCCAAATACTTTTCTTTACTTATGAAATTACTTTTGTTTGACCACTTTATCAATTTACATATCAAAGTTTTACCGAAAATATTACTTTAGCAAATGTAGTTTCAGTTTTAGTTTGCTTATGTATGACTAGATGTTTTTGTCCGGTCTCACCCGGCCCCGTCGGTATCCTTAGAAAGCGTTTGTATCAATTTTTAGCGACATCCCTTTACAAATAGAATTTTAATTGTTGAAAAAACCAGCCAAATAAATACAGTCATTAATTACTAAGAAACATGTATTAAAAATAAATTATTAATTTCTATTGTAATTATGGCCCACTATTTTGACGATAATTGCTTCCACATAAGATATAGACATATGCTGTCGCAAACTTTTTTGTAGGACTATTTATGATAAACATATCGTCCGCCAAATAACTTTTTTTTTTGAAAATGCTATAAAAACATCGAGTGTACCTTCGGCTGTGTGGCACGTAGCGCCGTCCTGTTGAAACCAAATGTTGCCAATATCCTCCTCTTCAATTTTTGTGAACAAAAATTCGTTCAACATTCATTTTCGAAGAAAAATGGCCCAATTATGCCTCTGGACCAAAATCCGCACCAAACTTTGACTCGCTTTGGGTGCGTCGGATTTTCAATGTATGCGTGCGGGTTTTCTATGCCCCAAATGCGACAATTTTGCTTGTTTACATACCCGCCAATATCAAAATGAGCTTCATCTGAAAAAATGTTTTTTTTTTGGCAAAATCGGCATCTTCTGTAAGTCGATCGCAGGCCCACTTAGCGAAGCGAAAACACAACCATATTCGTTCAGCGGAACAATAAAACTAATTATCTGTCAAATCAGACATGAGCTAAGTGTTACCATTCACGAAATAAGCACTAGTTGAAAAAAAAATTATATAAAGTATAGCCTATGTATTATTCTGATGTAAAGGGTGTCTCAACAAGAACGCAAGATTTAAATTTTAAATAAATGACTGATGCAGCAATTGAATTGTTTCGCTGGCTGTATGACATGTGGCGCCGTCTTGTTGAAACCACAAGCCCTCCATATTCATTTCTTCAATTCTAGGCAAGAAAAAACTGGTTATCATTTTACGATACCGAACACCATTGACTGTTTGCGCTTGACCTGCCTCATTTTCATTAAAAAAAAGGTGCAATGATTCCTCCAGCCCAAAAACCACACCACACAGTCACACGTTGAGGATGCATCACTCGAGCATTTTCCTCACCCCAAATGCGACAATTCTGCCTATTGACGAAGCCATCAAGATGGAAATGGGCCTCGTCACAGAAGATGATTTTATCGGCAAAATCAGCATTTTCATGTTGTCTCTCCAATACCCAATTAACGAACTCCCTTCGCTATCCATGGTTATTTTTTACTAACCTCCTACCTTCTACTAGCAAACAATAATAATTGTTCAAATGCCAAACAATGACACTTCGAATGGCGCCAAATGTAAATCTTGCGTTCTTGTTGTGATACCCTTTATAAGCTAAATTATTGTAAAGTTGCATTAAAATCCATTCAGTAGTTTTTGCGTGAAAGAGGAACAAACATCCCACTCACAAACATTCGGCTTTATAATATTAGTAGGATTTGTTTTCATTTTTCTATAAAAGCTCTTTTGAAAAACAGAAAATGATAGGAAAAAAGCTAGAGGCTAAATTATAAATTTTGACCCTAAATGCGAGAAAAAAAGGTTAAATTTAGCCTTAAAAAGGCTAAAATACAACGCTGATACGGATGTACATACTTAATACTTTGTAAAAAAACCCTGTTATTATTTCTAATAAAAATGAAGAAAAAAACGTGAACGATACAAGAAAAAGAAATATGAAAAATGTTCAAAACAACATTGACTATTGTAATTTCAAGCTTCCAGAAACTATTTCCGGTTTAAAATGTTTCCTGTGATTGTATTGCTGTTTTGTTGTACGAGTGTGTGCTGATATTTTGTTATTGTTATGTCAATGCCATTGATAGCAGTGTTCAATTTGAATAGTAAGTTCTCATTGAATTACAGTCTAAATTCATATCAACACAGGCCAGACAGGAATATTTATAAAATTTTATGGGGTATAAGAAACTGTAATAGAATTCATGCACAGACTCGCCGGTATACAAGTGCACAAAGTATTTCGACATTGTCTCACAGCCTTAAAAAAATTACTTTATTTCATTGGTTAATGAAATGCAAAGATAAAAATTCAAATATTGTTTTACTCGTATATATAAATGAAAAGATATTACTGTGGTACACCACAATAGTCCTTGTTCTCATGTACCAATATTTTTTTTCAAAAATGTATTTTTTCTCACTTCAACTATTAAATTTAATTATTTATTAACAGTTTTTAAAAAGGGGTACTTTTTAAAGATAGAATAAGAAATCTGTTAGGAAACAGAAAGTTATTATTGTATCACTTTACGAAAGGACCTAAAAAATAAAGACTTTTTCGTACTTTATGGACTCCAACAAAACAGAATTAATATATGAGAACCCCTAAATAATTATTTTCTAAACTTTTGTATCAAAGTGCATTTTTAGCGTTTTTATACCCTTCACTATAAATTTGTGATTATTTTTGTAATTTACTTGGGACACCCTGTAAAGTATATTTATTCTATATCCTTATAAGTAGTTTAGTCGACTTAGCAATGTGCTTCTGTATGTCTGTCTGTCCGTCAAGTCTTTGAAATCAACTCTCTGAAGTCTGCACAAAACTTACAGAAAAGTTTTGCATAGCAAACCATCAGTTGTTTGTTTGTTTGCCAATTGCTATTGAAATTCAGCCGGATCGGTTTACAAATGGCAGAGCTTTAAGACAAAAACTGAGACTATCTTTATTTTTGAATATTTTTTTTAGTGTGTTTTTACAAAACACACAATATACAGTTTTATTAGAAGTAAAGGTCGTAGTGTTTGTGCAAAAAATGTGAGCAATCATTCCACAATTGGCCGAGAAAAATCCTAAAATACAGCCGATATTTTAGATTTTCATTAATTTTCTTGCCTTTTTTTACAGAAGTTTCTAAGCTGTGCATGTGCGTAATGTGGTGCATACAAACACAAAACCATTTAGTCGGTCTTATACAAATTTGTGTGTATTCTGTGTGTACACTACACAGTAACAAATGGCTGTATTGAGCTCCGTCTGATAGTTCTAGCCTCGTTAATATTAAAATGTCAAAAAGTACCATTAAAATTAACAAAAAACAAAAACAAAATACTATTTTGCCTCTTGAATGGTTTTTTATTTGCCCAGGAACACTTGATAACAATCTCGTACTTGTAGTGTCGTTAATAATAAAATATAAAAAAGTAAAATTAATATTAATAAAAAGTACCATTTGAACCCCATGTTGTACTGTCAGGTACTTTTACATTGGAAAATCAAAAATACAATTTACAAATTAATAAAAAGCATCAGTTTGAACCCAATCTTGTAAGTCTAATAGTAATAAAATAACAAAAAGTACTATTAAAATATATAAAAAGTGAAATTTTTCCCTTAATAATTTTTCACTTTGACCTGAACCGTTTGAGATAAAGTCTCGTAGTTCTAGGGTTGTTAATATTAAAAACTAAAAAGTACTATTAAAATCAATAAAAGTACTATAATGTCCCTTTTACGATATTTTATTTCGTTCAGTACCATTTAATTCCACTCTCACAATTCTAGGTTTGCACATAACATAAAAACTATCGCTAAAATTGTTTAAATATAAAATAACAATAGTATTTCTCCCTTTATTACTTTTTTTCTCCTTTGAAAAAATTTTTCTTTAAATTGATTTTTATTGGGTGTTATAAATTATTAATTAAATGTTTATATACTGCATCAATTTACATAAAGGTACATAATTGGAAATAGTAGAAAAAAATGGGGTACATATTGTACTCCTTATTTGCTCCATTTTTAAAAGAGTGTCAATATACATTACGAACCTTTTTAAAAGGAGAAGAATAAAATTAAGTTTTGTTGCTGTGATTGTTACTTTGAAAGATAAATAGGGTTAAAAAAACGTAAAAACATTAATTTTTACCCCTTTTTTTATCCCGAAAATATACAAATATCGAAAAAATATCGCTTATTTTTTAGTAAAATATTTTGTAGTTTGGATTTTGGCTCTATCTGTAGTAGCTTCGCAGAAATCGAACTTCTTCGAGTTTACCTGTTTTTATCCTTGTTTACCCCCTTAATATTCGAATTTCCAAAAAATGCTAAATTTTTATTGAGAAAGAAAATTTCATTACAAATATTACGTTCGTTTTTAAATTGCTGAACATTTCTTTAAAAATATAAAAATAAATAACTTTAACGTAAAGCCAGTTTCTAGATTTCTTAAACATTTTTATTTCACTTTTCGCTCCACTCAAAGTAATCACAACAACAGTATAGAAAATAAAATAAGAGAAAATGGAATATTCAAATGCAATTGAATAATATTGTATGGTTTGTATCAAAATATTTATGCACTTGTTTGTACGAGTATGTACGAGTATGTACAATTTGATACCATATTCAAGAAAAAAGGAAAAAAATTTAAATTACGTATGGACAATATTGAAAATGTGTCTTTCTCATGGTTATAAAACGAACTGAGATATAAAGAATCCACATGCATACAAACAAAAAAAAATACAGAAAACGACGAATATAAATTTTCTTTTCTTGAAATGGAGACCGGAAGAAAACAAAAATATATAAAAGAAGTACAAGTATGAAATAGAACGAATATGAATTAAGTGTGCAAAGCTCTATTAGTTTTTTATTGCCATTTATTTCACTTCTACTCTCCTAAATTATTCATATTTCTATAAAGAAACAGCAAAGAGTTATGGGAATAAAAACGAAATGCAAATAGATTAAAAATAATTTTATAATGATGACAAATGTGCTTATCAACCTCATATGTATATACAGGGTGGGCCAAAAGAAACCAAGGGGTGTAAAAGCTTAATAACTTTTTTGTTTATTAATTTTTTTTTACTTTTATATATAATATACAAAATGGAAATTTTTTTACACTAAGTATGAAAAATGATGTCTCTTAAATGACCACCGTTTTCAGCTTCGCACTGATGGGCTCTTTTTAGAGCATTTTCCATATCATCTTTCAAAACTTGTGGCTGTAGCGTTCGAATTTCTGCAACAATGTTTGCCTTGAGTTCAAGGATTGTCTCTGGCTTGTTCACATACACTCGCTCCTTCAAAAAACCCCAAAGAAAATAGTCGGGTGCTGTCAAATCTGGCGATCGCGCTGGCCAAATAATTTCCGAATTTCGAGAAATTATTCGCTCTCCAAAAATTTGACTTAAAAGTGCCATTGTGTCTCGGGCAGTATGGGCAGTGGCTCCGTCCTGCTGAAACCACATACCAGGTCTGTTTTCAAGAGCAGGACTTAAAAAATTTTCTATCATAAAACGATACCGATCTCCATTTACGGTTACAGCACTTCCATCTTCATTCTCGAAGAAGTAGGGCCCAATGACATTTTCAGATGTGATCCCACACCATACTGTACACCTGATGGGGTGCAATTGGCGTTGATGAATGGCTCTTGGATTTTGAGAACCCCAGAACCTACAGTTCTGCTTGTTAACAAAGCCATTCAAATGAAAATGAGCTTCACAACTCATAATCAAATTTTCAATAAAGTTGATTTCATTTCTGGCCAACTCTTGAAATTTAACTGCAAAATTTAGACGTTGCCGATGATCTGCGGGTTTTAATTCTTGGACCAATTGCACCTTATATGGGTATAACTGTAAATCTTTTTTTTAAATGCGCCGTAGTGACTTACGAGACATTTCTAGCTGAGCAGAACGCCTTCTGCCAGATGTTTCTGGTGCTTCGTTAACACTTTGCTGTACTCGTTCAATATTTTCCACAGTGCGACTTAAACGTGGTCTACCGGTTCGAGGCAAATCTCTTACGCTGCCATGTTGGTGATGACGATTAACTAAGCAACGAATCATCGCTTCAGAGGGCGAAATTCTGACGTTAAAATGTCGACGATATGCTCTTTGCGTTAAAATAATTGATCTCTGGTTTAAATAATAAAATTCTATTGTTCTCGTTCTCTGTTCAGTTGTAAACCTCTCCATTATAAATTCTCCAAGTGTTGTCTATATAATCTGAAAGAAAAAATAAAAAAAAAAATTAATAAACAAAAAAGTTATTAAACTTTTACACCCCTTGGTTTCTTTTTCCCACCCTGTATGTACCTAAATGCAAGTTGGTTTAAAAATTAGTTATGGAAAATTCTCCATTTTAGTGACAGTTTTTTTTTTTAACTTTAGGCTTCTAGCAATCATAATCTATTGAATTTCTTAAACGTTTCATATAACTTTTATCTAAAAATTGAAATAATTAAACTAAACAATATTTTGTTATCTTTTGATTACAGCTAATGGCTATTAAATATATTGTTTATATAAGTTTTATTTTATAAATTTCTTGTATGTACGTATATAATGTTATACATTGCATCCATATGATATGTAGAAACATGTGTATATGCGCACGGTGACACATTAAAACATATTTGATACAAATGACCCTACCAGAAATATGTGACAGAAACTAATACATTCTCATGTTGATATTCATTTCATTAATGTGTAAGAGAGAAATACAAAATCATACGTACACAAAGTTTCTATCACATTTTTCACAATGCACTTAAGAACTTGCTATAAACTTTATTTTACGCTGTGTTAGATATTTCTATCAACAATGTCAATCAAATGACAGATCAATTGAGTGTCACTGTTCTTGTAGGGCATTGACTTCAGTTTTGTGTGCATGTCATTTTTACCACATTCATACAGTCATACAGACGTGTCAAATACAGAAAGAGATAAGATATATCTCTGTTGCTTTCATTCATAAGAGACCAATTTATAATTTTGTTTTGATTGTCATTTTCTGCCGCTGCAAAAATTTAAGAAATTTTCAAAAGAAAAGTGGTTAAAACACAAAGTACACCAAAAAAAACTTGCGAACCGCAAAAGATATAAATTTCATTTAAATTAAAAATTGTTTGTTTTTTTTTTTACATTGTAAATTCTGAACATTTTAAATAATTCATATAGGGCACGTTCATATGACGTAACTGTTGAGCTCAACTGCTACACAACTGTTGAGCACAACAATTATGTCTTAGAAGCTGATACATGTAAACAATTGAAACAAATAAGGGACAATTTAATATTATAAAATATTTTTAAATCCTTTAGCTAATTTGTTTAGCCAAAAGTATGATTTCAGTAAATATAATTTCCAATGCGGTAGTCAATCTCCAATTTTTCCATTTTTACTTTATTTTATATAAAATTTCTTACCCCGAAATAAATAACAAATGCTGCAATAATATGACAACGCTGCGTCTATAGTATTTCTAATTCAACGCTAATCCGCCACCGTATTTAAAAAATGTATGAACATACAGACAATTAAATAGCACATAATATAAATAAACACATTTTAAAAAAACGCATATTAACCGAAATTATTATTATTTTAGTTTTATTTTTTTATTTGGTTAGTTTATGACCGTTGTACTGTAAACTGTAAAAAATTAGCTAGCGGCAACCACCTATCAAAGCGGCGCTGCATTAGAATTAAGTATCATAACTGTCTCCGATCAGCTGTTTAGGCTTAGCACAACATGTTGACTTTAGGTAAATAAAATATTTTATGATGGAAAAAATGGAGCGGAATTGCTCAATTATGCGTTTCTAAGATGAACATTCAACAGTTGCATAACAGTTATGTCTTATGAACGCGCCCATATTTAATAGCGGTATTCACCCTTTGTTGCATCTATACAACCATATCAAATGTGCTATGATTTTAAGGTACAAAGCGTGAGCGACGATTTTTTGTTCATTGCAAACTTATAATATGTAAACAGAGAGCGTCAACGGCAACGGTGGCAACAAATTGATTTTTAAGATTGTTTAGCTTTATTTAGTAGCTTAAAGAGCCAACTAATCATTTAGCCACTTATATAAAGTAATTAGCACCACTTTATTCCACCTGTTTGATTCTTGCTTTAAAAAAGCAAGTAAAAGCTAAGTAAAAATTCTTAAACATAAAAAAATGCCCAAACAAGCAGAAAAAAAGAAAATTATAAACTTTTTGGTTCAAAATGCTTTTAGCGAAATTGCTGAAGGTAATTAAAAATGAATGAGCAAAGCGACATTTGCAGTTTTGTTGTATGTGTTTTTAATTTTATACTTTGAAGACCAAGATTATATTTTGGATGAACTTAGAGAGCACATTATTTTGGTTCAACTACACTGCCGTGCAGTATATAGTTCAATTCCAAAATCAATGAAATGGTCTCTGGATATATTCACGCAGTTGGATGAAAGTAGATTTCAACAAATCTTAAGAGTTACTCGGAATGAATTATATTTACTAGCTAATCTGATTTTATTAATAATTCAATAAAAAATGTTTTAAATGTCTTTGATACTAGATATATGCCCAAAATTAAAAATACCATATTCAAATATACACAAGATTTAAAAAAAAAAACAAAAACATGAAATACTAAAACGATTAAATATAGAAATAGAAATGTTAGTGTACAATTTAGAAGGACATTTAACAAGAAACGAACTTGATGAATTTTTATTATATGAGGATAAATTATCAATAACATTTAATAATAAGGTTAAATCAATACATAAAAAGAAATTTGACTGTCTTTATAATTTACAGAAAGAAAAGTTAGGAATTAAATTAAATAAAAAATGGTTTGTTAATAAATCTAGCATAGATATACCAATAGACATTCAATGGACACTTTCATTAGGACACAAACATGGATTACCAGTTAGAAAGAAAGATTTTCCTATTTTAAAGATGATTGCAGATGGAGAAGATTTTGTACAAACATTAAAAGATAAAGAAGAACAAGAAGTAGCTAGAACTAAATTAACAATGATTATTGATAATCATATTAATAGACATAAATTGACAGAAAGAGATATATTTATTTTAAATAAAGTAAAAGAAACTGAGATATTTTTAAAAATTAATAGGAGTATTGTTATTTTAAATGCTGATAAAGGAAATTCCACAGTAGCTATGAATAAATCTGATTATTATTCTAGAATGAATGATATAGTTGAAGACCATACGAAATATATTATTCTAAATAAAGATCCTACAAACAATTTAGAGAAAATTAATAATAATACTATTGAAGATCTTTTCAAGGAAAAAGTAATTTCACAGGCAGATAAGTTTAAATTTAAAACAAATACTTCATTAGCACCTAGATTATATGGAGTGCCAAAAATTCATAAAGAAGACTTTCCATTAAGGCCTATTTGTTCATATATTAATTCTCCTTCATATGAACTTTCAAAATATATAACTAATATTCTTAAAAATATTACTATATCTTCAAAATATAATGTTAAAAATTCTTTTGAATTTAAAGATAAAATTAAAGGTCTAAAACTTGACAATGATGAAAAACTTGTATCTTTTGATGTAGTGTCTTTGTTTCCAAGTGTACCAGCAGACTTAGCCTTACAAATTATAGATAATAAATGGACTATAATAGAAGAACATACAAATATAAGTAAAGGTTTATTTTTACATATTCTTAAATTTTGTATATTAGATAATAGATATTTTAAATATAATAACAAAATATATAGTCAAGTGAATGGTCTTCCCATGGGTTCACCAGTTTCGCCTATTTTAGCAGATATAGTTATGGAAAACTTACTTGACACTTGCATTTATAAATTAATTAAAAAGCCAAAAATTTTAACAAAATATGTAGATGATTTATTTTGTGTAGTATCAGAAAATGCAATTGATGATATTTTAAATACATTTAATAGTTTTCATTCAAATATTAAATTTACCATTGAAAAAGAAAAAGATGGAAAACTGAATTACTTAGATACTTTACTTAGAAGAAGGAATGATACATTAGTCCTAGATTGGTATCAAAAATCAACATCTTCAGGAAGAATAATTAATTATTATTCTAAACATCCCAAAAGAATTATAATAAATACTGCTAATAATATGATAGAAAGAATTTTAGAAATTAGTGATAAAGAATTTCATTATAAAAATAGGAAAATAATTAAGAATATTTTAAACTTAATAGATAAGTTATTGAAAAATAATAAATATAGGAACAAAGATAACAGAATTTGAACACAAGAAAATAAAATTTATAAATCTTTAATATATGTACCAGAAATATCAGAAAAATTGGAAAAATCAAAAATATTTGATAGGGATAACTACAAAATGGCACACAAAACATATAATACATTAAATAAATTATTTACAAAAATGAAAGATAAATTAAATAAACTAGAAATATCTAATGTAGTGTATGGAATACCTTGTGGTGGAAATAGCACAGAAAATTGTAATAAAATATATGTAGGTACAACTAAAAACAAACTTAAAACTAGAATAGCTGGGCATAAATCTGATCAAAGATATAGAAATATTAATGCACAAAAAACAGCTTTGTCATTTCATTGTGCAAGATTGAATCATTATCCGAAATTTGAAGATGTTTCAATATTAGATAGAGAAAATAATTATAAATGTCGTTATTTATTAGAAATGTTAGAAATAACAAATGTATCAAATGATAGTAAATAGAATTAATCTTAAAATGGATACAGATAATATAGCACAAAATTATAGATATTTAGTAAGAAAGAGATAGAATATAATATATATAGATAATGTATATTGTTTTTTGTTAAATTGTGTTTTGTATAAAATTATTATTAATGTTGTTATTGCTTTTGTATATGTTTTTTAAAAAATTTGAAAAAAGTTTTAGTATCATAATTTTTGTTTACATTTCAAAAAAAAAATTTTCATTTCATTATAAAATTATTTTCCTTGGGAAAGACATACGAAGGCGTGTCGAAATATTGGAAATTAATTTAATAATAATTAAAATATATAAAAAGACCTAAAAGCTTAAAAAATATTTATTTATTTAATCTGATAAAAGATTACTGGGAATTCAATAAACCTCATTCTTGTTAGCAACTTCCAGTCGAAGATCAGCTGGCAATTGTATTGTACAGACTCGGGTTATCTGGCGAAGGTGCCAGCATAAGAAAAATAGCATAATTTTTTGGAGTAGGCGATGGTGGTACTATAGAAAAAGTAACGCACCGTGTTTTCAGAGCATTCTTAAACTTGCACCAAAAGTTTATATTATGTCCTGATGCAGAAGAAAGAACAGCAATCGTTGCAGAAACATACCACGAACTTCCGTTTTGTATAGGCTACGTAGATGGCTCTGAAATTCAACTTGCGGAAGCTCCAGTACTTAGTGTGGTATCGTTTTTTTCTCGAACACACAAATACTCACTTAAGGCGCAAGTAATTTGCGATTGCAAGCTTATACTATTCATTAATAAACAAGCCAATTACAAACAACGTATATAAGCTTATGTATATATGTAAATGTATATAAGCTTACAGAAAGAAAGAAGGTAAAAGAAAATTATATTTTGATATAATTATATATCTTTATTTGTTATACCTTGTGCTGAAGGTTTTTTCACAGTAAAGTTAACTATTGGCACTATTTTTTTTAGCATACAGCTCGTCACATAAAAACACACAGGGCCAGGAGCATAGTAACACTAACTTCGGTATCTTTTTAAAAACGGCTTTAAATTCATATAATTCTTATGAACAAAAGTCAGTTCGTAATAAAAGCCTACTTTTTTGTGACTATGGTTATGACCCAAAGCTTTTATTTTTTTTAAATATTTTTTTTAATTATATCTTTTCATTGAAGTGGATTCGTGTATTAGGCCTCTGATCAGAAGACTACATTGGATATGATTGCTTATCAAAGTTTGCAGAGTTTTTGCAAGATATTTTTAAACTTGTGAATTGTCGCAGAGACAACACAATTTTGGCATACATAATTTGGCACCCATAACTTTTGTAGATTGCAAACATTCACGCTTTTCAATTTCATGACGAAAGTTAAGCTATGTACAGACGGTTGTCAGATCTTACAATTATTGTCATCAAATGTTCAGAATATGTCGGACAACCGTGTGAACTTACAATTATTGTCTTACAACGTTGTCAGAAAAAGCATTGTTAGCACATTGTAAGACAATAATATTGTCAGACATCTGACAATCGTGTGAACACTCTTTCTTGCTATTGTCAGACATTGTAAGCTAATTTTTTATTGTCAGATGTATTTAAATTAATGCACCTGACAATGGTATCATTGTCAGAGAAATATTTCTATTGCCAATACACATAAATTTTCAAAAACAAACCAAAATTTAATAAAAATTAAAAAACAAGTGAAATAAAACATGGATAGCGATAACGCCTTCATCATAGACTGCAGCTTTGAGCAATTGACTTTATATCATTGTGAAGTGCCCAAAAAGGCCTGAAGGTGGTAAAAAATCAAGGGACAAACAGAAATCTTACAGCAAAAAAGTAAAATCCATGTGATGACATTAAAATATAATCAAACCAATAAAAGAAGTTAAGGAACGGCGAAGTTTATGGAATGTTGGTTGGCTGGAATATAAACTTTCCAAAAATCGTTAGGGCAAGAAGTCATAGATTGCATCCATGTAAGCTTGAATAATTGCTAAGGAAAATGGACAAATCTCCGCACATCAGTTGCAATATAAAAAAATATAACAAAAAATTCAGGCCAAGTCTCTGACGAGCAATTTCAAATTGCACGAAAGTTAACAAATCTACTCAATTCAATTTCTCTATGCAATTGCGTATATATTTAGCAAAAAAACAATATAAACAAAATACAAACATAAAATAAAACAATTCTCTTTCAGTTTTGTTATACAAAATATTCTAATTAAATAATAATTTCTTTTTGACAGTTCTGGTAATATCTAACAACATATCTGACAATTTTTGCTATTCAATAATCTGACAACCGTGTGAACTGACAATAATTGTTGGCAGATAAATTTATTGTATGACAATTTTCTCCCAATGAAATTGTAAGATTTTCTTACAATCGTCTGAACTGGCAATTTACATTTACTGACAATGTTTTGTTGTCAGAGCATTTCCAGACCTCACAATATTGTCAGATCTGACAACTGTGTGTACATAGCTTTAGGCGTATTTAAAAACTAGTGGTTGCCAAAAAATACGACAGATTTTCATATATATTACTAATTAATCGTTAGTAATATTGCTCGCGCCATTCATACCACAAGAGAAAAAAATAAATTAAAATGAATAAAAATGTTTTTAAAAGATTCGTTATTAAGTCGAGAAGGACAATAAATCCATACCATAAGAGTTTAAAAATTAATTGTAAAAAAAAATTACAAAATTTATATATCACATATATTTTTTTTGTCTCACATTTTCCCGTTTATTTATTGTAAACTAAATTGCATACAAGATACTTCGAAGCATGGTACAATAAAACCAGGTAACTTAAAAAATAAAGAGTGATTTTTTTGCTATTATCTTTTTGGCAACACTAGTTTTGACAGCTCATGCACGTTTTGTATCTTGTGTCACTGTCAAACATCTTCAGTTTGGTCTATAATTTAATCATGAATCGTCTTACAAACGAACAACGCTTGCAAATTATTGAATTTTATTACCAAAATGCGTGCTCTGTTAAGAAAGTTCATCGCGCGCTTCTTCCATTTTATGGTCAGTTTAATCGACCTACTGAGGCTTCTATTTGGGCTATTGTAACAAAATTTCGCACCATATTTATATTGTTGGACATTAAACCACCAACACGCTTACGTACAGTGCGAACTGAAGAAAATATCGCAGCCGTATCGGCCAGTGTTGGTGATGACCGTGAATTATCGATTCGGCGCATTTCGCAGCAATTGGGCCTCTGTTACTCCACTACGTGGAAAATTTTGCTGAAGGATTTGGGTGTGAAGCCTTATAAGATACAACTGGTGCAAGAATTGAAGCCAAACGACCTACCACAACGCCAAATTTTTGGTGAATGGGCTCTTGAAAAGTTAGATGAAGATCCACTTTTTTATCGAAGAATTGTGTTCAGCGACGAGGCTCATTTCTGGTTGAATGGATACGTGAACAAGCAAAACTGCCGTATTTGGAGTGAAGAGCAGCCAGAAGCATTGCAAGAGCTACCAATGCATCCACAAAAAACAACCGTTTGGTGCGGATTATGGGCTGGCGGCATCATTGGGCCGTATTTCTTCAAAGATGATGCGAATCACAACGTTACTGTGAATGGTGAGCGCTACCGTGCGATGATAACAAACTTTTTTTTGCCCAAAATGGAAGAGCTTGACTTGCATGACATGTGGTTTCAACAAGACGGTGCCACATGCCACACAGCACGCGAAACAATGGACCAATTGAGAGGCGAGTTCGGTGAACAGTTTATTTCACGCTTGGGACCAGTCAATTGGCCGCCCAGATCGTGCGATTTAACGCCTCTAGACTATTTTTTGTGGGGCTATGTTAAGGCTAATGTCTATAGGGACAAGCCCGCTTCGATTGACGCACTGGAAGCCAACATTGCCAACATTATTCGTGAGATACCGGCCGAAATGTTGGAAAGAGTATGCCAAAATTGGACTAAGCGGATGGACCATTTGAGGCGCAGACGCGGCCAACATTTGCATGAAATAATCTTCAAACATTAAATTATATCGACCCAACTATCGATCCAAATAAATATTTCATCCATTTTTCTGAATTTTATGTGTTTTTTTTTTTAATTTCCGATAGTTCTTATAAAATCACCTTTTACAAAAGTAACAACATTACAAAAAGCCCATATATTTTCTTATTGCTCTTCAGGCTCCTCCTGTCAAAAACTATTTCCGGTGGTTGATATCAAGAAGTGTGCTAAATTGAAACAAAGAATTTGATGCCTCTTTAGCTCATTGATATTTCTTATTTTTTGACAGAACGAGCTTCAATCATGCATGATTCAGCTGGCGTCTCAGTGTCACACCATGCTTCGAAGTGAGAAAAAACGCACACTCACATCTTTCATTTGATTTAAAAGACAAAAAATAAAATAAACTCAATTTACTAACAATGCTCTACCACTTTTTATTTATTTGTTTTGACAGTTTTTATAGCAGGCTGTATCATAATTATTTAATACAGTATAATCTTTTACATTTTAATTTAATTACAAAAATGTCGTAGGTGAAAATTTTACAAAATAAAATAAGCTCGATAACGGTGATTTACTCCAAAGTAGTTAAATTACACAAATTTTACGAAGTCGGTGTTGGATTTACGATATTTTACAAAGGTCCCAAATAACACAAAAAATTTCAGAATTAACAAGGTATTGACAGAAAAACAGCGTACATCTTACGTTCTCTTTGGTAAATGTCAAAATTTGTTTGCGAGCCGTTGTTTTATACCCATACATATGTATGTACATGTTAAGTCTAACAATGTGAGAATTTTGAAAGACAAACATATGAAACATTTCTGATATACGAGTATGTAGCGTGAATAAATATGTGTATTTTTTATTAATATTTAAAATAATACAAAATAATAAAACTTTTTTCATGTTAATGTATTGTTTCGTTTTTACACTAAATACCATAAAAACGATTGCTTTATTAAGGTTCGTATTGTAAAATAAAACACAAGAAGTACATTTTTCTCAATATTTATTGTAGAAAAACACTTTTATTTTAACGGTCAGAACGACACTTTATTGTTTATGACACACCGTGTTTACTATCCGAACTAAAAGTCCACCTCGTGGCAATCTTAGCATTGCTTTATATCAAGGCGCATTCATATAAGGTAAACTCATGAAGCATCTCTGTTTTTAAAATTTTCTTGATTTGTCAAAAAAGACAGACATGGCTTATATACTTTGACCATATAAATGTAACAATTTTGACAAGTCAAGAAAGCGTTTGAAGCGCACATCTGCTTTTTTGATATCACCTTGTATGAATTCGCCTTGCTTTATATACTGTTTCATATAAATCTAGAACGGTCTAGATTTATCTAATAAGTCCCTATTTAGACGAGAAAACATTTGGAAGAAAAACATCTTGAATTCTCTTTTGCTTTTTCTTTCGCGGTCACACAAACGAACATGTTGCCGGGAACATTCCATTATTATTGTTATTATTTGCATATAAAACAATGAAAGAAAAGAAAAGTAAAGCAAATATCAACAAAGAATATGTGAACAAAGCGTATCGCCGAGTTCCGAACACAAAAATAATTCTCTCTTCTCCACCCGTAATTTGCCAACAAACGAAATGTTTCCCTTCTAAATATTTCTTCGTCTAAATAGTGACTAACCAAACTGTAACGGTCATTTTAAATCTAACCAACTCCATAGCACATGAAGTTATACACCAGCCCAGATATATATCAATACTATACAACGGACTTTATAACTCACACACAAGCATTAAATTCATAAATTCTACGCACTATCTTATTTAAACAATAAATTGCTACATGTTACGTACATAGTAAATACAGTTTCAATAGTATGATGTTTGTAACGGAATTTTACTTTTAGTTATCACAATATCCGTAAGACACTGTGGGAGAGTAGAGTTTTTATATATTTCTCTATGCATTACAACTGTTAGCTGCACAATGTGACAATTTTTAATTAAAGTTTTTTTTACTTAAAACATCACATAATACCAGAAGTTGTTTTATGAAATTAATCTTTTCTTGATTTCTGCGTAAATGGCATTGCGTAGATAACAACAAAGTGCATTTAAATAATAGGTAATAAAGTGTATTTACATCAGATTTGAAGTATGCAAAGTAAGTGTTTGATTCCACCGTACATTGTTTGCTTCTACAAATATACCCAGAAGATTAAATGTACTTTAGCCAATTAAAAGGAAACGGTTACATCAAAGAGGTTGAACATTAACCAGAATAAGTTTTAACACTAGCTACCCATTCAAATGTATGTATGTATACACATACGTACGATAAACACATAAATTTTTATGAACGTAATTGCAAATATAATAACCAAAAGTACAGAAATCGTTTTGTCGTATTGTATCCTATGCCGCCTTATAAGTAGAAAATATTAGAACATTTAATTGTTATCTTCCCAATGGTATTAATATGACATATAGGAAAATCGTTGTCTCTCAATCTGTATCTTTAAATTTCTCATCTTATTGAAGAACTATTTATTTGTTAAACATATGAAAACATAACATACGCATATAAAAATAAATATTATTTGTTTATATGTATGTGTATGCTTACTTTTATAATAGCAAATGCATGAGAAGAAATATTTGTTATTGAGAGTGGTGAAGAGAAAAGCTTTTTCCTTGCCATAAAGCAAGTTATTGATAAATTTCAATTCAATTTATGGAAATATGGGAAATCGTTTATATTTGTTAAGGCATTTTAGAAGACTACAACTTAAAAAGAACTAATACTTTTTTTATAAAATTCTTTCGATAGTAGTAAAGGCTAGATATTATTTTTATTGACATCTCAGTAATTGCGGAATATATCCCTGAATCACAATAATAAAGTCATTGAGTTAATTGGAATAACTAACAAGATCTGACTGTTATGGTACGTAAACTAAGTTTGTTTAAACGCAAAAATTGCATAATATCTCCAGCAAGGTCTTATTAATGCCAGCACGCTAATTTTATATACTCGTATGTGATTTGGTGCACATCAGTAGGAAAGTGATGTAAAGGATGATTAAATTTTAAGGGCCGATGTTGATTTTGAATAAAACACAATTTATTGTCATTTCTTTTTATTATGATAATATGGTATGATTCAATTATGTATGGAACAAAATATCGGCCAAGTGGCCTTGGCGGCACACCTCCATCCGATGGTCCAAATTTTCGATGACACTGAGCCATATTCGAGGTTCTATGCCGTTAATGTGCCGAATTATTTCATCCTTTAGCTCTTGAATTATTGCTGGCTTATCGACGTAGACCTTTTCTTTCAAATAACCCCAAAGAAAGTAGTCCAACGGTGTCAAGTCACATGATCTTGGCCACGACGTGAAATACACGGCCATTGAATTTGTTACGCAAAAGAGCCATTGTTTCGTTAGCTATGTGGCAAGTGGCACCGTCCTGTTGAAACCACATATCATCCACATCCATATCTTCCAATTAGGGCCATAAAAAGTTCGTTATCATCTCACGACAGCCAACACTATTCACAGTAACCGATGATGCCGCCAGTCCATAAACCGCGCCAAACAGTCACTCTTTGTATGTGCATTGGTTTTTACATTTCTTCCTTCTCGTCAATTACGGCTTCCCCGAAATAGGTGAATCCGAAAATGGTCTCCTGAACATACAGAAATCCTTCAGATTTCTCCAATGGCATCCGAGCCTAAAATAACACCACATGGACGACATCGGAACCAATATCGATCAGCCGAATCCATGTCTGCTGAAGCCATAGTTTCTGCCGCTACGTCTACCTTGGGGTTGCACTTAAAGGATGGCCGGCATACAGTCAACTCTAGTCACATGTGCCGGGGCTCGTATTTGTAATAAAATTTGAGTGTGGTCTCGTACTTATAGGCCGCACATTCTAAAAGAGTCGCTTCATCTCTGCAAATTACTAGCCTGGTCGTATCTAGCACAATCAATAATCTAGTCCATGACTTTCAATTGTCGATGGTAGCCTGGACGCAGACCCTGGCAGTCATCTGTAGCCATAGTCTTCCAGTTGGTAGTGGGTGAAGCCAGCTGTTTTGGTCCTTGCCACAGCGTCGGCAACGATCGAGACTTCGACAGTTGGCCCGTATATGCGATAACGCCAGGCAATTATAGCACAAATCTTTCTCGGCAATACACCGCAATTTCTTTTCAACTGGTGCAGTGAAGAATAAAGTACACTGGCGGAGCGCGTGAAACTTATTGATAATAAGGCAATGATATTTGGAGTTGAAGGCCATATGGATCTGTGAAAGGAGGGAGTTTCATAAATATTAGTCATGAGGCACGAAAGTAGACCATTCTGCCATTCTGAGTCTTTAAGTCTACTGCTCGTACTCTCCTATCTTTACCGTGGTATATCTTGATTACACGCCCTCAGCGCCATTGGTGGGACAAGTGAATTCATTTCTTAACACTACAAGATCGTTTTCATGCAGGTCCACCTGAGTGACCTTCCACTTATTTCGTTTATGTAACTCTTTTAAATATTCTTCTTTCCACCGTCGACATATTTCTTGGTGTAAAGCCTTTACTTTTCGCCAACAATTAACAATAGTCAAAGGGGAGTTTATCTCTTCCGGTTCAGCTGGAGCTAATATAGAAGAGTTAATCAAGAAATGTCCGGGAGTAAGAGCTAACAAATTATCGAAGTTTTCAGACATAGGTGTTAATGGACGCGAATTGAGACACGCTTCAATTCTCGCCAGCAATGTTGAAAATTATTCGAAAGTATATTTTATCTGTCCAGCAGTCTTTTTGAAGTGAGTTTTCAAACTTCTAATGCCTGCCTCCCACAGACCTCCCATGTGAGGGGCAGCTGCTGGAATAAAATACCATTCCATGTCCATACTTATTCAGAGCCGTATAACCTCTACATATTTTTTTAAAATTAACAGCTTTTTCTCGCGAAGCGACTACGAAATTGCGACCGTTGTCAGATAGTATACGATTTGGATAACCTCGACGAGCAACGAAACTTCTAAAGCAGCTGAAAAAGCAAGAGTGGACAAATCGCTAACTGCTTCAAGATGAATGTAATTCGTGGAAAAACAGATAAACAACCAAACATAACTTTTAGTAATTCGACAATAACGACCAGTAAACTTTTTATTTCAAAAGGACCTGCAAAATCGTCACTAGCATTAGTGTAAGGGCAATTCAATAGAGTCCTCTCTGCTGGCAAAGCTGCCATTTTTTTGTAATCTTTTTCTAAGCAGCACGCATACCTTATAATTGTTTAATAAGTTTTAACATTGTTGAATTCATAGCTATCCATTCGAATGTATGTACTCGTATGTATACACATACGTACGATAAACACATAAATTTTTATAAACGTAACTGCAAATATAATAACCAAAAGTACAGAAATCGTTTTGTCGTATTGTATCCTATGCCGCCTTATGAGTAGAAAATATTACAACATTTAATTGTTATCTTCCTAATGGTATTAATATGACATATAGGAAAATCGTTGTCTCTCAATCTGTATCTTTAAATTTCTCATCTTATTGAAGAACTAAAGGGTGTTTTTATAGACGTATAGAACTTTAAGTTGACATTAGTGTTCAAGATGGCGAACCATTTAACAGCTGTTAAGTGATTTATTCTCAGTTTGGTAAGGCGTAGATTCGTCGAATGGGCCCAAAACGAGATTGCCGTAGTTCCCGATTTTCATAAGCGAATTTTGTTTAGCGATGAAGCGCACTTCTGGTTGAATGGCTACGTCAACAAACAAAACTGCCGCATTTGGAGTGAATCTAATCCTCTAGTGTATGTCTAAACACCGTTACATCCAGAAAAACTAACTGTTTGGTGCGCTTTATGGGCTGGTGGAATCATTGGTCCGTACTTCTTCAAAAACGATTATGCCCAGAACGTTACAGTCAATGGTGATCGGTATAGGGCCATGATTACTAACTTTTTCATTCCTGAATTGAACAACCATGATGTTCAGGAGCTGTGGTTCCAAGAAGACGGCGCAACATGTCACACAGCTAGTGCCACAATCGTTTTATTGAAAGACACGTTTGGTGACCGCCTAATTTCACGTTTTGGACCTGTGAATTGGCCTCTAAGATCTTGTGATTTAACACCGCTAGACTACTTTCTGTGGGGCCATGTAAAGTCAATGGTCTATGCGGATAAGCCACAAACGCTTGACCATTTGGAAGACAACAGCATTGCCTTATATACTGTTTCACTGAAAACTAGAGCCATCTAGATTCGTATCCAGACAATACTGCATACTTTTAGGTGTATCAATGGTAAATGAAAATCCTTAATCTAGCAAATTCTAGAATATTTAAGATACCATAAAGCTTATACAGTAACACAGATATAAATAATACACATCTTCCACACAAGCATTACACTATCAAATTCTACGCATTAACATAAATACTGAATTGCTATGTTTACACATACATAAATACCATTTATTATAAATAACAAAACACAGAATGATTTTTCGTAATAATATACTATACGCTAGATGCAACAAAATCTAGGTGTCTCCAACAGTTATAGGGCAAAAAAAAAAACACAAAACTAATTTAAGTACCTCATAAAGACGAATTGATGCTCGTTACAAGAGCAATCGTACAATAAAATATGCAAATCGTAGTGAAAAGCAGACTCCTATTGCAATAAAAAGACTGCACAGGGTTTACAATAGCTTTAACAAAATTCAACAACTACCGTATATGGACCATGAAATATTTGTAAAAATGGATTTGAAACAGCTGTCAAATCAAATCTTTTGTGTTTTAATGAAACATGGAGATGCCGGCTTAAAATCGAATTACACAAAAATAGAAAGATATGGTAAAAATATCATTACTTAAAAAGCAATTTACTGTTGTGGTCTAAAAAGAACGCCGTTAAGTGTCTCTTGAACACTGACATCAGAAATTTATATCAGAAATTGCCTGCAGAAACGTTTTCTGGCTGTAATTAAACGCCACCACTCTACAGTAAAATTTTGGGCTGATTTAGTGTCTTGTCATTATTCAAAAGCTGCGATGCAGTGGTATCAAAGACATGAACCCTCGGCCAATTGAACAATACTGGATTATTGTCAAAAAGAAATTAAATAAAATCGGTACTATTATTCGTGACGTTAAAAATATATTGAAAATTTCGAACAAATCACAATGTTGTGCAGATATTATTAGGATTGAGGCAAAACCGGAAAAATTTATAAAAGAAAATGAATTGTAATTTTTTTTTATATTTTCTGAAAAAGCAATAAAAAGCTATAAATGTATGCATAATAGGTTTTTAAAGCTTTTTCATTAATATGGCTATTTTGTCAAGCTTGAGGTCTTATTTTTCAAAAATTTATTTTTATATCGATATTTCGCTAAAATTTGTGTAGCTTCTTCAGGATATAATTATAAATATTTTTTTTATTATAAATATTTATTTATTTATAATTATATCCTGAAGAAGCTACAAAAATTGGAGCGAAATATCGATATAAAAATAAATTTTTGAAAAATAAGACCTCAAGCTTAACAAAATAGCCATTTTAATTAAAAAGAAAAAGGTCAAATAAAACTAACTAATTAAAGCTTTTTCTTTCAAAAATATATTCAAAATCTATTAGTGTGAACAATGCTTTATAGATCATTTTCACTTTTTGTTAAGGGTACAAAAATCTTATAGCAAGAGAGATGATAGAAAGGATTTTGTGGGTATTTTAATTTCTTTATTTGAAATTATATATTTAATAAAATATGTGTGCATCAAACATTTAGCATTCCTCTTGGAAATCTTTCTTACAATTTTTTTTATTAATCAAAAATTTTTATTGCTTTTTAAAATAATTATTTAGATCTCATTAATTTGAATTTCTAGAACTCATATTAATTATTTATTTTTGGATTAGGAAAAGAATAGGTAATAGGAAATTATTTCAACCAATAAATATTTGTTATGTCATTAAATATTTTTCATATTCAATAAATATATGTATAATTAAAATTATGAATCTTTGGTGGTATTCTTGACAAGAGTTTTCATTTACATTTTTTACTTTAAGTTCTGAAAAAAAAACTTTACGTTTGTGTGTAATTTTTTGTGGAAAATAAAACTTACATAACTTTTTCAAAAGTATATTTATTTTGTTATTTAAAATATTTTTAAATTAGTTTTATAGGTATAATGTGAAAAATGCTTAAACGAATTTAATGTTTTTACAAAACATATACATGCAAAACCTCTGTTTAATTAATTTTCTCTATAGATTAGTGACCCCAAAATGTAAATGTGGCTGCGGGTGTCTAATTATAAAAAATAAAAATAAACAAAATTAATCTACGAAGACAGTTCTACATCTGCAGCCGAATTATCAATAAAATTTTTAGCGATTTAGCTAAAATATTCAATCTAAAATAATATTATTGGCACCATTAATATTAAGTGTTGTAAGTTTGTCTTTTGGCGTCAAAACATATTTAGCCGAGAACACAAAAATAACACATATCTATCAGGCATGTTCTGAAAATGCCTTTTTCTCAAAGTCATTCAAAGTCACGAAAAATGTGTTCTGCGCTCAATGTCATTTGAAATCTCGTAATTTAAAGCGGGCCAACTAATTATCTTACGATATCAAGTCACTAAAATCATTTTAAGCATTTTGCTTTGAATTCATTAAAACAATGATTAAATTCACTTAATTTGAATTGTTTTTTTTATTTAAAAATACCATTTATTTTTGGATAATTTTTTTGTTTTGTTTATATTTTACGTGCTTTTCATTTCTCGTTCTTTTTTTTCTAAGCAAAATTTTATAATAAACAAAGTATGTATAAGAGCTTTAAGTTCATGATTGAGAACAGTAAAAATCACTACTAAAATCTAAAAATCTTGTGATTTCCAGAACATTAAAAAATTACTAAATTGATTTTAAAATCGCTTGTGGTTTAAAATCACCGGGATTTCAGAACATGCCTCTATATCAATTTATTTTCACATACATTTGTTGAGCATTAAGTGTTCAAACATATATTGAACAAATATTTGCTGTCAAAATTAGAGGTTTGTTAGTTCTCAAACGAATCTTTCAGTAAAACGGATGGGTTGTATTATTTATTCCGAACGGAAAGGAAAATTTCGCGGTAAGAAATATCGATCGATATGCAAATTAATATTATTCATTCTTGCGGAATTATCTAATTATTTTGAATTGTTTCATTTAATTATGAATTAAAAAGTTATCTATTGTGAATGAATTGTGTTAATTTTTTAGTTGTTGTTGATAAAAAAGACTAGCATTTTTTAACATCAAAATAAATTGTAAATAAATAAAAAGAAAATAAATTTTCAATAAATAAAACGGAAAAAAATAAAACACATTTTATTATTGCGAAATTTTGTATTTTTTCTTAAATTTTTGATCTTTCCGTGAGAAAATTTGAGCGTAAGCAAAATGTAGAAATTTATCTATATTGCGGAATCAACAATATGGTAATACCGCCACGGTAGAGATCATACCGCAACTGTGGAAAGTGGCACAGCAACAGAATGAATAATTGCAAATTTTGCTTCCGCACAAAAAATTCTTTCCGCACTGGCGGAACAAAATAAATAATTAGACCCAATATTTGGATCGTACACTCGCTATTTCTGTATTTTGTGTACAACGTTTTTTTCACCCTTAAAAGTAAACAAGAACAAAAACTTTTCGTCGTTATTCTGCCGGCGTTATTGCTCATATTCAGAAATAAAACCATCTGGATGTAAGCATGATTTAGTATTGAAATTTGCCCACAGGTCATCGCAAACATAATATTTCAGTTAAGCAAACTTGTGTAAAACAATAATAGGAATATATTTGTGGAAAAATTTAAAATAATCTAAATTTTTAAATTCTTAGTTTTTTTTGTCCTTCTTAAATTATGGGTAAAAAAAGTTCAAAAAATTTAAGAGTTAGAGGGTTAAAAGCTTATAAAAATATTACTCGCAGTTTTCTACATATAATAAGTTAGCTAAACACTAAAAACAAGGGGGAAACCTTAAACCCCATTTTCAGATAGGTTCACATGCAAACTTTCCAAACACCAAAACACAAAGTTTTTTTAGTATAATCAGTTGTCAGAATCTTGTTACTTAAAAAGACTTCATTTTTATGTACATTGAATCCCCAAAATCATTGTTTTTTAAAATATGTTTGAGTGTAAATAGAAAGCACAAAAATTTTTAATATTTGGTAGTAAAATATAAAAACATTACACATTTATAGATTAGTTTTATAAACTAAAGTAACTACATACAATGTAATGTTAAATCTTTAAAACTTCATGCAGTTTGTGTAGTAAAACTGATTAAGTTAAAATTTAAGCAAGGTTATACTTAGCTGAAGTATATAGTTCAAGCTTTAATTTTAAATGATGATGAAACTGTCCGGGGTTGTATCTTTATTATTCCACCTAAAAATTTTTTATCTAGAATTAAAATTTGGTATACTTCATATTTAATCTATTATCAATTAGTAATCCAATTCACTCTTTTTGTATAATAAGTAGTATAAAGTGTTACTAAATACCAAGTACTGAATAAAAAACTTAAAGTTGAGCTGAAAAGTCATCTATTATTGAAAACTGTTCATTGCAAGTACGAAATTAATTAATACATTTTTTTTTACACAAATATACGAAATCTTTCTGGAGCACCCTCGTGAATATAAAATTATATGTTGCATTAATATTATAAATAAAAATGCAATTAATTTTGACCAGTTGAGATGCAAAGAAAAATTTCATAATTATTTAATTTTAGCTCTATTTGCAATACGCAATCATTAAGTTTTAAAGCCGCATTATAAATTTGAAAAATATTACAGATATACAGACATACATACATACCATAAATGGACACTTTCCTGCACAAGTAAAATTTCAGTAAAAATAAAAGTTTACTTTTAATGAAATTTAATTTTCATTACCAGTAAGCTTTTACTGGAAAAAATATCATTAACCATTTAACAGTCCTTTTTTTAAAGTTAGTACTATACTGAGTAAGTACAACTTATTCTTGAACGATGGTTCAATATATTACCTCAAGTACCACTAAACTCATTTTTAGATTTCGGTGAAGAAACTAATGGTAAAGTTAATACACATTATTTCCAATTCAATGTAAATATATATAACTTTACTTTTCCAATAATAAATACTATGTATGTATACACAGGGCGCCCAATATGAGAAAAGCAGAAGCTTAGCTTACTTGGATCTTTTGATGTGGCCCCTTTGTGATTCCTGTGATAAGAGGAAGTAAAGAAGGACATCAATAGAGATAAAAAAGTAAAAGGAAATAAAAATGAAGATATATAGAAGAAAATGATGAGTCCGTAACTTAAACCAATTACAACTCCTAACGACAGCGCACCGAGACCCTGTAGGTAGCGCGTGAAAAAAATTCTAAGCCAAGCGTATTTAATTGAAGATCTAACAAAACAAAAATTAATGAAAATGTGCAATATCGGTTGTATTTTTGACATTTCTCAGCCATTTTTTGAACTATTGCTCTCATGTTTTGCACATATATTATGACTATCATTTCAAATAAAACTGCATACCACTTTTTTTTTAAATTTCGTTGTTTTGACAAAATATGCAAGAAAAAAAAAACACACTCAAAAAATAAAAAAAAAATAAAGATAGTTGTGGTTTTTGACGCATAGCTCCGCTTTTGAGTTTCAATAGCAATAGTTTTACAAAAACAACTGACAGATTGGTATTGTACGTTATCTAGGGACTTCAGAAAGTTGATTTTAACTACTTGACTGACAGAGAGATAGACAGACGGACATCGCTTATTCGACTCCGCTATTTATAGG
Organism: Thelaira solivaga; assembly: GCA_947397855.1. Taxonomy (NCBI): domain Eukaryota; kingdom Metazoa; phylum Arthropoda; class Insecta; order Diptera; family Tachinidae; genus Thelaira; species Thelaira solivaga. Next base: position 56,734,511 of record OX377610.1, on the reverse strand, counting down.
TATTCAGAATAGAATATATATACTTTATTAGATGTCCCGTATACAGTGCAGAAATTACAAATGGAATCACAAAGTTTTATAAACCCTTTTTACTTACAGTGAAAGGTATAAAAATAGTAATAAAATAAAATTTTTAAATTAATAATTTTAAATTAATTTTGTATTGAAAAGTTTCGTTGTGATATGCATTTTTAAGGATTAGCGACAGAAAATATTGCATTGATTTTGCGACATTAAAAGCAATCTGTACAAATTTCAAAAAAACTCTTTCGAACATGAAACTTTGTATTTATAACTTACAAACGTTTTCAGATACGGTTATTAATAAGTTCATAAATGATTGCGCTGAAATCTCTGCCGTATGATTATTATATAATTTATTTTAAACAAAAGCCATCCACTTCTACATCAAAATAAAAGTGCCGATTTTACTATTTTCCTTGCAATTTATGCCCTAACATAATATGAAACAAAAATTAGATGAAATGGTCATTGTCAAATATGCTGTATGAGTATTCTGTGTTTCATGCAGCCGAGCACACAATGTCAAATAAAATTATCTTACATTATATAAACAAGAAAATATAATCAAAAATAACCAAGTATGTATAATAAAAGATATCTCTTGTCAGTTCATTTGATTATATTTTTTTTTTGTTCGGCATAAAGCACAATCCAAGTCAATGAAGGTGAAATATAGAAGAATAACCTGACCCAGACTGGTAACCATGCGAGTATAATATGAATTGCTGCTTGGCTTCATGAGAATTGGCTTATGTTGTGACGGACTTATCTTCTTCTTTTTCTAATACCCTTTCTAATAATTTATTATTGTACAAACTATTTTAATTGGAGTTAAGGGACACGGTTTTACACCGGCCTTATAACGTCTAGATTAGAGGAGGCTTAAACCTTCAGAAACTCTTGGTTATAAATTACAATATAAATTATACAATATCAAAGCGTGTTCTATAAGATACAATACCGACTTATGCAAACGACTAACTTGAATGTATGTGTTACGAGATAGATTGTAACAACAAAACTCCTCCTAGCTGGATCATAATTGGCAATCATTTCAAAAAAGTTTGTAAGGAATATTAAGAAAATAAAAGTTTATATTTGAATTACTTAAATAATGTGAATATTTTCGGTTGAATATATTTAAAATTTCATTTATAAATTGAGGTGGTGAAAAAAAACCTTTATTTTTTGTTTAATAAAGATTATGGCCCCGATTATGGTTCACAACACAAATCTAAATTCATAAAATTTATATTTTTCTGGAGCGAGAATTTTGCTAAATATTTTCAGTCTTACCTAGTGGAGATGGGACCAATGAGTATGATGTACAAAATAGAGATATGGGTTTTGGTTTTTTTGGTTATTTTCCTAAAAAAAATTTCCTAATAAAGCTAATTAATATTTAAAACAGAGTAACTTTAAAAATTAACCCAAGGCCAGTAGTAGAGTAGAATTTTTCATGCACAATTGAAACTTAATTGAAAGTAATTTTTTCTCTATAAGTTTCACTTGTCCTTATTTTAATTTTTAAAATTAAAAAAAAAAAAATTTTAAAGAGAAGCTCACTTAATTTTTTGAACTTTTTATTTCAAATCACCAAACTAAGAGTTTCGTTAAGACCAAGAGATAGGATAAAAGACATTAAATGTTATAGAAACTGACAACAATAAAAGATACAATTTATTTACATATAGATAGCGTGTGAAAAATACAATAAAATGGATAGGTTTTTTTCAAAATGCCAATAGTGTAAAAAAATATCTAGATTCAAGTATCTAGATCATGTTTCATAATTTTTAATAATATAATTTACTGTTATGTATGAGTGCAAGCATATTACACCTTAGCTTTAGCCTCTTTGGCATATTTTTATTGGAGGATCCAAGTGACTGTAAATTTTTTTCTTTTCAACCTAACCTATTTGATAAAGCGTATAGAAATCGAAAATTAATTTTTATCTCATCCCACACTGCAAATTAATAATATACTAGTATTTTTTATATTATTTTTTCATTTTGATCAACATATTGTTGACGCAGCTAATGAAGCTTTATTGTTATATTTATATAATGACAAAAAACACAGCAAACAATGTCATACATTAAATAATATTATTATTTTAGTTTAAACTTAAATATAATTTTATTAAAAAATAAGTTTGTGATTCCGTTTGTAGTTTATATACGGTACATGTGTCACCCTATAAAGTATATATATTTTTTGAATCCTTATAGATATCGGGGTCGATTTAGTGATATCCATCTGTCTGTCTGCATGTATACTGATGGTATAGTCTTCATTTCTAGGGAATGCTGCTAGTTCACTAAAGCAACTATTTTCTGATAAATATAATATATTTACATCATATATATTCATTCCATATTTTACAATAAATTTTAACATGTTTAGTACATAAATTTTAAATTCGAGTGAACAAAATTTATTATGTCAATGCATCTTATAATATATAATGCTATGTTTGCTAGGATGCATACCTTTCAATGAACTTTAATGCACAAATAAAATATGTATGTTTGTACATACATATAAATGAATAAAATGATGAAAAATCATTGTCGCTAGGAAAGCATGAAATTCAATAATATGAAAGTAAGATAAATTAATTTAATCAAGTTCATTACTGATTTCGGCATCGGCTTGATGAAGATAGAGAAAATTAAAATGTATTTAAATAATATTAACTAATTAAAATAAATTGTTGTGATTTTGAGCACTTTAAAAAATCTCTCTTTAAGTATTCTACTTCAATTTAATTTATTTAGATTTTATATCTACAAGTTAAATTCGATTGTGCTAGTTTTCTATATTTTTCACTACAGTAGCCAAATATTCACATTTTTCACTTTCCTCATTCTGTATACATTAAAAAAATATATATAAAAAGAAAATGGCAAATATTGATTAAAATAAAATTTTTTAATTGTTAATCCTAAGATAAATAATTAACTTAGGATCAAGAAATTCAAATTAAAGAGACCTAAGAAAAATCCTTTCTGAGATACTAATTTTTCAAAGTGATAAAATGTCTGCAGGAATCCAATTTATAATTTAATAAAAGAAGAAATTCTAAGAAAAATATCCATTAGCAATGCAAAAAGAATTTAATTTAATTTAATGTGAAATGTTTACAAAAAATTCTTAAGCCACACATATTTAAATTAATGTTTAATTATAATTCTGAGTGTGTATAAATTGAATTCCATATTTACGAATATTATTTATTTATATTACTATTATTAACGCGCTTTAGTTCATATTTTGAATTTAAAAGGTCCCATAAGAATTTCATATCGAAATTTAGCCAAGCATGTATATTCGCTTATTTATTTGTTATATAGAAAAATTGAAATTACTCCCGGATTGCTGGAGCGACATTTTTGGAAAAAACTCTTTTTCCTCATCGTCAGCATTTGTGGGATGCTGAGAATCAAAGTTAGAAACGTTTTCTAAGAATGTTTATTGAAAAAAAGGAATTTTAAATATTTTCATTAATTCAATTATCTGAATATCCAATTTGCAACAAAAACGCGAGAGTAAAAGAACGTGCTGAAATAATATTAACGAAATGCAGGTCACCTGCAAGCGAATGGTAGAATATGCCTGTAATTTTTATATTGCTAGTATTTACTTGGGTTTTGTGAAACGCACGTTTTCATGAAATTGTACAACCCTTTAAATCGTATTTTATTATTATTTCTTTGTTTTTGACTATACAATATATTCGTAAACTTAACTATTCAATTCAATTAGCTGTCCTAGTTTACGAAAAATTAACAACATATGTTGGATGAAGTTTCACACAAATTTCTTGACAAATTAAAGGTTGTTTTTTTTTAGAAATTTAAAACTTGAGTAGATATCACTGCTCTCTTTGATAGCCCATTTTACAGCTGATACTTGCTTTTTGTTTAGTTTATTTTGACGTTTCATTATGGATAGACTTACACTAGAGCAATGTTTGCAAATTGCTGAAGTTTTTTTTATCAAAGTAATGGCTCTGCTCATCAAACTTAAGCATTGGTCACAATTATTAAGAGTAAATATGTTTGCCCAAAATTTTTAGATATTAGTACTTTGTGGTCACACTACGAACATTTATTTGCTAGTTTTTTTTTTTTTTTTATACAAACAGCCTACAACTAGGGGCAAATACAACTGTGAAAAAATATATTTGGGCTGTGGTCACATATTTGATAGCATGTAAATATTAGACTAAATAATCAAATCAAAAAATATATTTGCTCAAGAGCAAATACACACTCATAAACAAAAGAAACAATCAAGTTCAAAAACGACCCACACATAGGTTGGCGGAAAACCACGCCTACTAACTTTAAAAAAAAAACTACAGAATTTATTTTAATCAAATTAAAATACAAACAAGCACACTTTTTCAGTAAAAAGTAACAACCGGTTGTAAATTTTACCGAAAAAATTTTTTTAATTTTAAAACTTTTATTGAAAATTTAATTTTTTTCTATAGTCTAAGAAATTAACGACTTTAGGTGGTTCTAAAGCTCAAAGTTTTTGATACTTGGTAAGGTAGATATCCTTTGTAATATGCGATTATGCATTTCTCAGCATCTTATAGTCTAGTTTTTGATTTTTGCAACGGTTTTTTGGGAAATGAACCACTGTGCGATGTCAGGGTTAAGAATTATACAGCGATACAAAAAAGAATGAAGTGCTATTATTTTTCTGCTAGGTGCTATGGAGTACAACAAGAATCTGCTTTTGAAATTTGCCAGACACTCCCAAAATCTTCAGTTGCGGGTAAAAAAACCAGTTTTTCGTACTTCTATGGACTTATAAACCGATTTTAAGTTTCTCAGCGGATTCCTCATAGGCAACGAGATTGCCAACATAATGACTCGATGCACGACTATCCCATTCAACATTAATAAGTTTCTTATATTTATTTCAGATGAACTATTTGTTTACAAAAAAACTTTTTTTTACAAAAGTGTAAAATTTTAAATTAAAAACAAAACATTTTTTTCCTTTCTAACCAAAACAATTAGTTTAGAAGGAACTACTTAAATATCATAAAAAAACATATAATAAAACTGATATTAAGACATTCTTAAGGAAAGTATCACAGATATTAATAATTTAATTTGTTATTGGTAAACAACTTATTTTTTAGCCAATAAATATAAATCTTTCTGTCATTTCAAAAAACTTGAAAAAAACGAAAACTTGAGAAATATTAACACTAACACAGTAGGAAACAATTCTGCCTTTTACCAATTAATTGTGATTTTCGTGTTTTGTAACAATCTAAGCCAAAAAAAGCCATTTACAATTGATGGGAAATATTTACAATTGCACAAATTTGCAATTTCAAATACACAAGATTGTGAATTGGGCTAACGTATCAACGTTTAGGAAGTCAGCCTATTTAAGATATGTACTGATTATTGTTAAAAGCATGCAACATTGTTTCACAGCTGTTATTTGCTCCTGTTTGTTTTAACAAAAACTTTGAAAGGACAAATAATTTTTTGTCGAAAAATAAAACAAATATGTGCGTTTACCCTACTAGAATTATGTGATGGAAACTAGCACATACTCATTTCTTTCACTAAAGCATTTACATCTTTTTGTATTGAATTACATTCATTTGATCCATATGTGAAACAACTAATATATTTGGTGTAGTTAAATTTTTTACGTCAAAAAACTATTTTTGTTAAATTAAAAAACTTATGAAAAGTTACTGAAAACTAGTACAGAATAAAAAATATAGTTCAATTAATAATAGGTACGTATATATGTACATTTTTAAATACAAAATATACTAATTGAAATTACAATTTTACTAGTTAAAAGGCTGCAGAAGAAGCTCTTAAGTTTTGACGATGCGTGTGGAAAGCTATTAATAAGAACGGGCATCAAAAATAGATAAAAATGTGATTAATATGTAAAAAAATAATAAGTAATACAGTTTATATATAATAATATATTGAAAAATACTGTTTTTTATAAGGGGGCAATTGAATCATATAATCATCAAGTGTGACATTAAAATGATTAGTCACATATACATCATTGTTGATTAGGAAAGAGCATTAGAGTAAGCAGTTCAGGTATATATTCTATAGTTGTCAAAATTTAACATGATAAAGAGAGATATAACATCACATGTACATACAAGCTTGCATTTCTTTTTACATATTGGCCTTAATAACCTGATAGAAACTGTGATGATGATCAAATGAGCAATAAAATGATAGTCATTGTTCTTGAAGGGTAAGAGGTCAACACTGTGGTCACATTAGAAGTATTTTTGTTTGCTGGCAAATAATTTTATATGCTGAAAATCAGCTGTTTTTCTGTTTGCTGCTAAGAAATATTTTGTGGTCAGATTACAGCAAACAAATATTTACAATTTTTTGGCGAATGCTTGTCAAATGTGACTATCTACACAGCGCGCACTACAATTGATTTACTCATAAGAACTTGATGTAAGAATAATATTAAGCAATGGTCTAATTAATTGGCCAACAACATCGTATGATTTAACCTTACTGAATGATTTTCTTTATAAGTATATAAAGTCACTTGTCTATGTAGATAAACTAGAGCGAATTGAACACCTGAAAATCAGCATCCGAAGAGTTATTGCTGAAATACGGGAGCATAATCTGCCACAAATTGCGTCGCGTACATGCGAGTATAGAGGTTGCGACCACATGACCCAAATGACATTAAATGTTAATATCATAAAATTTTTTATATTTACAATAAAGCCCGTTTTAATGTATATTTAAAAATATATTTCTTTCCTTCATTATGTTTAAATTTATGTAACGTTAAAAAACACACTTTACAATTTCAAATCGGGTGTTTTACAGGGTACTATTTGGAGTATTATTTAGATTTGCAAAACGATAACAGTCTGTTTTTCTCTTTCCAAAGAACTACAAACTCGCAGATAAAGCAGATATTTTAAGTTGAAAAGTGGTTAACTTGTAAGAACAGTAAATTCATTTTAATGACATTTTTTAAGAATTCATAATTTACTTTTCAACTCTCCGTTTAATTTATAAAATTTAATTTATGTATTCAGTAAAAGCAAAAGCAGTTTAATTATTTTCCTTTACGTTTAATATTTAAAGAAAATTTTTACATACTCGTATACGCAGAAATTCATTCACTTACGCCCTAATAATTATAACTTCTTGTATTTAAATTCAAACTAATTAAGATGTTTAATAAAATTGTTTCTAAAGAGGTGGAGGAAAGAAACTTGAAATTGTTGTAAAGAAAATTGTTTGGTAATTAACAATTAAACCACAAAACAATTACGCATAACATCAGTACATAGTCAATTAAATATAAATTAATTTATACTTATTTTGCATCTCTTAAATTTACTTGCTATTTACTCGTTTTGCATTTGACTTTTCATTGCCTAGTGTGTAAAGCTATTTTTCAATAAAACTTAAGATAGATGGGAAAATATATTTCAAATCAAAGATGACTATTTGTAGCTCTATTATATTAACGAAACATTTTTTAATACATTTTTATTTTTACACTTTAACAGTTTGTAAATTAATATATAAAGTAATGCTGTACGGTGTTTAAGCTAGAAGTTAATGTTTATCTCTGGCTACAAGTTGTTCAGCTAACTAGTTAAAGTCGTCATACTGACTATTATGAGCATCAATCTATAAAATATATGTATAGGGTTCGCCATCGAACATTTTTTTCCAACTAGTGCTTATTTCATGAATGGTAACACTTAGCTCATGTCTGATTTGCCAGATAATTTCTTTTATCCTTCCGCTGAAAGAATATGGTTGTGTTTTCGCTTGGTTAAGTGGGCCTGCGATCGACTTACAGAAGATGCCGATTTTTCCAAAAAAATCATCTTTTCAGATGAAGCTCATTTTGATCTTGGCGGGTATGTAAAGAAGCAAAATTGTCGCATTTGGGGCACAGAAACCCGCACGCATACATTGAAAAGCCGACGCACCCAAAACGAGTCACTGTTTGGTGCGGATTTTTGTCCAGAGGCATAATTGGGCCATTTTTCTTCGAAAATGAGCAAGGAGTGGCCGTTAGTCAATGGCGATCGTTATCGGCCTATGTTGAACGAATTTTGTTCACAAAAATTGAAGAGGAGGATATTGGCAACATTTGATTTCAACAGGACGGCGCTAAGTGCCACACTCGACGTTTTTATAGCATTTTCAAAAAAAAAAAAGTTATTTGGCGGACCCTATTTACACATCAGCAAATCTACTAAGGTTGCATTGCAAAGTGAATTAAATATACTTTACAGATAGTATTGAAAATTCTGCAGACTATCGATGATCTTGATTTCAAAATTCTATTTACATAACTGGCAAAGTTTTTGCAGTAAATTTTTAAATGCCAGTGTAAAGTGATAACTATTACCAAAGATGATGGCGTGGTTCTATAGAACTATTGTGGTAAAGCTGGTAACTATGCCTAATTAATATTGGTTCAAAGATACCCTGATATTTATGTACCACTCAACAAGATGCATCAAATAGCCTGTTAAGTATAACGCAGCAATGAAGACGTATAGAAAATCCTACCATTAATAAATAATTACTAGACTAACCCAATACATATGGTGGTTAAGGGAGCAACAGGCTTTTATCTTATGTTAGAGAGGGCAGCTGGAATTTCATGGGTCCAAAGGTGAACAATAACTACGTTAATTTCCTAATATGTGAAAAGGAAAAATCAGGTGTACAAGGATGCGTGAGGAACCAAGAAGACTTGTATCAGTCAAACAAACTAATTTATATTTTGTTGAGCTTGGCCCTATCTTATTTTTACTGTTTATTAATAATTTTCCTGAGGCAATCAGACACTGTAATATTTTAATCTACGCTGACGATGTAAAAATATTTGGTTGCATTGCAGAAATAACTGATCATAATTCACTGCAGGTTGACTTTTATAACTTCTGTACCTAGTGCAGTCTAAGTGTCACAAAATTAAATTTAAATAAATGCAAACATATGCAATCTACTAGACGTAATGGTGCAGTATACTACTATATCGTAAATTCCTTTTTGGATCTGGGAATATTATTGGTTTCTGGCTTAAACTTTGTTCAGCATAGTATGCTGTCTGTTAATAAGTCACAGATTGGCAAAGGAATTCAATGATCCATACATTACCAAACGTTGGTATTAGGCACTCGTTAGATCAATCTTAGAGTATGGTTCAGTCATATTGCATCCGTACTATAATGTTCCTATTGATCGAATGGAATTGGTTCAAAAACAATTTTTGATGTCCTGTTTAAGACACATGTAGGGTACACAATAAGACTAGCTGAGATTAGTCTATCAATCGAAGAATCACCCTGAATGTCTCATTTGTGATTAATATAATTAATGGAAACACCTACTCAATTTTTGTGTTAAGTAACTTATTCATTAATGTTCCACAACGTTCCTTACGGTCACACAATTTTCTGCATGTACAAACATTTCGCAAAAACTTTGCTATGACATATACATTCAGAAAATTATATTGTTGTTTAAATGAAATGTCTTTGTATATTGATTATAATTTAAATCGTTAATTGTTTTTATGTAATGTCCCTATACTTTTATTAAATATAGTTATTTGAATGGAATAATTGTTCAAACGGCATTGTAATAAAGTATATAAATATTGTAATATAGTCTGTGAAGATAGTGTCCATAGACTTAACTAAATAAATATGTTGTCTTTAAAATATACTTTCTGAAGTCGATAAACAACGTACAGAAAAGTTTAGCATACCAGCTTGGCAGTTGTTGAATCAAAAACCGGGGCTACTTCTAATTTTGATCATTTTATGAGTTAGTTATTTTTTGCTTATTTTGTTGAAAATTTTAAACAGACAATTTCATCAGAAATCACAATTATAATGTCAGTGCAAAAAATCAGAGCAATTGGTATACATATGGCCGATAAAAATCAATAATACATGTTTATGAGCGCACACACGAAACTAGGCAGTCTGTCTTATAAATACAAACAATTTAAATGAGACTAAATTTAATTTATTTTGCATTTCTATCTTAAAATAACTTTTTTTAATTTATTTAAAAATTGAATACCTACAGAAATTTTATTGCACTTAAAAACAAGAATCCCACAATTAATTTATTATTATTATTATTTAATATTAGAAACTAATTCTAAGATTAATTTTGTAAACGAGCACTCGTAACTTTGACCATCAGCTGCCAGGGTTCGGGCAGGAATTGAACCTGCGACTCCAAGATTGATAGGTTAGTACGCTGCCCATCAATCTAAAGGGCACCCCAACTAATTTTTTGGTTAATGTCTCTAATTTGAATTTCTTTAACTGAAATTTGTTATTTTTGTGTAAGATTAGCAAAAAAAGTGAATGTGCAAAGAATTACTTCAAACAATATTTGCCATTTCCTTAAAAGTTTTTTCAAATTTTTTTAAGAAATGTATGAAGAATGTGCAAAATTAAAAATTAGAATATTTGGCTACTGCAGTCAAGACACAGCCTAATTTAACTTGTTTTTTATAATAGTGTTTTTGTAGAAAAAAAATTTTAGTTGGAGTTATGCGAGAAATTACTTCCCAAAAAATTTTTCAAAATTTCATTCACCATCCCGTTAAGAGATCGAGCTCTGCCTTGTTGAGTACCAGTGTCTTCTACTATAATATGTACACCTTGTTAGTGTGATAAAGCGTTTCGTCTGACTGAGTCCGGTCAGCGATTCCCAATGGTCTGAGAATTGAATATGAAATTTTTTTACTGATAAATATACAAGAGATACTAAAGTAAAGTTCTGCTAATACAAACATAAGATCGACTCCACTGCTGGGCAAGCGGTTCTCTCAGTCATTGACAACGCGGCCTTCGTTTCCAAGCACATAACATAACATAAGATTGTAATGGGTGCTTCAATGGGTCAGTTCAAAAACGACAGGCAGTCTATGACTATAGCTGATCTTAGCTGAGGTGAGCGAAAAGCTAGCAGGGCTGCTTGATTATCTGACAGCACGTAAATATAAAGTCTTACTGATTGTCTTTCTCCTCAACAATTCTCTATACTACTTCTAAATAATTACATATATGTAGCGATGTAAACTATTGCCGTCGTTGCTTATTGACGCATAAGAACAATTTCAAAGTGTAAAATATTGCTCAGTTACGCCAAAAGTAACTGAAGCGACGAGGTACAATTGTAAACCTAAATTAGAGATATAAGCTTCACGCGCGCGTTGCTTATTTTCAAGTTAATAAAATTCAAAATTATGCTATTTAACGGGATCGAGTGTTTTTCTAGATTTACGATACTACAATATAGACTACAGTAATTAGATAAATAAAATCGTATAAAGTTGTCTTAACTTGTTTAAAAAAATACTTGCCAGTTTTAAAAATTATTTAATTAACAAAATATTAATCTTTATTTGTGCTTAATTCCAGAAATTGTGTTGGTTTTAAAATTTATTCTTTTACCCATGATATTCTCATGAGTTATTTATTCAGTACAATAAATTTAAATTCCAAATAGAAATTATTACAAATTATTTAATTATATATAAAAAAGCTAATTTTTATAAGAACTCAATACATGTTTTTAAATTCATTGAAAAATATAAAAAATAATATATGGTAATATATAAAAGGTTGTTGAGCGATAAAGAAATTCATATTGATGAACCGAAATGATGGGCTAATTATCTGCAAAAAGTTCTAAACAAATTTAAAAAAAGGTGTAGTTAGGGTTCTGTACTCATAACTCCACAATTAAAAAATTGATCGGACTAAATTACAATACCAACTTGAAGCGAATCCGTGAATCGACTTAATTGAGTAGAATTTGCAAAAAGAGCAACAAACTTTTTACTCTTGGAGAAGGGTATAAAAAAGAGCCATTTCCTCACAGACTTTACGCATATGAATAAGACGCGACATTTGTCGTTATACACATAAATAACAATACGTTATTTTCCCCCCTACTACTACTCGTACTAAAGCTGACATTATTAAATAGGGCTTAAATTCTCTTCCAATATACACTCTTTGAAATAAAATTTAGGTTTTTTATTATTTCTTTGCTTTAAATGCCAAATGATATTTCATTAGTTTTCTGTGAGTTGCTACTTTTTGTTATTCTAATGAAAAGCAATTAACTAATTGTCAAACTGACAACAGAACTCTTCTTTACATAAAGTTTTCCCTTAAACAATCAGACATGTTTGTTTTAGTTTTCCTAATATTGCAGTCAAAATTAAATAAAACTTTTCTTTTGCTTTCTTTAAAATAAAAAGAAAAAGCAAAGTGGTTTTACATGACCAAAACTTTTGAGTATTATTTTAGACACAATGTGTTTTTAAACTTCACCTTTACAAATAGTACACAAATATTTTTAAGAATTTGCCATATAAAGTTTTAGTTTGGAAAAAATTTGGTTTTAATTAAAAAAATAAAACAATTGGGAATGATATATTCGTTTAAGCCGTATCTTATGTAACCTGCGTATTATTGATATGAAAAGTAATTTAAATTAAGATTTTATTGAGCCAAACAAAACAAACTGTTCTAGCTAATACTAATGTATTGGTTTCAATAAAATAATTTAGTGCTGCTTTAATTTCAGTGCCCCTATTTACCTTAGTGTACGAAAAATATTTTGTTGTTCTATAAATCCAATTTAAAAAAATATTTTGCTTTCAAACGAATTCACATTTTTTGGTGTCGAATTCATATAATTTTATTCGTTTTAAATCCGACTAAACAAAACGAAAGTAAATAATTGTAAAATTGTAAAAAAAGCAATAGTGCGAAGCGTTTTTTCCTGCATATTATTAAAATTATATACACAAAAATTTTAAAATTTTGATGAATAAAATCAAGAGGAGCCATCAAAAACCACTTTCCGAAAATAACAAACAATATTTGTAATTTTATAACACAAAAACTTGATTTTGTGTCGCTTAAATAAAAGTTCGAAGTTACATTCGAATATCAACGCGAATTTAATGCAGAACACCAAATATTTGGTCTAAACAATTTTTCGTTTTTCAAAACGATTTAATTTAGAGAAGAAAAACACTAATTCATTTGGAAATTAATTAAATATAAGTTGTGTATGAAATACTCCATTTAATATTTCTACATTCATAATTACTAAAAAAAAATATAAAAGGATGATTCGGCCACTCTAATAAGTCACTCTTAGTATTTATCAAGGGCTTTAGGACTTCCAAGTAAAAGTTGTAAACGTTGCGTGTGGAATTATAAAATTATACTATAAGCATATCACTTGTAGGGTGTAATAATTTTCGATAAAGTTCCCAACTTATTTTGGCAAACAAGTTTTTACTAAAATAACATGCGAACTTTTTTTTGTTTGACAAAAAATGTTAATTTTTTCCCCCAAAAAACTATTTTGCTAATGAAAAAACTTAAAGGTGAGAAATATTTTTGCTGAAATCAAACACTTTATTTGTTAAAAGAAACGAAAAGAGATAGAGAAATAGTTTGATTTAATTTTTGTAGTTTTGTAACTGACATTGCGGTAATATAGTTTTTTTGTCACAATCTTTTTATATTAAAATCTTAAATAAGTAGCCAACAAGCAAGTAGGTACAAAAGGGTCAAAAGCTAAATGAGATAATTAATTCAAATTTAAATATCAGTTTTATAAATAGAAATAAAATAGATGCTAATTTCGAAAGTATAATATATTTTCAATAACTATCAAAAAACACTCACAAATTACACAGTGCAACAACCAAAATGGGAATGAGATGAGACCAATTGCAAATTAAAGTTGACATTATTCATAACAAAACCTTGAGGTTTTTGGGTCACTGTGATAAAATAATGCTTATTTTTTTATTATTCTGGAAAGTTGTGGTATCTTACTGTTTTTGAGGTCGAGGAATTCATTTTCGATATATATTTTTACCTAAAACTGGCGCTGGATGCCGCTGTCATTTGTACAAAAAACAAGACATTAAGGCAATAAAACTCAGTAAGGCACAAATTCAAAACAAGAACATAAAGTAACACAAGCGCACAATTATAGCTGGAAATCTATAAATATACTGACAACAATGTACCAAGGCAATTTAGTAAGAAAACAACCACTGAAGATGGCGCATAGCCGGAATAAATGTTTGCAGAATTTGATATATTATTGTTATGTTTGTGCAAAAAATATTTAATAGACAAAAAATTTGGTGGCAAAATATGAGAGTATGAAACAACTGTATTTACAGTACCTCTATTGAGAATGTAGATTTGGTTCTTGGTAGAAAAAAAAGCAGTAAGATACCAGAACTTTCTAGAATAATGAAAATTATTTTATCAAATGCTGGCTAGACAGCATTCCAAAATGACCAACTTCAAATGCGTGTAAAAAAAATTTTGAACTGAAATAAAAAAAAACCATTAAGGTTTTGTGATGGTTAATGTCAACTTTCATTTGCAATTGATCTCATCCCATTCCCATTCGGAAAGTTCGATTTTATATTACTGAGGAATCGTAAACAACTTAATTAACAAATTGCCTATTGAACTACATTTACCTGGCTATCAGTTCTGCGGACCATGAACAAAACTAGGAAAACGATCAACTAGAAGAGATAAAGAACTTAATTTGAAAGTTGCCGTTTGTAGAGAGCACGACATTGCATAGTCACGTACAAATAATATTATTAAGCGACACCAAGCAGATAAAATATTAGCTGAGAAGGCTTGGCATAGAGTAAAATCTAAGATTAGTTATTTAAAAGAACGTCTACACGCTTAGTTTGTTACGAATGCTATGAAGGCTACGTTTAAATTTGACTTAGGCATGAAAAAATTGTTTTCGAATACTATTAGAAATACTTTAAAAATATTACAGAAAGAAAAATCTGATAATTTAAATGATGCTATTGAAATTGCTCAAAAGTCTGTAAAGTCTGCCTTCAAAAGCAAAAAAGAGATAAAGTATTGCTGTTCCAAGAGTAATCCCAATGCGCAAAATTGGTGGGTTTATACCATTGATACAAATTTCAACAGCTCTTTCAGCCTTAGGAAGTTTGGATAGTGGTGGAACAGCTATTGCTAAGGCGGTAAACGATGTAAAAAATTTTAAAGATCAACTAGCTAAAGCAACTTGCCATAACCAACGCATGGAATCCATTGCTATGGGAAAAGGTATATATCTTAAACCATATAAAAAAGGACTGCAGTCCAATTCCAAAAAAATTATATTAAATCTACCCAGCCGTCCATTGACTGATCAAGATTTGATGAAATACTTTAAAAACTTAAAACATTGCGAAATAATTTGCCTTAAAAAACCCTTAACTCGAGAATATGGTATTATTAATTTAAATGACTCAAATGGATCTGGAACACATTGGGTAGCCTATTTTAAAAATCATAACTATTTATAATAAATATTTTAAAAGTTTTGAAAACTTACAACCACCTCTTAAAATAGTAAATTATTTAAAAATACCTATAAAATACAATTATGAAAGAAAACAAAAATTTAATACATTTAATTGTAGGCATTTATGTATAAAATTTGTATTTAACAAATATAATTTAAATCTTATTTATTTAAATATATTTAAATATAAATTGTTTTTTTTAATTTTTTTTATATATACTCGTAAATATATTATTTACAAAAATATAATATAAAATATACATTATTTTTTAACAATCTATTTCCATTGAATATTCATCATCTTCATTTAAGTTTAAAAATTGTTCCTGTTAGCCCCGGGAGCAAGAGAGTACTTTCTTTTATTATTTTTTAAGAATTTTTTTTTCTCTTATTAATCCTTTTTATGTTATTGATTACAAATTCTCAAAAAAGGGTCAGAATTGGCATAATTAGCTCGGAATACTTTTACAGATAGAGGATTATAATGACGTGTAAATCTTGAAGGAACGTTAAAAAAGATATAACTTATCAAAAAATCAGAACAAACATTTCCTTTTAACAAATTTAAAACAAAAGTAACATTTAACATAATTCTACGACTTTTTAAAGTTGGCAGTTTAATGAGAGCAAGTCGACTGGTGTAAGGTGGCAAGTTTAATGGATCAAAATGTAAACCACGTAGGCAAAATGGCAAAAACTGTTTTTGAACAGATTCAATATTGTTGACATCAACCATATAAGTCGGATCCCAAATAATCGAGCCATATTCAAGAATAGGTCTTACTAAAGACCAACTTTGAAAAGCGGAAGAGTTATGCTGAATGTATCTTTTGTTTTGAATTTAATCAATGGAAACACTTATTCCGAGTTTTTATTGAGTAATTTATGTATAAATGTTCCACAACGTTCCTTGCGGTCACACAATTTTCTACACGTACAAACATTTCGTACAAACTTTGCTATGGCCGATCCTTTCAGAAAATTATGTTGCTGTTTTAACGAAATTTCTTGGTATATTGATTTTAATATAAACATTAATGTCATAAAAAGAAATATAATAGTTAATTTAAATTGCTAATTATTTTTATATAATGTGTTTATACGTTGATTAAATATTTCCTTAGTACTTTATAATAGTTCCAATTATAGATTTTTGTATGTAACATTGTAATTTAGTCTGTAAGGAAATTGTCCATAGACTTAACTAAATAAATAAATAAAAAGATGTATACTATTGTTTTGTTATATACGGGTCAGAAAACTCCTTAGCCCAGCGTTTTATGAAACCAAGCAGACTGCATGCTTTTGCAATAGTTGAAGAAATGTGTTGAATAAAATTCAACTTTACATCAAGTAAAATTCTAAGATCAGAAATAATAGTTACTTTTTAAAGCATAGTTTACACATGGCTGCTGACCACGGTAGAAACACATATATTTACATTTTTTGTGATTCATTTCCATTAAATTAAGATCACACCAGGCGCTAAATGCATTTAGATCATTCTGTAGGTAAAGGTGATCTGCAAATCGATTATAGCTCAGGAAAATTTTAACGTCATCAGCAAACATTAAAACATGAGAAAATTTTATTATTTATGGTAAATCATTTATAAACAAAGAAAATAGCAGTGGGCCAAGATGGCTACCCTACGGTACACCAGATAAGACAGCAATCGGCACGGATCTAACTTGTAAGCTGATTTACACAGTAATCTAAAATTTTCAAAAATGTCTAGCAAGAGTAAAACATCGGTTTTGGGGTAAAGCACTAAATAATCATCTAATGCGAATATGTTTCATACTTCTTTGATGTGGTTATAATCCTCAGCTGTCCATTCTTCTTCTGTTAGAGCATTATAAAATTACTCTAGTACATTGGGAATAGTTCGTTCGTGTACTACCCAAGACTAATATATAAACAAACCTTAAAATTGTTCACCAAAGAACCAATGTTTAAATATTTTGACTTTTTAAGGTATATGAAATATAACATTATCTACACGTATCGCATGCAAAACCAAACCATAAAATAATGCACAAATTTGCACCGCATTAATTTCTCTTTATAATTTTAATTCTAAACTATTTATAAGACTGACAATAAAATAAGTAGCCATAAATCAGTCACAACCATTAATGTTGAAAATATAGTTTTTCAATATACAAACAAATCTTAAAATCTTCACGGAAGAGCACTTTCTCAATATTTAAAAAACCTTTAAAATTACGCACATACAAATATCTCCTAACGAAGTAAATATTTTCAAATGTAGCCAAAACGGACGAAATATTTTTCTCTGGTGAAGCCAGTATGCCCATATTTATACTACCGACCCATACTAATAAATAAGCTTATTCTGAGGTTTAGAACAAATAAACTTGCTCCAACATCTTCAACCAGAGCAAAGTAGTTACAGACCAAAAATAAATATGGAGTAATCTCTGATATTATAAATTTAATGAAACCACAACGTCATTTACAATAATAATTTATTTTTACAACAATAATTTAGGCATGCTTACCTTAAAATAAATCAAGCATGTCGAAAGCCATTTCGATTCGAATCGAAATACATAATAACTCTCCTGTATCTGAACAATTAAAATGCATAGTCAGAAATAAAATACACTTTTAAAGAACTTAAATGTATTTTCCTTTAATACTCATTTTATGTCTATTATAGACGAATTGAAATACACTTTAAGCAAAAAAAGTCAATTTTAAATATACTAACTTGTTTTTAAGCAATTTAGTGGCTTTGCCACCAAAGTTTTTACAAAAATATTTTCAATATTATGAATTTTGTATACAAACATTTTATTATCATCAAGTTTATGAAATTATTAGATATTGTAAAATTTTAATTTTTTAAGAACAAATGTAATTTTTTATTGACATTTTATTATTAAAAGCTTTTATTTAACTAGCTTTGTATGTATGTGAAGGTGGAATCTTGAAAGTTAAATTTGACCCACTTCCCTGTGTCTGATTGAGCTGAAAATTTGCATACTAGTCCAGTCCCGATGACAATGCATGTTAGTGATAAGCATGACCTGAGCTGCAGTCAGGAAATGCTGCAGACGAGTGAACTCCTCTACAGTTAAAAGTAGGGACTTGAAATTTTGCACACCCATTGGGGCGTTAACGACATGAAACTGCTGCCACCTCGGTTAGCTCCTAACAAGAGACCTCCTTCACGATCAGCAGCAGAGACTTAAAACTTTGCATATCCCTTCGGATATAATTACCATCGACCATGTCAGAGTCGTTCAGAACATAAGTAAGACTACAGATCAGTGATCTCATAAATGACGAAAATCTCTAAGAGCCACACCATGACTTGTGTAATTTTTTATAAGTATCCTAGCCTTTAAAAGCTTTTATGTATAAAAATTATTATATTTTTAATCCTACTTATTTTTGAATATTTGCTACGTTAGTGATGACACTCTATTAAAATTCTTTCAATTTAAAACTTAACATAAGTAACTCCTTCTATTTTACTTTCAATTTGTTATTTAAAAGAACCGACTTTAGTTTTTGACTACACAAGGGCCTACAATGCAACAATGGGTATTTTTACAATATGGAGCAAATCAGCTGTTTGTGCAAATATACTTGTATTTGATAATATAAAATGTCAAACAGGAAAATAATCGTTCTTTTGTAAATTACTAGTTTTTAAATAATTTTATTTTTTATTACCACAATTAGTTCTATGCTACTTATGTGTCGATTGATATCTTGTGCCATTTCTTATAGTTGTCAACGACATTTTGGAAGTCAGCCTATTTTTTAATAACAAAAAAGTAACAGAACACTAAAAAAAATTATTTTATAGGATGATACATTTTCGATGTAGAAATTACAAACGGAATGACAAACCTACCTTTATTACTTTCAGTAAAGGGTATAAATGCATAAGTATATTGTTTAATTCATAATCAATAAACATAAATTTTAAACGTTTTCTTGTCCAATATAAACATCATCTTGGTGGTTTTCGGCTTTTTAGTAAAATTATTTTTTTCCCTGGAATGAATAACCATCTGCCAATTAAATTTAACAAATTGCTCGTACCTATACAGGTATGTTCATACGTAAATAAACGTGACAAAAAATGTTATGTAAATATTGTGTATTCTTAAAATATGCAGCCTATGATTCTCTAAGGAATTATATTTTGGCAACAACTTTGTTCCGTAAAGCCAAAAAGAATCATAAACAAATTTGTGTATATGAGTATCATACCATTCAATGCAGTTGTGCACTAATTGTACAACTAAAGCTGAATAACTAATTGCAACAATTGTTTATGCGCACTTTTGAACCTTTATCAGCCACATTACGTTTATACAGCCAGTGATATATAAAACAGGTCGTTTAATGTATTTGAAAGGCTAAGTTAGAACATAATTTATCTACTTCTTTCAGTATGACTTAAGTTAGGTTACAGCGCTCTCAACTTTAGAATTAAAAAAAGAACTGAAACCAAGAAAAAAAATAGTTTAAAAAAAGCATCAAAAATTAATTTATTTTTTTTAATATAATAATTATTTTAAATATTATATATGTATTTGCAACTGGAATTTAATAGTCAGTTCAAACATTTAGAGATTTTGTAACATTTTTTAATCACACTTTATCAATTTCATTATAATTTGTTTTGACAGGACAATTAAAAATTCATACGCTTGTTTTGATTATTACTCGTACACGAACGAACTATTCACATTATACTATTCACTTATTTGAACTAAACGAACTATTCCGTGTTTTGAATTCCTATAGTTCATTTCATTGCTCTTTATTTTAAATGAATGACCTATAAATGAACGAACGAACTAAGCTTAAACAAAAGCAAAGACGAAGGAACGAAAGTTGCAATTTATTTTCTTTTACAAAAATGGTACTTAAAACAAATAAACTGAAGAAGAGAAAATGTATTATGCATGCTAAAAAGCTTAATTTTAAGATTTTAAAATTAAACGTTAATTTTTTTAGCCATAGTGACTAAAGTACTTTTTGAATTACATTATAAAAAAGAAATCGAAAACTAAATTTAAAAATTTTTCGAATTTTAGTTTGTTGTATTTTCGTAAAAAATTCCTTTCAACCCCTATTCGATATCATTTTACATAATAAAGAACGTTCAATGACAATCAAAAGTATAAGTGATAAAGATACAAAATATCAAATGAACTAAATGAACGAACTATTCCTTTTTAATTTTTAAGCTAAGAAGAGCGCTCATTAACTACGGAGTACAAGTATAATATATTTTAATTTTTTTATGAATTTATGTAATAATAGCGTAGACAGATGACGGCGTTAATTTGCATTAACACTTTTAAATCAAATTAACTTGTGAATTATCTCTATTTAATGTGAATTAACTTTAGCGTAAATGCATGAAATCAAGCTGAATTTATACTGCACTAGCATTTAACTCACTACTTCGTCAGCGAAGTACCATACTGTCGCTATTGTAATTTATTTCGTTGTAGATCATTTAATCTCAGTTCTAGGTTTTTAATACAAATAAAATCAAGAGGTATCATTAAAGTATATAAAGAGTACCACTTTGTCAGTTTATTGATTTTTCTATTTACTGAGCACCGTTTGAGCTCGGTATGATAGTTCTATATTCGGAAACAAAAAGCTCCATTATAATATTATAATATATGAATAAAAAGTCACCTTGTCCTGAAACGTTTAAGCTCAGTCTGATGGATTGAGGTTCGTAATATTAAAAATTCAAATCGTACCATTCAAATCAATAATAAGTACTGGTTCGTCATCTTTGCAGACTGAGTTGCACCGGTGTTCGCATGCCGTTCAGACTACTCTACTGCATGTTCGCATACACACTTTAGCTTGGGCAGTTCAGTGAAGGAATCACCTCTGGCTATTCCCAAGTGAATAGCTATCAGAAGGCTTTCAACCTCCATCCCCCATTGATTGGTAGGTTAACACACTACAAATCAATCTATAGGGCATTCAGTAAAACATATTTGTTTATAGTGACCATAATAATGTACAGATGCTTTATCCATAATATTTTGCCGGAGAACAAATCACCGCTACCGTAGATCATATTCGAGAATATTTTTATTTTTTCCTAGATCTTCTCCTATGGCCATGCATCTGAAAAGCCTCTCAAATCGGGATCGGTTCGTAGTCGTGTTCAGTGCTTTCCACCAGCTGAATCACCATCTTGAATAGCCAGTGAACGTTGCGAGGATTTAAGCCCCATTTCGTCCCTATGGCCCTCCTGCAGGCGTATATCGCCGCATTTGCCTTTGAGGCCCTTGCTTCCACATTCTCCTTCCATGAGCGTTTCCTATCCAGAATCACTCCCAGGTATTTTGCACTGGCAGAAAAGCTCAATTCCGAGCCGTTTAGCCTTGGCAATCTGAATGCAGGAACCTTGTATTTTCCCGTGAATAATAAAAATTTTGTCTTTGACTTACTCCAGTTAGTGATGATTCTAAGCGCCGTCTCCATTCTCAGGGATAATGTATACAGACAGATTCCTGATATCGCCACCGCAACATCGTCTGCATATGCCACAGTTTTGAAACCCATGGAATCCATTCTCCTGAGAATTGCATTTATGGTTATGTTCCATAAAAGCGGTGATAGGACCCCTCCTTGAGGTGTACGCCTTACAGCCGATCTGGTTATCCCAGCCGTACCCAGCGAGGAATCTATAATCCTCCCCGAAACTAGTCTTCTTACGAATCCAATAATCACAGGATCAATGCCAACATCCATCATAGCATCCACGATGGTCCGGAAAGTGGGTGTCCATCAACACTTCCAACGCCTCATGACTACTAATAGTCCACTCCCCATTAGTTCTCCGAATATACCCAGGTACCGTTGGAGATTTGGAGAGAATCTTGCCCAATCGACAAGTCTCTGAAGAGCTCTTAATGTTCTCACAAAAGTCTCTCCAGGACTTACGCTTTGCATTTCTCACCTCATTTTTGAAACTGTTTACAGAAGCTTTATAGAGTGACCAGTTGCCTGTTCTCTTAGCCTCGTTGAACAGTTTCCTACATCTCTTCCGAGATGCAGCTATGGTGGGGAATCACCACGGTGGTCTGTCCCTCTCCCTGTATACGGAAGGTCTGCAAGACCTTCTCTCTTTGGCTTTTTAGAAGCTAGCTAAGTAGCCGCCTCTTAGGCATTGGTGGATGTACACGACCCTGATGTTGTGGGTCGGTCCTCACCAACTACTCCAGGAGCAGTTTCCTTACTGGCCGCCTTGGAAGTTCCAGCCGCTGGCTTTGATACTTCCACTGCGTCAGATCCACCTTTATTGACGGAGGTTGCCACGCCAATATTGGTGGTATGTAACCCGCTTATTACAGCGGGTTCTCTGCAATCGGCCAACTTGGTTTTCCCTTGTTGGCTTTTTGCGTTGTTTTGTTTTTTTTTTATAATTAGTTTCCATACAGATCCCACGAGTATGCCCGTAATGATAAGGACCATCCATGCAGTGACGGCATACATGGACTAGGCAACTAAGGTTACAACCGGCCCGTGCCCTAGCACCGGAGGGGAACTGTTAGCCACTAGTTCTCTTTAACCACTTACTAGCCATTCATGTTCTGGACACTGCTACCAACCACCTCAACATTACAAGTGGGTGATAAGTATGTGGGGGATGGGAAAGGAAGGAAGGTATGTGATAGTAGGACTGGGGCTGTATATTTTGGTCCGCGAGTGTCTGCGTCAGATGGTCGGTCAGGGGCCACTGATGACGCATCGCGTTAGATTATGTCATGTGTGACTCCTATCCTTCCCATGAAGCAGACACCCCCCCCCCCCAACCGATATGTGTGACCCTATGTTATAGTAGTCAACAAACCGACCAGAGGATCCCCTATCCGTCACCTGGGGGCGCGACCGATGGGAGATATACAACTCCACACGGGTTTTATCCACCTTTGTAGCGTATATATTTATCTACAGCTCTGTTTTTAACACGTGCTGTTTATGTTAGATTTTCCTAGTAACGTTCTTTGCATTTATAAAATTGCTTTTAAAATATGTATTTTGTGAGAGTAGAGCAACTAATAAAACCGTTATAAGCTTAAACAGAAGAACCAACAACAACTAGTTACAACATCTACATTTGTAATTGGATCATTTACTATGCAGTTCGTTAAATTTCACAAATACTCTTATATATGTAATGTACAGTTCTATTGGAAACATTTGCAACATTTCCCTTTAAAATCATTTAGTACAAAGAAAAACGAACGAGCAATTTATGTGTGTGGTTGTTAAACGTATTAATTTAGCCAGTGATTTTAACCCTTTAAATTTTCCTGTTAAGATTTTTAATTTTATTTCAACAAAATTTTTTTGCATAAACGCACACAACTTTAGGTTGACTTCTGGTGAAGGAAACTTTAAAGGGAATGGCGTTTTTACTAAAAACAAATACAGTTAAGCCTTGATTATCCGGCTCTCGGGGGGCTGGCACCAGCACGGATAATCGAAATACACGGTTAATAGGGGTTATATTAAAATATACAGAAATTTATTTCTTCTGACGAAATATTTGTTTATTTAAAATATTCTTTTATATTACTTTGCCTCTTTGCTTTTAATTTTTCTCTCAATAATTGGTTTTGAATACGATGCATCCAGATTTTATCTTTTTCTGATTAACTGGAGAATTTTCTACAAACTTTAACAGAACATTACAGGCCTCTATCGCTTGTGCCAACGTTGGAGTTTCTACTTCAGTCTGTAAGCGCAAAATCTACTTTCGGATTTTCGAAATTTTTGAGTGTATTTAAAACCGTCAATTGAATCACTTTTAGAACCATGTAGCAAAATGTATTCTTTGTTTTTCACCAAATCGCGTACAGTTTACTTACCAACTCCATATTTTTCAGACAGCAATTTAACAGATATGTTTTTGTCGTAGTCATGAGTCAAATTAATTTTGTCTGTAATTGAAAGAACTTTTCTTGCTCTTTTTGGTAATTTACTATTTGATGAAGCCATAATTCCAAAACAGGTATTAGCAGATCAAATTTCACATATTAAATGAATAAAAACGCAAATATGTTCTTATGTGTGGGTACATGAACTTAAAAAGGAGAACCACCGGATTTAAATTTACATAATAAAAAAACCTATGAATGCTGCACGGAAAATAGATGTAAATCACGATTAATAGAGGAATAAATTTAAAGCACGATAATAGAGGGAAAAAATAAAAAGAACCGCATGCCGATTAATAGAGGCCCGGTTAATCGAGGTTTAAATGCAATAATTGCCAAATTTTCTAAATATAAATTTAATTTGTTTACGCACATTATATTCGTAAATAATAATTCGAGTGTAGTTTCCTCTTTTTTGTTTTTGGTGCCTGATGCAATAGCAAATGCTTGCAGGGTATACGCGGTAAAACTTATTTCTGCACATAGCTTTACTTGAAACAGTTTAAATATTTTTAACGTGCCTCCTTTTGTAATTGAGTATTTTTTTTATGAGATGCTGCCTTGAATATTTTACGTTAAAAATTGGTTTTTGTTTCCTACAGTAACAAAACTCACGTTTTGCTTTTATTTATGCTCAGGAATAGGGTGATTGATTTAGATGATATTTACGTATATTCTCTCAAAAAAAAAAAAAATACAATACTGTTGTAGCCAAATATTAATTTTTTCTTATTCATATAGATATTATATATTGTTAATATAATAAATAAAAAAAAATATTTAAAAAGAAATGACAGATTAATATTGATTAAAAATTTGTTCTTTTATATTTTAGAAATAACTTTAATTTCTCGTGTAAAGAAATTTAAATTAACTGGAAAATATACACAAAATGCTAGTTCCCGCTTCCCTTATATCTGTATTCATACACATACGTATGTATAAGCATATTACGTATGTACATGTGTAGCTTTAATCTATATAAATAAAATTTATTATCTGTTTGTTTATTTGTTCGCTATACAAATGATTGTTTTACAAACGGATTTGTCTAAAATTTGGTACATATAGTCTCTATATTTCAAGGAATTTCGTCATATGCTCTTGGACTGGCCACGCCCATTTTTCAATTATTTTCACTCGCTACTATTTAAAAAGATGTGTACCCGTACTTAATATAAGCCTGAAATTATGCTTAGAAATATTTTATTTACCACCTTGGTTAAGGTCTCTGATAATAATGCTAACAAAGGAACTTTATAAAGTGGCTGAATGTAATTAATTGAGGTTTTTAAAGATTAACAGCCTTATTCAGAGAAGAAAATTAGTTTCCATATGATATCTAAATATCTAATAATCCTATATTAACATTTTTATATTCAAGGAAGGTTTATTAAATAATATGCCCTTTAGCAAATTTTAAAATTCGATTCTGGCAGTACTATTGTTTTGATTTGCCATTTTTTATATTATTGTTGTGCATAAAAGGTTACTAAATTATTCGGTATTCGCAAATATATATTTCAGTCGTACATATTTTTCTTATTAAGCCACAAAAAGTTTATTTAATTTAAAGAACAGTGTATATTACAACATGTTTATTAGTTTATCTTTAAAAAAATTAAAAAAGTATCAAAATTATATAGGTAGTTTATGTAACCTCTTCACAACGAATAAAAAGAGAAATGATTACCCATTACTTTTTTATTTGTGTTAGTTTTACCAAAAAAAAAATTGTAATAAAAATGGAAAATATTAAAAGAAAAAGGTGTGATTCCATTTTTTTTAATTAATTAATATTTTTTTTCAGTAAAATAAAAAAGTTATTTTGAATTAAATTTTAATTAAAAATCATAGAAAATGAAAAGGTCGAAAAAATTATCAAATAAATAAAAAAGTTCTATTAACATTTATTTTGTTTTAACACAATGTAATAAAAAAAAAACAAAAACAAACACAGCTTAATGTAGCTTTAAAGTAGGGCCATACCTACTTGAAAATTTGTGGACTTAATAAAGGTTTACCATAGGATTATTAAGATTAAAAACGTCTCTGAATGTAAATTTAGCGATTTTAACTTAATGACGGCTTGCAAACCTATATTAAGTCTCTCTGAATAAGGCTGTAAAATTCTATTTGTAAACAGTATCTCTAAAGGTAATGATTCACGTGATTAAGAACCGGGCTGGGAGAGACCGGGGATAAAAACATATGGTATTTTAATAAAAAAAAGTAAAACAGAATTTAATTTATTTTTCTGGGATATTTGTAGACGAATTGTTTTGATTTTGTGCACATACATTTTTATTGTGATTTCTAAGAAAAAAGCTACCAAGCCAAAAAGACGTACGGACATCGTTAAATCCATGGCGCTATTTATAAGAATCCAGAATAGGTATATGCCTTATACTGGGTAGAAATTACAAACGGAAACGCGAACTTAAATACATACACCTTTCCTACTTAGAGTGAAAACTCTAGTATAACTAAAATTCACAAGTTCTAAGCACCGTACACTCTAATTAGCTATACAAAAGCAAAAACAAATACAAACTTTCAAACTATCAGATCCTGTAAATCTTATCTTATTTTAAGCATTTTATAATTATTTTAGGTTAAAATTTTTATTTTAAATTGTACTTGACTTAGTAAAGGTACTATAAAAATTAATTTTAGTAAAATAATACCCTTTAATCTCGTTCAATATGAATACATAGCATGTATGTATGTATGTGCTTAATGCAATGATGTATTTGTGTGTGGTGCACGACTGCTATTTTCGATTATGTATGCGGAAAATGTATGCATTTTAATAGGCGTGCATGTATAAATCTCTGAATGTATATTTAAAATTGCAGTATTTAAATGTTGTCGTACAACATGTTGACAATTTATTTTGTGCAACATTGACGTAGGAGGTTGAATAGTAAACTGTATTACAAAGTAAAGTATATCCGTTACAAGGGAAACTGTGCAAATAAAAATTAAGTTCATAGACGGTAGAGTAAAAAAAATTAATAAATGTTAAACAAAACTCTTTAATACATAAATATTTAATATTAGAATTAGCTATGGAACCTGTAATTTAAACTTAATCTATACGAATAGTAGAAAAAAAGGAAAAATATTTTTTTTTGTGTTTTTGTTTGCAATAAATATAAGTATCAATTCAAGAACTAAGGAACCCATCATACAAGTTCTTTCATCAATATAAAGCTACATTATCAGTGAATAAAAGTTACGAAACAGAACGTTATGGAGACTTTTCAACGAATTTACAATTAAAAATAAATTTTTCAGCAGACTGTTATAAAATTTGGTACGCAAGGGATCAAGTAAAAGTTATATTATAAATGGAAAAAAGTTAAGTGCTGTAAAATCGCTAGTCATCGCTCTTACTAAGTTTTGTATACTTTTATATAAATTGTCCCAATGACTATGCTGTAATAAATCTATTTTTTTAAAAGATGTGCAACAGGTGGCGCCGTTTTGTTTAAACCGGCTACAGAAATATAAGTTCTGATTAAAATCCGCACCGCCGCACCAGTTGTTCGTTGTGGTGGCATTTGTTTCTCAGCGAATTTTCTCAACCCTAAGTTCGGCAATTTTTTATTTATAATCACTAATTGTCTTCACTTTGCTCTTTTGTTTTTCCGTGATTATACATATTTATTATAATAATTACTGCTGTGAATATAAATATATTTCAATTTTGAATTTTATTTTTTTAACGATAGTTTATTATTCACTCTAGAGTTGCCAGTTTACCGTTTTTGTAAAAACGGTCATTCTGGCTTGAACGTAATTGCTAAAACGATTACCTCTTTTGTGAATTTTACTTTCAAGTTTAAAATCCATAGCAGAGGAAGCCAAGATAAAGTTAAGTGAGTAAAAGTTTCCATTTTCTTAAACGTTATAAAATTAAATACATAGATAATAAAACACACCTCACACGTGTCAAATTTTCATTTTTAATTCTTTAATAATTTTATTATAATCCTGCTTTGAGATTGCAGTTGCAACATTTTATAATTATATCAGATGAATTCATGCTTAAAGGTAGTACTTGGACTTTTTACTGCAAAGCTTGAGCCTGTTTTCTAAAAAATAGCTTGAAACTAATAAAATATAAACAATACTGATGTTAACTTATTAGTTTTTCAGTTAGTTTATCTCATATTTAGCCATATAAAACATAGACAAGCCCCAAATGTAAAAAGAAAATCCAAATAATAAACACGGCGGTGTATAATTGATATTATAAATGATTATTTATTTAGAAAGGAAATTCATTTTTTAAGTTTATGTAATTATTTTTGTAGTATAAGTTTTAATAAGACAACTTAACAACATTGCACTTTTTATTCAATTTTTCTTTTCCTCTTCTGCTAATCAACTGTCACCACTATTTCTTTGATCTCATACATAGTTGGACAGAGTGTTATTGTGTCAAATCCTCCCATATCTTAATTTTACTGTGCTATAGTTTCAGGAATTTGAATATTGAGTTATGCATTTGTTTTTGGATCCATTGCACTCTGATTTGTAAGAACATTTGCATTAGCACTTTGTTTGTTTAATCAAAAAGAGGTTCACTGTAACTTTTGGTGATTTACTCATATATATTTTTATACCCTTCACTGTAAGTAAGAAGGGTGTAAATAAGTTTGTGATTCTGTTTGTAAGTTCTACAAAGTTCAGGGGACACCCTATAAAGTATATCTATATTTTCTAGATCCTTATAAATAATGGAGTCGAATAAGTGACGTCCGTCTGTCCAACTGACTGTCTGTGTAATCGTTGAATTCAACTTTCTGAAGTCCATAGACAAAGTACAGAAAAATTTAGTACATATATCTGTCAATTC
The DNA here is from genome assembly GCA_947397855.1 of Thelaira solivaga. Taxonomy (NCBI): domain Eukaryota; kingdom Metazoa; phylum Arthropoda; class Insecta; order Diptera; family Tachinidae; genus Thelaira; species Thelaira solivaga. The sequence continues at coordinate 56,705,202 of OX377610.1, read as the reverse complement.
GTTCTGTTTTTCGATTGCTATTGAAATTCTGTACGATCGATCAATAAATGTCGAAGATATGAGTCAAAATTTCGACTACCACTATTCTTGACCAAAATGGTAATCAGTTCTAATACTGTCTCTTTCTGGCCACTTTATAGTAAAACTGGTTACCTTTTTGGTTATAGCTTGCTAAGTTTTTAATATATCGACTTGATTTCTTTTGCGTTGGATAGATAAGCATATTAGCTTTGATTCGAAAATTTTTTTTGCGATTTTTTTATATAAATACAAGACAGTCAGAAAAACATGGTACGTAGTTTTATTAGAAATGACAATCATAATGTGTGTGCCAAAAATCAGGACAATGAATCCACAAATGATCAAGATAAATCAAAAATTCAACCGAAATATTAGGTCTTCATTAATTTTGCTTTGTACGCTTGGTACGCAGTCTTATCAGAAAAGACAGTTTTACTATCTGTGCAAAAAATTAGAGTAATGGGCTTCAATATGGCAGAGAAAAATCAAGAAATTAAAACTGAAATTTTAGATTTTCATTAAAATGTTTTGTTTTTTATATTTTTAAGCTATACGTGTGCGTAATGTTTGTGCACGAAAATATGAAAACATGCAGTGGGTCTTATAATACACACGTGTGTGTATGGCTCTGTGTCTTTTAAATATCTTGAGTGTTAAAGCATTATGAATAAGAAAGAATTTTTCCCTTTTTGCCGTTAATTTGAAGTCCATTATTGATTTTATATATTTAATTAAATATGTTTGGTTTAAAAAATGTTTGCGAATGCTTGAAAAATTAAATTAAATAATTTTTTTTTGTATTCCTATCTTAGATTTTTTTTTATTACTTAAAAATTGAATTGGAATAAGATTGGAAGGATTTTTTTCTTAGAACTCGTTAATTTTAGTTTGAACTCAAATTAATTATTTATTTTAGGATTAATATTTTATTTTTTATTTGTTTATAATTTATTTAATCATTACAATAAATTTTGAGACTAAATATAAATGAGGAGCGATAGCTGCATAAGCTATCGGCTCAAAAGGACTAATAACAAATTTGGTATTCAAAGAAAATTATTTTTATCAATATTTATAATTTTTTTTCTTAATTTAAATTTTTTATATCAATATTTCGCTCAAATAAACTAGCCGTTTCAATTACATAATTTGTGGAAAATGACTCGGCACAGCCGAATTAAACTTGTTTTTATTTTAAATATTTAATGCGAGTGACATATTTTCTACAGCCAAAAAAATATATTTAACTACTTGATAGATATATTAAGCGATAGCATGACAAAAAACTGTTATGAGAAGACAATTTTTAACAAACTGAGAAGAGTGTCTCTTATCATTTAACGAAGTCAGACGTCATGCTTTGAATTAAAAGTGAATTGGTGTTCTTTTAATAAAAATCTTGCATGAATGTCTTCCAAAATAAGGTATTATTTTTTCATCAGTAGAGAGATTGTGAGAAAATACCCCAAACTGAATAAAACATTTCTCGCACAAATCCAGAAATGGTCGTAATTTTGCCAATTTATCGCTAGGTTCAATCTCATTATTGGTTACTAAATGAAAAAATCGTTTTATCTTTTCGAAATCGTTCTTGCAACGATTTATATTTTCCTAAAAATTTACAATCTTGCCAATGGTAAGTAAAATTATCACGAAAATGATTAACCGTATATCAGAATTTTAATCAAAATAAATAAAGTTTGTAAGTATACAGAATTAAATGAATGAAAAAGACAATTTAAAATTAGGTGCCAGTTAAAAGATTTCTTTTCGGATATAACTTTTACAAATTTATAATTAATTTTTTTATTTTTTAGAAGTTAGCACAAATGCTTCCAAAATTTTAAAAAAAATATTCTAAAAAAATATTTTGGATTTTATTAGTTAGTTTTATTTGACCTTTTTTTTTAAATAATATTATTAAGCTGGAGGTCTTATTTTTCACAAATATTTATTTTTATATAGATATTTTTTTCCAATTTGTGTAGCTTCTTCAGGATATAATTATAAATTAATCAAATTAGTAAAAAACATACATATTTCAAAAATTTTCTTGACAAAATTAAATTAAAATGTACAATAATAAGGTAATATGTTAAAAATGTATATAAAAGGTGATTTTATAAGAACTATCGGAAATTTAAAAAAAAAAAAACACAAAAAATTCAGAAAAATGCATGAAATATTTATTTGGATCGATAGTTGGGTCGATATAATTTAATGTTTGAAGATTATTTCATGCAAATGTTGGCCGCGGCTGCGCCTCAAATGGTCCATCCGCTTAGTCCAATTTTGGCATACTCTTTCCAACATTTCGGCCGGTATCTCACGAATAATGTTGGCAATGTTGGCTTCCAGTGCGTCAATCGAAGCGGGCTTGTCCCTATAGACATTAGCCTTAACATAGCCCCACAAAAAATAGTCTAGAGGTGCTGTGTTTGACAGTGACACAAGATACAAAACGTGCGTGAGCTGTCAAAACTAGTGTTGCCAAAAAGATAATAGCAAAAAAATCACTCTTTATAAAACAATTGTTATAAAAATGTATGTGTTAAATGAATTATGTTCCGGTTCACTTATTTAAAGGCATTAAAAATTCCATATTCAGCAGCCTGTATCTTTTGCAATTTTTAACCGATTGCAGAATTTTAAAATAGAAATGGAAGCTAGCAACTTGAGATATAAAAACAATCATAACAATTGTGTTTTCTGTACTAAAGAACTTTCTTTTATTTATTTTGATTCACTTGATTAAAGGCACTTTAACTAATTTTAATGAAAAAAATGTTTTCTTGTTTTTTTTTTAAATTTGTTTTACTTTATTTAAGATCTACTAGTAATGGGTACAACCCCCTTTTTATAACTTCAAATATACGGGTTTTCCTTGACAGATAAAGAGAATTTATGTAATCCAACGAAATTTGATTCCAAGCATCCTTAATGGCCTGAATTAGTGACTGCTTGTCATCAAATTGTCTGCCTCCTTCATAGATTTTACGAGATAGCCAACCCCAAACATTTTCGATAACGGTTAGATCTGTCGAATAGAGTGACCAGTCAACAATATTTTTGAACTATTTTACTACTCTAGCGTTGTGTATAGGGGCATTATCCTGATGCAATATCCAAGATATGGGACCAAATAGTTCACTAAACTTCGGAAAAGCCGATTCCAATAACGTTTTATAACTTGCACCAGTCATTATTGCACTTTGAAATTCAAGATCGATGGTGCCATAGTACGTAATAGCACCCCACACCACAACGCCGCCCTCTCGGCTGTGATGTCGGTTCAAAAATCGCTTTTCTTTGCAGATCATGGAAATAATAGTTGCAGCCATCAGGCCTATCCAAATTAACCTTCTTCTCATCTGTAAATACAACGATTCTCCAGTCATTTACGTGACCTCTTTGCTGCACATCCCATACCATGTAGTCTCTTGCGAATTGAAACCGCTTTTCTTTACGAGGAGCATTAACTGGCGGCTTTTCTTGTATTTTCAGGTATTTAAGACACTCACAGCTCTTAATTACTCTGCCTACTGATGACTTGCTAGCTTACACTCCAGCTTGCGCTCTCATTTTTTAAAAGTATAAAGCAGAATTAGAAGCAATTCTGATGATTTTTCTTTTCTCATACGTAGATAAAGACAATGAAACCCTTCCTTTAAAATTTTTTCCATATACCTAGGGGGTCGACAACTATTTGGCTTCGTCCAATTTTTTTAGCTATTGCGCGGTTAGAATATCCTTCAGAACGGTAAACATCAATTTTAGTTTTTTCCGATAGACTTAAAAGTTTTTTTAGCCATTTTGACTCGTAAAATGATTAAGATGTAATAAATTGCAATAAACAAACGCTCTCTACAAAAAAGCATCGCTTACTTTAAAAATAATAAGTTGCCTTTATACAAGTGAACCAAAAAAAATAGCACATTTTTGGACTTTTGTTTGATAAATTGCTTAAAAAAAAATTTTTAGTAAAGAAAACACAATTTTCGTGATTGTTTTTATATCTCAAGTTGCCTAGCTTCCTTTTCCATTTTAAAATTCTGCATTTGGTTGCAAATTGCAAAAGATACAGGCTGCTGAATATGGAATTTTTAGTGCCTTTAAATAAGTGAAACGGAGTGTATGTAACAATTGTAATAAAAATATTAAATAATAACATAATTCTGTTAATATGCCTAAATAATATTTATTTATTTATTTATTAGATACATGTATAGAAAAATTATATATGAGACCAAGAATTATGTTTAAATATGTTGCTGATATATTCTTTATTATATTAAAATGGCTATTTTGTTAAGCTTGAGGTCTTATTTTCCAAAAATTTATTTTTATATCGATATTTCGCTCAATTTTTTGTAGCTTCTTCAGGATATAATTATAAATTAATCAAATTATTAAAAATACATATTTCAAAAATTTTCTTGACAAAATTAAATTAGGGTGTTCAATAATAAGGTAATCCCAAACCTGAATCAGTAATTGAGCAAACTTTGGAAGTTTTTAATGATCTTGATTCTCATATTAAGTTTACAATGGAAGAAGAATTATATTCCAAACTTCCATACTTGGATACATTATTAATTATTAGAGGTAATAAGTTATTGGTAGGTTGGTATCAAAAACCAACAGCTTCAGGTAGATTAATAAATTATTTTTCTAAGCATAGTAAAAGAATTATTATTAACACAGCTAAAAATTTAATTAACAGGATACTGACAATTAGTAATAGCAAATTTCATTTAAAAAATAAAATGATATATACGAATATTTTGAAAGATAATAATTATCCAGATTTTTTAATTTATCAATTAATTACACAGTATTATAGGAATAGAAGATATAATATAATTCATTTAAATGGACAGGTTTCTTATAAATCAATTATTTATATACCAGGACTGTCAGAACGTTTAATAAATACTAAGATTTATGATACAGAAAAATTCCGTATGGCGTATAAAACATACAATACTTTAAATACATTATTTAGTAGAACTAAAGATAGAATAGAGAAATTTGATATGTCAAATGTATTTTATAGAATACCATGTGATGGTAATAAAAATGAAGTTCAAAACGGAGTTATATGACTATAATTGAAGGCCATTTAAGCCGCCACGTAAACCAATAAAAATGAAACTTTTGACAAAGTATGTAGGTACGACAAAAAATAAGCTTAAGACTAGAATGGCTGGACATAAATCGGATCAAAAGTATATTAACATTTCTTCTCATTGTTTTGAATTAAATAATTTTCCTAATTTTGAAAATGTTTCAGTTTTAAATATAGAAAACAATTATAAAAGAAGGTACACATTAGAAATGTTACAATTAATAATACACCTACAATACATAGTCAGATACAAAAAATATAGTTCAAAACTATAGACACTTAATAAACAAATATAAATTTTGTTAAATATTTTTGTTATTATGCACATATTATTTATATATATACAAATAAATGTGCCCATATATAAGCTTGTAATTTTATAGATTTATTTGAGCATATTAACAGAATTATATTATTATTTTTATTATAAAAAAAAAAAAATTTTAATTTGTTAATTGTTACAAACATAAGTCATTTAACACGTAAATTTTAATAACAATTGTTTTATATATACATTTTTAAAAAATAACTTTTATTATAATTTTTTAAATTATTTTATGTGTATAAACACATAATTTAAAATATTTCTCAAATTTTGTATATAAAATTAATTTTGTCAAGAAAATTTTTGAAATATGTATTTTTAATAATTTGATTAATTTATAATTATATCCTGAAGAAGCTACACAAATTGGAGAGAAATATCGATATAAAAATATAAATAATAATTTTTGAAAAATAAGACCTCAAGCTTATTTTGGATTTTTTTATGAGCGACGATTTTTATAAATGTCTTAAATACAGGTAAGTGAAATTACCACCTGGACAATATGTTAATCTTATGTAATCTTCTATACGACATTATTTCACTACTTTCATCATATACTACTTTACCGTACTAATACCATATTTAAATTACGCATTCATATGCATGCTTTTAGTTTAGGTGTGTTCCACTAAGCAAACTTTATTTGAATACTATTCACAATTGTATGGGAAAGTTGGGCAATTGAACGGTATACCAAAATGATCATTAAAAGTTTTAAAATCAAATTCTTAAATTTCGTAAGCGCTTCAAAAACATGTGAATGCCATATCAAGGTTTCTTTTTTTTTTCTTTTTCCAAATCCTTAAATACCACTACATGCAGTCAGGCTAGTACATTTATAGGGTAAAAATGAAAAACTTTTAAAATTTTAGATGATTTGTTAAATCCAATACTTCAACAATCAAGGTATTTTCAAACAATAAATGAAATGGTTGAATTTATTTTCTTTTCTTTTTTCAAATGCAGCCAAAAAAAGTTTTTTTTTTGTTGCAAACAAATGTAATAAAATAAATTAAAAAAAGTTTGTCAGAGAAAAGGAAGGGGTGGTATATCACAACTGACAAAGGACGATAATGTGCAGTCAACAACTGTTGTTTTATTAAAAAAAAATCCAATTTTGGTAGAACAAAATAAAAACTAAATAAATTCAACGTCTATGGCTAAATAAATACTTTCAACTGCAAATATTTAAGAGGATGTTAATAAATTTTTGTTTAAAACTAAAGCAACTGCACAGATGATGAGACGGTAAAAAGGCAAGTATATGCTGCTGTCAGCACTTTCTTAAAAATTTAAATATTTTTTTCTGTTATATTTGGAGCAGAGAATAAGCGTTTTATTTTTGTGAAACGAAAAAAAATATATACGCAAGAGATTTGTTGGACAGACTAACGATTAGAAGTTTTTTCTTTAGGAATAAAAAGAACAAATATATTCCACTGATATTTTTATATTTTAACATACAAAGATATCCAAACTCAAGCAATATAAAACATATTTGGTGGGAAATTTTATTCGCCATAATGAATATTTATAAAATTCATTTTCAGTTTGTTTGTTTGTCCGCTATACAAATTTTTGTTTTGTGTTGGATTTCTCTTAAATATGTTTCAAATGATCATTATACTCCAAGGAAGGTCGCCATATGCTTTTAATTAAAATATTATTTTTCAATGCATTTTTCTGAGAAAATACGTTTTATATTTTAAACCGTGTTTAAAAGTGAGATTAAGAATGCTTTTTAAAGAAAATCTTGTAAATTGGTTGTAAATATAATGATAAAATCGTATTTCTCAACTAAGTTTCATGATATTTTGGGCATACGTTTTCATAATTCTAGATTTGTTAGTATTAATATATTAAAAACTATCTTAAAAAAATTAAAAGTATTTATGTATCATACATATTATCCATTTTACGACATCTTATTTCGTTCAAGACCGTTATTTTTCCATCTACCTTCTCATTGTTAAAAATCTTATTACTCTTATCTAGAAAACATGACAGACGAACAAAGAAAACTGTTGTTGTTATTTGTTGGGCAAATAATTTCATGCACTTAAAAAGCGAAAATATGCGCATAAAACCTGAGCTTAAAAATACAAAATATGGACTAATGCCCTTATAGAAAATGAAATACAAAACATTTCTTATCATATAATTTTACGACATATTTATTAAATGTTTATATTTCGGTACATAAATAATCGGAAAATTACTTTTATAAATTTCTTTTATATCGGGTAAACTATTCAAACGGTAAACTCTGAAAATTATATGTCATATACTCGTACGCAGATATGTTGCCACACGTTACAAGACTATCTTACCTAACAATCCAACATCATCAATTAAATATTTTGCAAAAGTAACAAAATCTTCTTTTCATATTAAAACGATCAAATCGTCTAGGAAATTTATAATGAAAATAAGTATGTAATAAAATTAATAATAAAAATTTGGTTAATTGCATAATTTTGAATACTTTAAGGCCCGTTATTACAATTTTCAGTAGTTTTAGTTAGGATTTTATGGACAAATAACCGGTGTTTGGCTAAAACTTTGGAACTAAATTTGTGTGGATAGTTAAGGACACACTATTCAGTATTTAATTTATCGATATTTTTAATTTAATGTCCAACCAAAAGCTTGATATTTGACTCTAAAATGTTAACTTGAACTTTCAGTAACTTGTAATAATGGCAATAAATGAGATAAAATTCAGCGCCAGCCTTTCGTATGTGATAAAAATCTGTACAAAAAGACATTACATATGTATATATGTATGTTAATATATATGTAAATTTCATATGGAAAATGATATTTACTATATTTCACCTTCGATAATGACTGTTGTAGAGAACCAACTGAGGTAAATCGGTACTCGCCATTCAAGGCAAATTCTAATTGTAGAACTAAAGAAACGAAATAATTATTTTCAGTATGAGAATACATGCATGGAGTAGATCATATACATATGAGTTAATAAACTAAATTCTTTTTAGTTTAAAAAAATTTAATTACTTCTAGATACTGATTTGTATCTTGAAGTATTCTTTATTGAGTTTTTCTATGAACTAACTAGCAAAAGTATTTACAGGGTTATTTATACTTTTGCTATTCTTAAGATTAGAATGCTTATCTATAATACAGCTTGTCTTCTTTATTAAAACATAACAAATTAATATTTTCTGTTAAAAAGACTAAACTGTAATTTTTTTTTGTTTACAATTATGTGATAAAATTATTTTTCAAGTAATGATAAGGATGTTTTGTTACAACTATAATATTATTTAAAATAAGGTACAAGTAAAATTATTTTGTTAAACTGTATTTTTCTTTGTTTACAAAAATTATTTTCAAGTAATGATAAGAGTAAAAGTACATATTTTGATATAATGAAAAAATGTTTATTGTTTAACTTATGGTAATTGTTATCTTAACTCTCTCCCTTCTTAAAATGAATCGTCTCGATTCATAATTCTCCCCTCACTTAAAAATAAATCGTTCCGATTTATGTTTAATTAATACTTATTTTGTGTCTGATTCTTTCTAGTTCTGCGTTATATAAAACTTGAAAGTTCTCTCTAATTCTAATTGCTCTTAAAGTTAAATAGTATTTTGTTAATTTTAGAATAGTATATGCAAGTATAATTGTTGTTATAATTGCTAAAATTATATATAAAGAGTATCTGATAGGATGCGTTTCTATTGGTATTATGAATTTCTTTAGAGAATCTATGTTGTTGAACGCTAATTCTGAAGAGGATGTTAGTATTCTTGTTATTTCTAAATCCTCATCATGTTTATTATTTATGCTCTCTATTATTTTGTCGTGAATATTTGTATAAGTAATATTATTAATCACTACTCTGTCTGTGTATTTAACAAGTACGGTACCAGTAATATTTTTGTCATTTACAGTGTTTACACCGTCTAAGAGGATGAATCCTTCATCTATAATGGGTAATTATATTCCTGTAATACTATACATTTGGCTTTTCTATTTTCTAATAATGGTTTGATGCAGTCAACGTTTGTAGTGTTGGTTTTGCAAATATTTTTGCCTAAATAATTTTTACAATTACATACCCTAGTATAGACATTATTACAGAGGGCGATTTCTTTATCAGTGGAAACTTTGCCATGTTTAATGCTAAGTGATGTAAATTTAAATAACTTACAATAATTATTTATGATGGGGTACTTGTATATAGTAATGATGGAGTCATTGTTTCTTGCAATATAAATGTCGGCATATTCTAGAATGTTGATAATTGGTACAGACGATAATTTATGTGCCGTTACTTCTTTTATGTCGTTGAAGCTTAGTGATTCAGCTAGGTACTCGTTGTTTTTGACAGCGTTTATTGTTCTGACCAGTGTTAATAATTGTTCGTGAATCAGTTTAATTGCGAAGTAATTTTCTGTTGGATCTCCTAGTATGGAATCCAGCATTTTTTCATATCTAGAGTTAATTATTCTTTGTTTTTCGTTATTATCAATTAGGGTATTAATTTTGGTTTCTATTTCAATTACGTCATCATGGTCTGGTATGCCGGTTATGAACTTCAGGGTCGATCCCAAGAAGTTTAATCCTCGTTTTTTAATTTTATGCTCATTAAGTTGATCGATCAGTGTTTCTATTTTCTTCATTATAATCCGTTCTTCGACAGTAAGGTGAGGACTTTCGTTAAAAATTTGTTCATATGACTTGAAGTCTTTTGTTAAATTAGTCACATGAAACAGAAATGTAAATTCATCAAATAAATACGTGTCATCAGTTCGGGTTAATATGTATTTTTTCCCCTCGATATGCTCTATCTCAATTGTTGCTTCTAGCTTCTGGAATAATATTGCCAACGCGGCTATAATCTGCAATATTTTCTTCATTGCTTGGAAATGTAATGTTTTTTATATTGTTTTTGTGCACTGTTTTTCCTTTTTTTGTTAGGATAATGTCTCCTAAATCTTCCTCAACAATTTCTTTTTTATAGCGGGGTAAGTTTTTATTTCTAATCCCAGTTATTTTAACTAGTATTTGTGTTCCTTTTGTAAATGTCCTATGTTTCGTATTTTTATTCAGACGGTTTAGGACCTTTTCTGATGCTCCTTTTAGGTTGTCTATTATTTTTTCTTTATCTATATTTGTTGATCCGAAATATATATCTTTTGGTCGATAGCCCGTTACACTGTGTACTGAGTTATTAAGTTCTTTAATTGCTCTAAATATTTCTTCTTTACTTGAGGACTGATTACTGATTTTAAATATTCGAGTTAGTTCGCTAATTGAGTTATGCACTCTTTCTACTTGACCGTTCGCTGCTGATCTGTGAACTGGAGTTTCTAATTTTTGAATGGCGTATTTATGGCACATTTGTTTGACGGCTGGTGTGATAAAAGATGCTTCGTTATCAGTTATCAATCGTTTACATTCGGGAAAACTTGTAGTGATTATTTCTTCTAATACATTTTCAATTCCTACTTTAGTTTCGATTACGCGTGCTATTATGTATTTAGAGAATTTATCTATGGTTACTAGGTACATTGTTTTGTCGTTAAAATAAATGTCTGCGTGAATGAATTCTCTGGGCTGTGTTGGTATGGTCGAGTCACGTAATGGTTCTTTAATAGGATTTCTTTCATATCTACCAAATAAACAAGCTGAACACTTGTTATTATATCTTTTTACATCTCTTTTTAATTCTGGCCAGTAGTGTTTTTCCATTATTTTATTTATTGTATTTTTGCAACTTCTATGAGCTCTATCATGTGTTTCTTTGACTATGCTTATCTGTTCATTTTTATATAATACGTCTCTTAATTTTATTGGTGTATAAACAACATTAGTTCCGATAAATGTTTCTTTGATAATTTTCCCATATCTATATATGGTTTCAATATCTGTGTGTATCGATATAATTCTCTTGGGAGGTATGATTTTTTTCAATTCTGTTATTAAGTTGTCATTGTTAGTAAAATTAATGGTATAACGCACTTTTCCGGGAAAAATAGTTCGTGTTCGTGTTTCTACTAAGTTTCTAGATGGTACTAACTCCACTTGCATACCATAGGCATTAAATGGTTGGGGGACTGATTTTATTATGTCACTATGTGAGCTTTCGGCTGAATGTGCTGTATCGACCGAAGATGCATTTATTATCTGACGAGACAATGCATCAGCTACTACATTTTCAGTGCCCGGCTTATATTTTATTTTAGCGCCGTAGTCTTCTATGATAGCTTTCCAGCGTTTTAATTTGGGGTTAGGATTCTTCTCTGAAATAGCGTAAGTTAACGACTTATGGTCCGTAAAAATAGTGAGGTCGGCTATGCCATATATATAATTCCTTAATTTTTGTAATGCCCAAATTATGGCCAAAAGTTCCTTTTCATTGGTGCTGTAATTTTGTTCTGTCGTGCTTAGTGTACGGGACAAGAAATATATTGGTTTTTTGTTTTGACTTAGCACGGCTCCAATAGCTATGTTGGAAGCGTCCGTGGTGAGTTCAAATGATTTATTATAATCTGGTTGAAATAATTCAACTTGTTCTTTTAATTTAATTTTCAGTTTCTGTACTGCATCTATGGCAGTTTGGTCTAACTGGATTTCTTTATTCTTGCTTTTGTTTTTTCCAATATGTGCGTTCTCGCCTTTTAAGTGTATTGTTAGTGGTTTTGCGATGTAAGCATAATCTTTCACAAAACGTCTATAATAACCTGTTAGTCCCAAAAAACTACGAAGATCTTTCAAAGTGTTGGGTATAGGGAAATTATCAATTGCTTTTATCTTTTCGGGGTCTGTTGAAATTTTCTTATGCTTAATTATATGTCCTAAATATTCTACCTCTTTCATAAAAAATTTTGATTTTTCATTAGAAATTTTCAATGTTGCTTTATTTAAGGCTTCAAATACCATATATATGTGATGCATATGTTCTTCTGGTGTGGATGAGTAAATAAGAACATCGTCTATATAGACATACACGAATTTACCTATGAATTCTCTTAAGATGTCATCCACGCATCGTTGGAAAATTGAAGGTGCATTCTTCAACCCAAATGGCATTCGTATAAATTCATACTTGCCCCCATTAACACAGAAGGCTGTTTTTTCCCGATCGCTTTCTTTAATTTTTATTTGGTGAAAGCCAGACTCTAAATCTAAAGTTGTAAAAAATTTAGCTTCCCCTAGATTTTGTAAGGTTATGTTTACATCAGGGATGATATATCTGTCTGTGACAGTGTGTTCATTTAGCTTACGGAAATCTATCACCATTCTTCTTTTAGGTTTACCGTTTTCATCTACACCTTTTTTATGTACTGTCAACATAGGTGAGTTATATGGGCTGTAGCTTCTCTGAATTATGCCCTCATTTAATAACTTTTTTATTTCTTTATTTATAAACTCAGTATCACTCATATTACCTGGATATTGCTTTGTCCAGATGGGTTCTTTAGTAGTTGTCCTAATACTTGCTTCTATCGTTGTCGTAAAAGGCAAAGGACTTATTTTATTATTTTCCTGCATTAATTTTTCTATTTGTTCTTCATATTGTTTATCTCCTATAGAGTAGTTAAATTTGTGTAATGGTTCTGGGACAACAAACAAATTTTTTTTTATGTCTATGACTGCATTCAATTGTTTTAGTCCTTCAACTCCTAACATCAAATCGTAATCATCATTGCTTTTAATTTCAAAAAATTCTAGTTCTTGCTTAAATATTTTTATTTTTTGTTTAAAAGTTAAAATAGATTCACCGTGCATGGTGACCATTCTAAATGGTTTTGTTCTTATTCTAGCTCCAATAACTAAGTTCTTATTAATGTAGTTATGGGTTGCACCACAATCTATAAAGATTTTATATTTCCTATCATCTTCATCCTTCACAAATATATAGAGCAACCCATCAATTAGTTTAAATTCTTATATATATTGCTACAATTATAACGTGACTTACTACTTTTTTCAGTTGTGGTACTGCTGTTGTCGTCTCTAGGTTGGGTTGATTCTATTCTATTATTACGTTGAAGCTTCCTATTTTGGTTGAAGTTTTCATTTTGGTCTCTCATCCTTTTCCAGGGTTGACTGTGGAATCCCTTTTCGTTTTGTTGAAATTTTCTTGTGTTGCCAGAGGATGTATCCATTGGTTCTGGTTTCGGGAAATTGTTTTGTTGCTGCCCATTATTTTGGTGTTGGTGTTGGTTAAATGGACGAAATGATGGTCGTCTGTAATGTTGATGAGACTGATAATATTCCTTTTGAGGTTGTTTCATGTTGTGTTGTCTGCTTTCCCTTTGATTATAGTTGTTGTGATGCAGGTTTTTATGGATGTTATCATGCTCTATGGTTTGTGCCACTGCGTAGGCATGTTCTAAATCTTTGATTGGATTTCCATAAAGCGTCGATCGAATAAAATCATTATTTATTCCGTTTTTGAAAACACGAACAGCATCTTCCATGGCGTGTGCTGTCATGCATTTTACTGTTTCTGGTGTGTCCCCAGACATTGAAATTTTGGAAGTAATCACTGTTAAGGCTTTACTAACTTGGTCATGAAATTCGGATAATGATGATTTGCCTTGTGTAAGTTTTGATAATTCATCCTTTAGCACATAGAGTGGCCGTTGGTCACAGTAGGTATAATCCAACCTATTTAATATTGCTTGGAAGTTGAAAACCGTATTATGATTCAAGAGTATGTCTGCTGCTGGCCCGGCTATTTTTGATTTGACTATGGTTAAAGCCTCCACATATTTATTTGAATTTTCGTGTTGGCTAATGCTATCCATTAAACGTATTGCATCTTCTCGCCAATGTCGATAGTTATTTGTTTTCCCATCAAATGTGGATAGTGACTTAAATATTTCTAGATTAGTCTCACTAGGGTTGTTGTATTTAGCTACTCTTGGCTCCAGAACTACAGGTTGTTGTTGGATTATAGGTGGGTTTATCGGTATCTGATCCATTCTGTTTTTTAATAGTGCATTCTCCTGTTGGACGGCTTGCAAAGCTATTTGTAGAGTAGCCAGTTGTTGAATCAGTTGATTCATGTCGACTTGCTCCATTCTATATAAATTCCTGTTGCTGTCAAATATTTTTAATCTAACTGTTTTTTTCATATGATGATATTTTGAATATCCTGTTCTATGCAGGATTTTGTTGTTCTCCTTGCTGCGACAAGGGGTATTGTATTGGTCCGCTCACTCAGAGGATATAAGTATAATATCCTCCTGGCAGGATCGCCAGTTAATAAACTAAATTCTTTTTAGTTTAAAAAAATTTAATTACTTCTAGATACTGATTTGTATCTTGAAGTATTCTTTATTGAGTTTTTCTATGAACTAACTAGCAAAAGTATTTACAGGGTTATTTATACTTTTGCTATTCTTAAGATTAGAATGCTTATCTATAATACAGCTTGTCTTCTTTATTAAAACATAACAAATTAATATTTTCTGTTAAAAAGACTAAACTGTAATTTTTTTTTGTTTACAATTATGTGATAAAATTATTTTTCAAGTAATGATAAGGATGTTTTGTTACAACTATAATATTATTTAAAATAAGGTACAAGTAAAATTATTTTGTTAAACTGTATTTTTCTTTGTTTACAAAAATTATTTTCAAGTAATGATAAGAGTAAAAGTACATATTTTGATATAATGAAAAAATGTTTATTGTTTAACTTATGGTAATTGTTATCTTAACTTATGTATATGCATAAAGAACTTTTTAATAAGAAATACTACATACTTAAATATGAATCTGTGAATAGTTTTTATTTTTCAGCGAACGAATTTTGCTGTGTGGGGATGGATAGTTAGGGCACACAATCATTTCTGTCTGTAAAGGCAATCCGCAGCATTTATTAAATATTTTATAAAATTATAAATATAATAAATACTTCCAAATGAGCTTAGTATTTTAATTTTTTACCTTTTTAATTTTTAATTTTATTTCAAATTTTATTTGAAGACATTTCATCCAAAACAAATGAAAAAATATTTAAATTAACTGTTTTTTTTAACTGTAGGTGAAATCATTATTTTCTTGTAGTTTGGTTTTTAACAACATACATAGAAAGTTAAAAAACAAAATTCTTTTGACATAACTGAATATGCAAGAACTTTGTGCAGATAAGCAAAATGTCTTTACCTGCCTGGTTTAATGCAAATATTACCTAATAAACATTTTAAGGCTGATAAAGGCTTATTAAGAAAAGATTATTACAAAAATGTATATTAGTTAATAAATAAATTAAAAAATTTTCCAATATCAGACTGTCAGTAAAATGGGCCATAGTCACAAAAAAGTAGGCTCTTATTAAGAGCTGACTTTTGTTCATAAGAATTAAAATCGTTTTCAGTATGTCATTTATAAAAGAAGAAGTTATAAAAAAAATTAATTTCTTGAAAAAAATATAAAAAATAAAAAATAAATTTTTTCCCAAACCCATTTTTTTCTTTTAATATGAATAAAATCAGTATTTTCCGATGGATTCTGATGTTTTATTGTTAAATTTATAAATAACTAGCATTTAACTCGATACTTCGGCATCGAAGTATCATACTGTCACTATTATAATTTCGAATTTCTTTGTAGACTATTTAATCTCAGTTCTAAATTTTTTAATACAAATAAAATTAAAAGGTATCATTAAAATGAAAAAGGCCCTTTTGTCAATTTATTGATTTTCGTATTTACTGATCACCGTTGGAGCTCTTTCTGATAGTTATAAATTCGTTAATGTTAAAAGATTCAAAAAATACCATTATAGTATATTAATAAAAGTACAGTTTTCTTCTCTTAATTATTTTTCACATTGTCCTGAACCGTTTAAGCTCAGTCTAATAGTTTTAGGTTCGTTAATATTAAAAAATCAAAAAGTATCATTTAAATCAATAAAAAGCACTGTTTTGCCTGTTAATAATTTTTTTACTTTGCTTAAGAGCGTTAGACCCAATCTCATAGTTCTAGTTTTAAAAGCATGAAAAACTGGAAAAGTACCAATAAAAACAATAAAAAGTAGAATTTTTTGCCATTCATGGTTTTCTCACCTTACTTCAGATCATTTGAGCCAAATCCTGTACTGTTACATTCCTTAATAATAAAATACCAAAAAGTAGGAAAAAAAATTTTTAAAGTACCATTTGTCCTCTTAATGATTTTTCACTTTGCTTGGGACCATTTGAGCCCAATATCGTACTGCCAGGTTTATTTACATTAAAAAAATCAAATATTGCCATTAAAATGTATAAAAAGTACAATTTTGTTCCTTAATGATTTTTCAATTTGACCTGAACCGTTCAACGGTTAGGCTCAAGCCTAGTCTCGTAGTTCTAGGTTTGTTAATCTAAAATATTAAAAAGTACCATTAAAATCAATAAAAAGTACCATTTTGTAGACTTAATGATTTTTTATTTTGTTAAGAACCGTTTAATTCTGCTGTGAAAACTCTAGCTTTGCACATAACATTAGAAATACCATTAAACTTGTTTAAATATAAAGTAAAAATCTTTCTTTTGGTACTTTTTCTTCCATTAAAACAATTTTTTTACCATTTATTTTTATTGGGTGTTACAAATTAGTAATAAAATGTTTATATGCTGCAACATATTAAGAAATAGTACATATTTAGAAAAAGTAGTAAAAAGGGGCACATATTTTACCCATTATTTGCTCGATTTTTAAAAAAGTGCCAATATACATTGGAGATCTTTTTAAGAAGAGAAGAATACAGTTTAGTTTTTGTTGCTGTGATTGTTACTTTGAAAAATAAATGAGGTTAAAAAACCGTACTAACATTAGCTTTTAGCTTTTTTATGCCAAAAATGTACATATATCGAAAAAGTACCAAATATCCATCCTCTTATTTGTTTAGTAGAATATTGTGTAGTTTGAACTTTGGCTCTATCTGGAGATATAAGAAGTTCGATTTTACAGGTTTTTATCCCCTTAATATTCGAATTTCCAAAAATTCTGTCTTATTCGTCCTATACATTGGGACATGCACCTGCTTACCGAATTTCAAGTCCTTAGCCGTTTGGGCGATGATGATAAGTCAGTCAGTAACGTTACTCTTTTATATGTATAGATAAAATTTCCCCTTTCATTTTTTGTTTAATAGGCAATTTACAATGCAATGAAATCCAGTTCATAAGAGATTTTGAACGAAATCTAGTTCATTTTACTAGATTTCTCATAAAAAAAATTTTGGTTGTTACTAGATTTTTTAAAAATCTTGGTGTACTTAGTCATACAACTAAGGTTTTGTTAATAATACACCAAAAAAATACGCACTACACAAGAAAATTTCACATTTTGATGAAAAAAAAAATTAAATTACAGACATTAAAATAAAGAAAAATATTTTAAAATTTACGGAAATACATACACAAAAAAAGGATAAGTGTTAATTATTATAATATATTAAATGAATTTTAATGCAACTCGTTGACCAGTTTGTTTTTGTTAAGAAAATGAAATCTTGATTTATGTCAAATAAAGCTAATGTAAACTGTATAGATTTTGAAAAATATCGAATCTAATAGATTTTGGTTTAATGTAAATGCACTATAAGGTGTAATTTAAAGATTAAAAAATAATTAAATATTGTTAGAATTAAGCGCTTTATATTGCTTGTGAATTTTTTATATAAAAAATTTTATAAATTTTTTCAAAAAAAAAGTTTTTGCCAATAATTCTAAAAAATGATATAAAAACAAATTAAAGCCAATACAATTTAAAAGTCTTTGAAATATTTTGTAACAAAGTTGGATAAATCATTTTTGAGTTATGATAAGATGATTGAAGCAGTCTCTTCAAAAATCTAATATTTTACAAAAAAAAAAAAATTATTTTTAATTATCCAATAGACTTGTGCTCAGTAGTTCATTTTAGTGAGTGCTCTTCTTAGTTCAAAAATAAAAAAGGAATAGTTCGTTCATTTGATCTTTTGTATCTTTATCACTAATAATTTTGATTGTCATTGAACGTTCTTTATTATGTAAAATGATATCGAATAGGGGTTGAAAGGAATTTTTTACGAAAATAGAAAGCAAAACAAAATTAGAAAAATTTTTAAATTTATTTTTCGATTTTTTTTATTATGTAAAAAGTGCTTTAGTCACTATGGCTAAAAAAAATAAGTTTTAATTTTAAAATCTTAAAATTAAGCTTTTTTGCATGCATAATACATTTTCTTTACTTCAGTTCATTTGCTTTAAATACCATTTTTGTAAAAGAAAATAATTTACAACTTTCGTTCCTTCGTCATTGTTTTCGTTCAAGTTTAGTTGGTCGTTCATTTAAAATAAAAAGCAAGGAAATGAACTATAGTAATTCAAAATGCGGACTAGTTCGTTCAGTTCAAATAAGTGAATAGTACAATGTGAACAATTCGTTCGTGTACTACCCAAGACTATTATTCATAGATTTTCAAATTCTGATGAGTTTTACAGTTAAGCGGTTAGTAAAGTTTGCAATTTCTTACTTTTTTTTCGACAGTCTATGCACACGTGGTAAACGAAATATAACGCAGTAAGTTTTCTGATTTGCGGTATTTTCGGCAAATTATTCCATGGTGGTTGATAGCGTTAATTGAAATAAAATTATTTTAACAGACGGCTTTTGGTACATCACACCTTAAATTTTTATCTAATTATTATAACCTTGGAGCTCAGTTGTTTTTTGGAAACAAAAAAGGCACACACATTCCTGAGATTTAATTTGAGAGCAGTTGCATTCTGGAAACGAAGAAATTTCGTAATGAAAATCCAAATGGATTTAAAAAAAAAAATTTCTGAAAAATTTCTTTCCATGGACATGGATTTGCAACGATAATTATTGCTCTAATTTAAGTAATTCCCTTTCAACTATAACACAACTTTAAAATTTTTGTATTTTGTAACAAAAGCTTATTAAAAGATTATTAAGCTATCATTCATTAACGAATATTATATTAAGAAAATTTCCTTAATAATGGGTTGCCTATCTATTGACTCATTACGAATATGGCTGTTAGTATTGTACACATATTCAAAGAAATCCATTAAATAAAAAGTAAAAAAAAATTATTGGAATATGCAACTTTTATATAAATGCTAAAGGAGATGTGTCAAAACCAATTCCAAATGTCTTTAATTAACGACTCATAAAAATAAAACAATTTTACTAAAGAAATATTATAAGTTTAGTTTACTCTACGAGCACATTCTAATATTTATTTGCATGCATCTAAAAAAAAATTTACCACAGTCCAATCTCTCTCACACACACAGGCAAAATGAACGTTAGTACAAAAAGTACAAAAGTTACGCGTACATTTGCTATATACAAGCTCAAAACGAGCAGCTCTTGTCAGCTCGTCCCACAAGCGAGCTAAGTACATAAAGCTCGCAAGCTTAATACACACAGCTCTTATTAGCTCGCTCGGAGCCGAGCTCAATTCGAGCCCAATCCGTACCCTGGTCAAGCCATTAAGAAAGTTACACACACATACGAGTACACACTTTTTTAGGTTTCGTGTTTGTGTACAAACTACGCACATGACAGCTTAAAAATTTCCATAAAAAAGCAAAGAAAAAATTAATGAAAATGTGAAATATTGGTTGTATTTATTTTTGATATTTCTCTGCCATTTTCTGACTGATTGCTCTCCTTTTTTGCGAATGATATTTGTGTTTAAAACTGTTAATACATTTTTTATCCCTTTTGTATTATAGTTTAGACAAAATACGCAAAAACACAAAGCAAAACTTAATGAAAATATTACGACTAATACGAGTACTTCTGATAAAACTGCGTACCACATCAAAAATGGTCAAAAAATAGAAGTAGTTGCACTTCAGAGTTCATAGCTCAGACATTTATTGACCGATTAGGATGGATTTCAATAGCAAACTGAAGACAGGAACTTTCAACAAATTAACATACTAAACTTTTCTGTAGGTCTTCTAGGGACTTCAAAAAGTTGATTTCCACATCCACATGGACATCGCTCAATGGACTTCGCTATCTGTAAAGATCCAGAATATATATACTTTATAAGGTGATGACATATTTACATGTATATCTCCTTTTCACTTTTTGTGAAGGGTATAAAAATGTAAAAATTTCATGAATCAAAAAAATAATAAAAAAGTTAAGTTTGTATGTATTAAAAATTTTGATAACTTGGATAAAAATTGTGAGCAAATTCGCTAATGCGGTCACCTTTCAGAAGTTCAACTTGATACAAATTAAAGCAAAAACTCACCACAGGCGTATTCTGATAAATATTTGCTAAAAATCTATAATATTTTTATACCATTCACCTAAGCAAGAAGTTCGTGATTCCGTTTGTATTTTATACACCGTACATGTGTCCGCCTATAAAGTATATGTATATATTCTGGACTCGAACATATCACACATTTTTGGTTCGGTACATATAAAATCTAGTAGTCAGAAACCATTTATGTATCTAAAACATATAACAAAAGATTTAAAGGGACGTTATTTTGGAACAGAAATAGTGGATACCTTGCCAAACACCTAACCGCTCGGCACTGCAGAAGATACAAGCGAGTTTAAATTTGAATAATGTAACAATACAATTTAAACTTTTTATATATTGTTTTTTATTTTAATTGAAAACAAAACTTTCACATTTTTAATTATGCGACAAACTTGCCCATTAGACTTATTAATTATTTAGTTGTGCAGATTACAAGTTGCAACTGTTTTAATTAATTATAAATATTGTTTTGAAACTACACAATATACCAAATAAACTAATTCTTTGTGTGAGTATTTATTTTGCTGTTAGTTAGACCAAATGTAAATGTTTTCAGTTGGACCAAAAAGAGAAGCTCATATTTAACCTTGTAATAGTTTTCATAAAAAATAAAAAACTAAAAATAACAGACAAAAAACAAAGCAATGACAAAATTTTTTTTAATGAAAATACTGAAAAACAAAATCACAAAAAGGCAGGAAAATCCGAGGAACTAGTAACAAAAAAATTATTCTTGTTGCTGATGAGGTCATGCTGATGGTTGCGTTGGTTTCACTTCTATTTGATAATGTTGATTGTGTTTCAGGTTATTTGTAGTTCTGTTGTTGTTATTGTTTGTGCTGATGATGCTGATGGTGATGAGGCTGTATGCTGATGACAAAAGAGGCTTATGAGGCTATTGCGTGACCTTTACACAATCACTCAACTAAGCAACGCAAAGAGTACGACAATGTTATTCTGTTTATTTTAATTAGTAAAAACTGCTGTTGTATTCCATTCTGTGATTTAATTTTTTATTTTGTTTTGCTTTTTTATGTAAAGTTCACATTTACCTCAGGCTATCAACCAAAATCATCACTGTCAACCTTTTGCATGAGGTTGCTCTTGTTATTGTTGTTGTTTTAGGAAATAAGCGACTACAACAATATGTATACACCCAAAGTAAATGAGTGGTATGTATATTTACAATCCCTAGAGAAAAATTCTACATTCAATGCAATCAAATACTTACAGTATGTTGATACATGCAAATATACAACATTCAACGAACAAAACAAAAATGCTAACAATAACAAGTACGTACTTATGCAAAAAATATATTTCAAATATTTTTGACAAGAGTAAAGCAAGAAAGTATGTATATAAAATAAGATTAAAAACTACGAAACTAAAGGTCGCTTATAAATTCATGATTGTGGATTGCAATCAAGAGTTACGGTACTCGATAGCGATCGAAATTTCAATACATAAGGAATATTTGAGTTGTTATTGTTTAAAGTGATATAAGTCCACTTTTTTCTACAAAATGTGTTAGTGATAATTTTAGTAAGATATAGACCATTTTACTAAAAGCACAGCGGACTTTCTTTACATTTAAAAATAATAGTTCATCAATTCCTTCATTGAAATAATAATTCATTATTTTTCAACCAATAATATTTTTTGGACTATATAATAACAACCTTTAATTGATTCAATGAAATATATTAGAGTAAGGAAACCATATTTTTGCTTAAAAAGTAATGGATTATTTTCATTGAATTAGTGAAGTAGTTCTTTAAGTGTTCAAAAAGACCTAATAATCAAAATATTTTTTATCACAACTTTAGTAGTTAAAAAAAAAATTGTGATGTAGAGTTGCAGTTATTATGTCAATTATTTTAGGCTTGAGACGCATGCCAGCAAAGTATGTTTTAAAATCAAGGCTCTACCGAGAACTGTTTACGAAAAGTGAATAAAAGATTAGAAAAATCACTGATGCAAAAGTTTTAAATGCAACATGCAATGAAAAAATATGTTTGAATATGGTCACTGCAAAAACAATGAAATTATAATACGGGACTTAACATTGTGTATACTGAAGATGAAATAATAAAAAATTTTCTTACAGATGGCCATATTTCAAAGCTTTCTGCTATATTAATCTATATAATAAGTAATATATGTTTATGAGTAAGAAAGTAAAAAAGTATTTTTAAATAACTAAATTGGCTTCATTTGCTTAATAAAATTCTTTGCTGATCACCAATAAAAATCTTCTCTTAAAATGAATGTTACCTGTTTAAAAGCTGATGCAGCTGCTTTGTGTTA
The DNA here is from genome assembly GCA_947397855.1 of Thelaira solivaga. Classification (NCBI taxonomy): domain Eukaryota; kingdom Metazoa; phylum Arthropoda; class Insecta; order Diptera; family Tachinidae; genus Thelaira; species Thelaira solivaga. The sequence goes on along the minus strand of OX377610.1, from coordinate 56,682,134 downwards.
ACTGTAGAAAAGGAAAAAATATAAGAGATATAGATAGAAAGACATCAAAGAGAAGTCTCAGAAGTTTAAGAGTGAAATATAGAAAAGAGCATAATAAGAAAAAGAAGAATCCGTCATGATTAAATTTATTGCGGCTTTTTATGAAGCCAGATATAACATCAATTTCTGCAATTGACCTTGCAGGCAACGCTCCTTGAGGTGCAGTTCACCCTAATCTCCTAGTGCTGGAAAAAAGTGTTAAACAGTCTCCTCTTTTTCCTCCTTCTGACAAATAATTACGTGTGCGGTTGAAAGAGTTGTAACTCGCACTCTAAGCAAGAAACAACAAGTTGTTTGGCAAAAGAATCAAACTCAAATATGGCTCTCAACAGCCGCCCGACAATTTACACAATTTATAATTTAGTGAAATCTCTTTTTCCCATTGAGAAGGAAAATTTCTTAAATTTATTTCATTGGCTTATTCATCTGCAGCAAATTCCTGAAGTTCGTCAAGATAGCGATTTATGGAACTTTACAAAAATTTTTTGAAATTATATAAATTAATTATATTAATTTTTTGTATAACTTTTATGAAACCAAAAGCGATATTTATTTATTCTGCTTATACTATAAAACTAAACAAAAATTATTTGCAACTAACACAGAAGATATTTTTTTAAGTTGAAATTGAATTCGTGAAAATTTTGAAAAAATTTTTTTAATCAAATGTTCGCCATAATGCTACAGATGTACGTGATATGTTTATGTTGTTATTCGATATTATTTTTATATGCCTGCAAATTAAGTGTTTCTTTTGTTACTCAATAATATATTATAATAAAATTGTATTTTTTTCTGCAGTAGTCATTTAATGGCATACGCATTGTATTTACATGGTTGCTAAAGGTACAGTGAATCGTCATTACTTCACTAGATTTTTTAAGTAATCACCATTCAGTCCCAGTATATCTCTGGTGTGAGCCTCCTCTTGCCAGGTCATCAGCTTTGCAGTTCCTATCAATGATGACATGTCCGTGTACACAGATGAGAGTGACCGCCACCAGAATTGTGAATTCGAAGTAGCTTTCAGAGGTAATAAATATATTTCTGTTAATAAGGAAAAGTCGCTTAAGTTGGCTTATGAAAAAATTTATTTGTTGCGGTTCAGGGGCGGTAGGGCGATGTATTACACAATCATCAAGATGGTAATCAAAAGAATACCGTTTGTAAGAATAGAAATACATAATTCTATAAAAAAAAATTTTAAGGCTTTTAAAGTTGTAGTCTGCTAAAATTACTTAATAAATAAGCGATTTTTCTTTATTGTCAGAGATATATTAATGCACTTCAAGTTTCTTTAAAGAAGTTGCTTCGTTTTCAGCTATATATTCACATTCACCATCATTTCTGAGTTTCCAAGAATATTTGCAAACTCTTTAATAAAACTGTTCACACAAAATACTGAATTTCTTTTACGTATTTTATGTAATTATTTATAGCATTAAACTACATTAATTAAATAACAATTCGGTAGATTTAAAATGTCTCCCCATTGCACCTCCGTCTAATTAAAACTGATTCTTTGTTATGCAAGAAACATATATACGAGTATACATAAATATTTGAAGCGAATATCATATATGGTATTTGATGCAAGCAAAACATTTTTCCATTTAATATTTTAAAATAAGTTGTATTTTGTTTGCATGAATGTATGTACTGCACTTTTTTATTTCATGATAGGAACAGTAGCCTGACATTTGCAGATAAATTTTTGGTACAAAAACATTTCAAATATTAACAACCTTAAATTTACCTAACAGAGTAATAAGAGTTCTCCTGAACAATGACTATGTATAACTTATCACTTCATAAAAAGAGTTAAAAAGAATATATTTCCTGTTTAAAATTATTTAAATCATATTAGAATTTAACAGCTCGATTTGCAGGAGATATTTACTTGTAACTGCCACTTCCTTGCATTTATTTCTTTTTATAACTTAAGCTACTTAGTTAAATCAGATGTAGGGTACTTTGTAGGCGATCTTAACCTTGCAAACGGATATTTACCTGCTCTAATTTTACTTAAACAAAAATTTTTTTGAGTTGTTGACATTCTCATCATTGCTGTTTGATTGCTGCAAAGCACAACAAAAATAATATAAAACAAAACCATTTGGCAAATTAAATGTTTGGTAAATAAATGTGTTACAAAATATTTACTTACTCCAATACTCCAAGTGCATGTTACAAGCAAAAACGTTGATAAACACATGATATATCTCTGTGTTCTCCTATGTACATGTACATACAGACATACATATGTGCATCCTTACTAAAAAGCACCAGAAATTGTTGACTGACTATCTCTCTAAATGACAAAATAAACGACTGTTTGTATGATTGCACCATCGTCAACATTCTTCGTTCTCGTCATATTAACAACAACATAACAATAATAATAATTGTTTGGTAAATATTGTAAAACACAAACAGTTGTTATCATTTCTACTCAATTATTTGTTCATGAAAACTTTTTGTGTATGTAAATAAAACAAACACGAGCTAGTTCATAGTGTTTGTATCCTTTTTTATACTCCTTATGCATCCATATAAAACTTTTGTGTTGCTTTGCGAGATGTTAACTTGCAAATGCATACAGTCCAAATAAATGAGTTTTAGTTAAATTGTAATTAATTTGTGAGTTTTTTGCTATTATTTTTACTCTCTCCTTTCTCTTTTTCCGGTTTCCTTTTTATTATGTAACTAACTTATGTATGTAACAACTTGTTGTTGTCATTTGCTTTGCTTTAGGGTATAAAAAGTTATGGTTTCATGGTTATTTTATTGTTTTTAAATAAAAATCTTTTACGAATACATTTGTATTAAAATTTTGCTAACCGTAGAAGAAATAATATGTTGTTTTATAGTAAATAAATTGAGCAGTTAGTCAGTATGAATAAAACTCATTTCTTCTTGTTCATTTTTCTGTTTAGAATTTTATGTTTAGATTTACAATTGTGGTCATTAAACGTATCTAACCGTTGGGTTATGGTTGCCTTAAAAATGGAAAAACTTTTTCAATTACACAGAAAAAATTCTTAACTGAATATTTTCAATTAAATCCTTTTAACAAGTGAGCATATTAAATATGTTAAAGAATTTTTCTTGTTAGCTCTCTCATCAGAAGCAGAAAGGCTTGGAGCCCATTTTGTGCCTAACAATGACAAAGCATACAATTACGAGATTCGTGAGAAATCTACAAAAAGTTTAGTTAAGCATAAAGCTATGCAATAGGTCTATCAAGTCACAGTTCAACTATAAACTATAATTTCTTATAAGAACTAGCTGTTTTCGACTGTCCTCGCCCTGCCCCTTATTTTATGAATTGAAATCGTTAAAGTAAAAGAGCTTATGTATCAAATTTCAAAGAAATCTGCTAAAAAAAATTAATGATAAAATCATAAAATAAGTGGGCTTAGGTGTTACAAAAGCATATAACCATATTTCTTGGAATATTGGAAATTAATACCTATACAGTCGGTGTGAAAGTAAAGAGTGTCCTACACGCAAAGAAAAAAGTTGGTTAAATATGGTCACCGCGAGCATAGTGTGTTCTTTACAAAAATATTATTATTAATTTGAAGCATCTAAACATTATTCTGATCACGATAAACATGTTTCTAGTTATTTTTAACCATATTATGTTTAGTGTCTTAGATCAACCATATAATTATCATATTATATTTAATAAAATTTTACTTAAAATCATGAATATGTTCATAGCAAACATAATAATGATAAAAATATGGTTGAATGTAAATTGTTTTCTATTTTGTCTCTTCCGCAACCATATAAATAAATTGAGTATAAAACAAAAACTTAATCATTCAAACTCAAATGAGCTTTGTGGCTGAAGTGGTTGAGTGGCGAGTTAATGCTTCTTACTAAGTGTTCGCAAGTTCGAGCCCAGGTAGAGTCAACTAAAATTTGAAAAAATAAATTTAAACCCGATGTATTATGTAATAAATAAATACAAATTGATAGAAAAGAAAAATCAATGGAATAAAAATAACTTTATTTATACAAAAAATTTAATTTTTTTTAAATTCATATTAAAATATGTACTCGTATGTATTAAAAAAAATTTCTTGCCTTGACCGGGGGTTGAACCGCAACATCTGCAGTTGAAAGCTATTTTTAATATCTTTGACTTAAAAATATATATGGTTGGATGCAATCATAAATCTAACATACTATGTTTCCACCAGAATATGGTTGCCTCAACCATATTTTTTCTTTGCGTGCAGTAAGAGCGAATTTTTCCATTTCATGTATACTGAAGATGAAATAATAAAAAATTTTCAAAGCTTTCTGCTATATTAATATAATAAGTAATATATGTTTATGAGTAAGAAAGTAAAAAAGTATTTTTAAATAACTAAATTGGCTTCATTTGCTTAATAAAATTCTTTGCTGATCACCAATAAAAATAAATAAACAGCTGTCATGCTGAAATCACATATCGTCCACATCCATGACGTCCAGTTGAGACCAAAAGAACAAAACAGTAAGATCTGAACAAATTCCGTACCACCTCTGTTGTAGCGGCATTTGCACGCTTATTTCCTCAGTTCTAAATTCAACAATTTTGTGCATTCAGATGGTAATGCTTTTCATCGCAAGAGATGACTTTTTTTAAAAAATTGGCATTGCTTCACTTCGATCTATCACAATTATAACGATTTGTTTTTACGTTAATCGGAATAAACTCTCTGAGTTCATAATTGTAGAAAAACTGACACTACGTATAAAAAGTGCGCTCTTACTGAGACACCCTTTAAATAGAAATGTTTCTTAAGTTGTAAAATGTGGTTTTACATAATTTCTTAGAAATCCGTTGAAAAAGTATTATTAAAAAATCTATCTGAGTTATTCTATTAAAAAGGGGCGTTTGTAGGCCAAAATTATATGGCGACCTTCACTGTGATATAAAGATTATAAGTACTGAATTTCTGATAAGCCAATATTTTGGAGTTTTAACGCCTTCATGTGGATTTAATACTAACCCTACTAAAACTTTGAATATTATTAATCAACTTTTTGTTTAATTTCAGTCAATATGTTTGACGATTCATTCATTTATATACTTTTTGATCGCCTTAAAACTATAATCATATTGTCTGTTGTATAATAATAAACCAGCAAACGAATAAAGATGACGAGAAAAAAAAGAAATCTTAACCAAAAGGCAAATTTGCAATGTTCACTGTATAAAGATAATTTTCTTCAACTCCTTTTACATATTTATTATTACGGTTTGAGATGGAAATGTGTGCCAATTTATTTGACGTTCTAAAGTTGAAAAGTTAATTCTCTCTTACACAATTTTGTTTTACACGATTTATAGGCAATTTAGAGTTAATAATTCAGAAATAATTTCACAAGATAATGAACAAAATTATTCTGATTATGGCACTGATATTCTTTTTTCCAAATTTAATTTACTTTTTATAATATAATTAATAATTAATGAATGAAAATGTGCAAGCACTAAATAAATGAAGTGAGCTCTAACAAGAATTTCTCTCATTTTACACCAATGCTTTTGGAATGTATCTATCCTGTAAAAAGAAAATTAGGTATTTTTACTTCTATTCTGTATTTTACTTTTAATGCAAGTTCCAAATAATAATTCATGTGATAAAGTTACAATTTAAACTAAAAGAAGCTTATTTTAATGACAATGATATTTTAAAATATGTATGAACTCTCATATAAAGAGTACTCTAGTGTACATAAAATTATAAAAGAAATGGTGGCCATTGAACGGTAAACGGTAATCGTAATGCATAACGCATATGTTTATTGGGTTGTCATTAAGCCATAAGCGATTTTGCAACTCTACAAAGTGCTTACAAACATGTTACACCATTGTTATAATAATAGTTAATATAAAGCACAAACATGTTGCATAATTAATTAGACATGTATGCGATAGCAATAAATACATACATATGCCCACAAGTATGTGTGTAAATGCAAATTGTAGCTCAAATAACAGTGAAATAAATAATTTTCATCAAAATTTGTAGCAATGTAAAGATTAAAATATATAATGGAGCGATTACTCATGATTAGAATTAGAATCAGAAGCGTGCCCACTACTTTTTGGCAAATATGTTTAAAATGACATCATTACCTTGTGTTTCCACATGTAACTACGAAAAAATTTTGGAATATCTTGCAAATTGTGTGAGTGTCTACACAGAACAGTGCAAGCTCATTTCTAAAATATGGTCAAAGGCTGCACTTCTAAAAAAAATGGCTGTATCACTAGTGTAGAAAATAAAAATATATGAACGAAGTTTTGCAGCGTCGTCAATGATGACCAACTAAATTTTTTTTTGTAATTATTTTTTGAAGTCAAAAATTTATATTTAAATTTATCTTATAAAAGTGTTGATGTATCGTAGCTAGGGCTTGGGAATTCCCGGAGTTTTTCTCTTCCCGGGTAATTTTTTTTTTTTCTTTTACAAACAAGTAATTTTAGGCAATAATAAAGTACATATTCATATAAAACAAAAACAAAAATTAATTTAATTAAATAGCACATGTTAATTCAATTTGTGCAATAAAAACAGACAAATAACTATAACAGAATTCATAACATCATTTGAAAAAAAAATAATTTTTAAGTGACTCGCTTGATGTCCGGCTTCGCACTTTTGTGGCAAAGTTTCCCGCAACGGAGAAAATCCGTTCACTATCCACCGATACGATTTCTGGCATTGTTTTCATCACCATATAATTAATAGTATTAGCAGAATAGCTCCATTTAACTACTGCATCTTTTGTGTTAGCTGGAAGGCTGTCTTTATTTCTATTTTCTCCGCCGCTGTGGTTAACAAGTGAACTGTTCTTACTTACAATATTATTATTCGAAAAAATATTATCAGGGCAAATAAATACTAATTTTTATGTTGTGGACAAAATTGATGTGCCTTTTAAATCCACTGGTGCTTCCCCCTTTGATTGAAAGCTTTTTGAGGCAAATATTGCATTGGGCGGCGTTTTCTACTTTATTATAGTATTTCCAAACTTCCGACATCTTAAACTAGCATTAAAAAATTCATTACCTCTCTGTAATTTTCAATATAATTTATACAATTTTCCACACAATTACTAATATTAACAAATTTGTATGTGTTCACAGATTTTATGAATTTTTTTTTACAGCTGTTTTTCTTTTTGTTAATTTTCTGTAGTGACGACAACTTGTAAGAAGCGAAAAGCGCCGGTGTTTTATAAAAGTTGTGTTAAATTAAAGTAAGTTATTTTTTTAATTAATTTAACAAAAGATTTTTTTTACATAAATATATATTAATAAAATAAAAATGGGTAAATTTTTCGAGAATTCCCAGGAATTCTCGTCCTGGAATTCCCGTTCCCCAAACCCTTATTGTAGTGTTCTTTTTATACCTTTCACTGTAAGTAAGAAAGGTATATATTTATAAGTTTGTATTTTCATTTGTAATTTCTAAAATGTCTGAAGTCCCTAGAAGACCTACAAAAGAGTTTAGCATACTAATCTGTCAGTAGTTTCTGTCTCTCAATTCCTATTGAAATTCAGTCGGATCGGTCCATATATGGCAAACCTTTGAATACTTGCATTTTTTTCCATTTTTCTGAGTGGGTTTTTTGCGTATTTTATTTAAACAAAAAATGTGGTAGGCAGTTTTATCAGAAACGACAGTCATAATATCTGTGCCAAAAATCAGTACGATTGGTCCACAATTTGCCTAGAAAAATTTACAATTTTGGTTGTAATTTTTGGTTCTTATGCATTCCTGTTTTGTTTTTTTATGGAAATCTCTAACCTGTACGCGTAACGTTTGTACAGGCAGACATGAAGCCAGTCAATGTTAATTTGAAATTCTTTATTTGATTTAAACATTTAATTAAATATGTTTGGTAAAAAAAATCTTTGCAAATGATTCCTAAATGAAAAATTTGATATCTTTCTTAGAATTTCTTTTTTTTTAATAATTTGAAAATTGAGTGCCTGCAGACATTTTATTCCTTTTAAAAATAAGACTCTCAGAAATAATTTTTTCTTAGAACTCGTTAATTTTAGTTTCTTGAACCGAAATTATTTATATATTTTATGATTAAGAAAATAATTGGTATTAAAAGTAAAGTATTTTTATTAATATATTTAATTTATTTTTTACTTGTAAGTTTATTTAACTCTTTTTTATTGAAATGTCTAGTTTATCAAGCTTAAGGTCGCATTATAAAAATATACTTTTATATCGCTATTTCGCTCCAATAATAAACCAGCCGTTTCAATTATAATATACAAACTTTTTATTGATTTAAAAAGAAGTAGGCAGTACAATATATGAATATTCGGCTACTACGGGGAGTTTAAATTGTTTTATCTACACATATAAAAGAGTAACGTGACTGACTGACTAACTGACTGACTGACTTATCATCATCTCCCACCCCAAACGGCTAAAGCTACGGACTTGAAATTTGGTGACCATATTCCTGTCCTAATGTGTAGCAGAAATAGAAATTCGAATATTAAGGGTTTAAAAAGGTAAAAACGGGTAAAATCAAACTTCTTATATCTCCGGAACTACTACAGACAGAGCCGAATTTCAAACTACGAAATATTCTACTAAAAAAATACCCATATTTGCTACTTTTTCGATATTTGTACATTTGCGGAATAAAAAGGATAAGATCTAATGTTGGTACTTTTTTTAACACCATTTGTCTTTCAAAGTAACAGTCACAGCAACAATAACTACTACTATTTCTAAAATTATTTGCCTTGAGAAAGACATAGGAAGGCGTGTCGAAATACTGAAATTTAATTTAATAATAATTAAAATATATATAAAAAGACCTAAAGTCTTAAGCAATATTTATTTATTTATTTTCAGATAAAAAAATCAAATAATCAAGATTTAAATTATGTACTTTAAAAAAAAAAAGTACCAAAAAGTATAAATAAGATTGGGCTTTATATTTAATTAATTTTAGTGCTATTTTTTATGTTATGTGCCAGTCCAGAATTGTGACAGTAAAATTAAACAATACTGAACGAAATAAGAAATCATTAAGGGGACAAAATGTTACTTTTTATTAATTTTTTTGGTACTGTTTGATATTTTGTTATTTACGAACTCAGAAGTACGAGATCCTGAGCAAAGTGAAAAATTATTAAAAACACAATATGGTTTAATTTTAATGGTAAACTCAAACACTCTTGAGCAAAATAAAAAAATCATTCAAATGTAAAAAAATACTTTTTATTGATTTTAGTGCTACGTTTTGATTTTTTAACATTAACGAATTTAGAACTGTCAGACCGAGTTCAAACGGTGCTCAATTAATATTATAGAAAAATCAATAAACTGACAAGATAGTAATTTTGCTATATTTTAATGATACCTTTTGATTTTATTTTTATTAAAAAACCCAAAACTGATATTAAATGGTCTACAACGAAATAGTAAATTATAAAGCGAGAGTATGGTACTTCGCTGACGAAGTAGTGATTCCAATGCTCGTTTTCTATTCCAAGTCAATTTTATTTCTAACCTTTACAGAAAATAATAATTTGTAAAAGTTAACATTTTTTTAATAAACACAATTAAATTTTGATTGTTTTTTAACCTGCAACAATTTTTATAAATAGAAATACGTCATTTGTAAATTCAATAAAAAAAATGAACTCATTAATTTTAAAATAAATTTAGCCCCACAATAGATCTTTACAGGTCGCGGTGCGATTACAGCCCTTGGTTATAATAATAAAAAAATTTGATGACAACATAGTTGATTGTTTCTAAAAATATTTTCAATTAACTTGTTTGTTAAATTTTTAAAAAACTTTTTAGCCGCAATTGGGGAGCTCACAGTAGTGTCATATCAGTCACAAAATCTTAAAAACATATTATTTTATGACAATTAAAAAAAATTTTGTAGTCATTCAATCATAAAATAATAAAAATTTTTCTACTGTGTTTAATACTTTGTCATAAGTACTCAATAGACTCAAATTTTAAATTAAACACACTAAATTATGAGTTGTTACTCCCAACAGTCATATGTTTTCGTGTTATTTTTTAAAAGTTATGATTTTTTTTTAAAAGTCCCTTGTTCACTGATCTTAACATAAAATTTGTCACGTCCTAATAGAAATTTAGACAATACTAAATTTTGCATTAACAATTTAGAGCTTTACATTTGACTTAATTTTTTGATAATTAAAAATTTCAGAATCAATTTTGTACCCCAAGTTTCCTCTTTTAAATAAAAAAAAAAAAAAAAATAGAAATTATGAAATGCGAAATCTGATAATATTTTTTAATCTAGTAATAAAAAAAAAATTCCTTTTTGTAATTATTTTGTATTATTAGAATTAACAATTAAGTTTGGGAGTGCAATTTTATTATAGAGAAAAAATTTTTTTTGTGTTAACCCGTAATATTTCTGATCCTAAACATGTCAGGAATTCCATTACCATGCTCTTCCTCTTACATGCAACAACTCTGACTTACTAGTGGTTGCGCAAATAGCAAGTATCACGTAGCCTGGAATAGTTTGAATAAACTTCTAGTGTGTCCTGAACTATTTGAGACCAGTTTATATAATTTACTCAATAGTACTTAGGCTCAGTCTCATAGTTCTAGGGTTAATATTAAAAAAATCAAGAAGTTCTATTCAAATTAATAAAAATTACAAAACTGTTCTGTTTACGAGTTATATGTTTTCAGGATCGCTTAATTGCATGTCACTGTTTTAGGCTTGGAAATAACACAAAAAAAATTCAAATTAAAAAGTGTAAATATAAAAATACTAATCGTATTTATCTCTTTTGGTAGCCCGAACCCTGGCATTTTCATTCCTGAGATTAGCTACCTGAGACCACAGCATATATTCAATCCATTTCACCATAATGAGATCTACTCTATGTTCAATAAGAGCCCTCTCCAGCCAGATCTACATAGTTGCCCTATAGATATGCTAACATCAGCTCAACGATATTTCATAAAATATGTTAAGAGGTGATGGAAACTAAATGAACTTAATCCACTTGAAAGTTTGTTTAAAACTTTAAAATTTGAAATTTAAGTATTTACAAAAACAAATATTTTCTCTACTTTAATCTCTACTTTTATCTTTTACAACAAATCACTTTACATCAGACACACATTCCTGCAACATAAGTTACGTCAACCAGCATATGAATACGTGCATAAATATGTTAACACCTGTTGGATATTCTAGACTCTTTTCACCTTTTAATGGTGTTAAATAAAAAATTAAAAAATAAATAAATTTTGTTGTGCAAAGAAGGAAAGAAAAAATATTAAAAAGTGCAAATAGGACCATGTGAAATGATTCAATTAGTACTGAAATTTTTATAGTTGCAACAATATAAATGGATGTGTCTGTGTATTTGTATGAAGGTATTTGTGAATAACTATATGCAATTCCACATTATGCTGCAACTGTGTAATTTGTCGCACAAAGTATATAAATTTTGTTACCACGTTTAGTGTTTATTTATTTACTTTTATAAGCCACTGCTATGAACAGTAAACATTTGAAAGGGTGACTCGAAGAGATATTACATTCTTATTATTAGCGCTTGACCATTGTGTAATTTTTTTATATTTATTTTTTTGAAATTTTTTTAGTTAAAGATAAATCATTTCGTATAGAAGGATATCGCTTAGTCAACTTTTATGAAAAATGCATTTTATAACAAAAGTGCAAAGTTATGCATGATTTGAAATTTTTATAATTTGTTTAATTTTTAAAGTTCTTTTTCGGATAAAAGCAATAACAAAATTTTTTTTTAATTGTTAAGTTGATTCAGTTGAAGTTCTAGGCAAGACAGGAAAGGAAATAATAGATTGAAAGCACACATGTTTAATTGTTTCGGGAAAGGAATTTTGTTTTTTTTTTACCTGTTCGTATTTGAATACTTCGACGATCATGAACATTTTTATATTTTGTTTTGCCTATATCCACGCTCTGTCTTACCTGTGTATACCCCTTTCCTATTGTGGTGAAGGTCATAAAAGTTACGTTTATATTAAAATCAGAATGAGGAGCGGGAACAAGTCACGTGGTCACTGTAGCCAAAGTAGACCTATTGTGACACTACTCTCAAGTTACAAATCATCCCACAATCTAGAACCTACGCCATGTCTGACGGTTGTGGGTAGTGTTGTCCTAAGTAGCAAAAACGGATCCAAATTAGATTATTACAGTGATACAATATGTGTTCTGCTGTTTCTTTATTTTCGTTACATAGCCTGCAGAGGTCAATTTGGCTGATCTTCATATTCGCCAAGTGTTTCAAAACTTTGCAATGTCCAGTAAGGAATCCCATGACAATGACAATTCCTCACCAGATCAATCCAAGTAATTCCCTTGTTCTCTTTCGAGATCGGAAAGTCATGAATGTTTTCGCTACCCTGATACTTGCTGTTCCAACCCCTCCCTAAGAATGAGGTTAATAGAGCTCAAGGACAGCCCTCAGAATGGTTCTGGGCCAATAAATCTATTAGCCGAACCTTTTTTTGCGAGTTCGTCTGCCTTCTCATTGCCTATATATCCATGACTTGGTATCCATACCAAGTGAACTCTGTTATTAGATGCTAGTGAATGCCAGACCTTATATCAAATGCACTGAGTGCCAGTAATGCCACTCTACTGTCCGAGTGAATATAGATGTGACTGTTATTTGTGTCTCTTTATAATACCTCTCTTAAGCAGAGCTCTATGACATGTATTTCGGCCTAAAAGCCTGAGTTCTCTCGAACCATACTGATAAATAAGCTTTTTCTGTGGTTTAGACCAAATACCCCTGATCCAACACCTTCAGCCGTTCTCGAGCCATCTCTGTATCATACATGTGACCTGACACCGGGTTTTGTGTCTGTTCTGTTAACAATTAACCCAATTTCGAATGTGACCCTGAAATTACGAGTGAAGTTGTATTGTTCTGACAGTGATCGCTTAGGCTTACAAATTTCGCATCTGTTTCAGCAATTTCTCTAGAAAGAGAGCTGAGTGCTCGAGAAGAATCCTCCTTATCTCCCAAGACGAGCTTTGCATTGAACTGCAACGCTTTTTTCTTGGTGAATAAATGAGTTCTAGGAAGGTTTGACAAGACCTCAATAGGCAGTGGTCGGAATAGACCAAATTGCCCCTGTGGTATAGACGCAGACTAGTCTTTGAATTCTATTGATCCTTGCCTGCGCTAAGGTTTTACTAACCGGAGCCGCATAGGCTATCAGTGGTCTATTAATCGCAATGTAGAACCACAGCGATATTTTAGGATTTAGCCCGCAGCTTTTACCAAAAAATCTTTTACTGGTCGGTATCGTGGCCCGGGCTTCGTCAATGGTCTTGTCTAGGTGGCTATTTCAGAGTAGTCTGTCATCAAGGGTAATACCAAGGTATTTAACTTCTCTTGAGAATGGTATACGTTCACCAAAAATGCTAAGTTCTCTAAAATTGTCCCTGAGTCTTTGTTTGGTGAATAATACTATAGGGAACGTTTATATAACAAGCGCTGTTTATATGTTGACTCTTTTCCAATATTAAATATAGTGAGAGAGAAGAGATTAAAGACTAATAGCTGCTGTTGTGTAATGAATTTTATTTTTTTTTGTTTTTTTTTTTTATAAATGTGCAACAGTGTTGCATGGATGCTAAGTTGCCTTGTTGACAATTGAATTAATTGACTTTGTGTGACAAAGAATATAAATTTAAACAAACCCTTGAATATAGAACAATGTTTGCTCTTATAAAACAAGAATATATTATTTTCACCAGTTATGTTCGCGAAACACTTTTTTATTCTCGACTGGATGCAGGGCTCTGAAATCTTAACTTAAAAATTAATATATATTTTTTAACTATTTATATTCATTTTAATATATTAACAAACAAATGAGCTGTTATTTTTGAAAGTGGTATAAGTCCACGTTTTTAAAAAAAGAATTAGAAGTACTTTGAGTGAGATTTTTTTAAGTGGAATTATACCAACATTTTATTAAAATCGGTTCCGTACTTTTTTTGTTATAGGTGTTTACACACAGAGATCACATATCAAAATATATATTATTGCAATTTAATTTCTTTCATAACACCTCTATTTTCACCCATTTAGCAGATTATCATTACTTGTAGCCATAAAATTGTCTTCATAAAGTAAGAACGATTCTCACAAGTTATATATTGCTTGGCTACAAAAAATGTTGAAGACAACTGCTTAAATGATAAATGAAATCTATTATTATAGTAAAATATTTCTATTCAACCTTTGTTAATTGTCTTTTGAAATTTTTCGAAAAAAGTATAAAAATATATAGAATAAAAAAAAATTAAAAAAAAAAAACAAAGCTTAAAGTGCTGAAGAAAGGACTTTAAAGGACCTGATATGTTTGGATGTAGTGTATTGTATTTTCTTTTGTTCCTTTATTTTGTTGTATTTATTCTTGTATTTTTAAACCCTTTCCAATAAAAGTGAAAAGAGTATATCGTCACATTAAAATTTTTTTTAGAAGAGTAGCCAAAAAATAATAATAATAATTTTTTTTTTGAAATTTAGTTTAGCTTAAGCTTTACTTTAAGAAAACTTAAAAAAATTATATATACCGTCTTTTTAAATTAGTGCATACTTCTTTTCTTCTAAAGTGCACTCATAAGAAATTTCAATCAAATGTTGTAAACAAATTTTAAGTCATTTAAGAAATATTTATCAAAAAGAAATTAATTTTTTCAGTCATTTATTTTAAGTTTATCATTTAATATTACGAATCAAATTCCACAACTTTTCTTGCCTTGAAGGAAATTGCAAATGTTTGTATAAAAAATTGCCGGCATATATTTGAGTAACTAAAATAACAAAATAAAAAAATATATGACTAACAACTTAAATATGTTTTAAGTATAAAGTAATTTATATAATCCCATTAAGAAAAATGGGAGAAAGAAAAAAACAAATGACGTTTAATTTATCAACAGTAATTTAAATAAATAAAAATAAGACAAGAATATTTATTTAAAATAATTTTGTTTGTTTAATGCTGTCTGATGCATCAACAAAATATATATACAAATTTAAATGTACAAAAGTATGTGTTTATCGTTGTTGACCCTTAAGAACTTAAGACTCTTAAAATTAAATATGTAAAAGGAAATGCTTATAAAAGAAGACAAATTAATTATTTAAGAACAACCAGAGATTAAATGAATTATGCCCTAGTATTTGAATTAAAATTTATATTTCAGTACCAGAATTGTTGTCATTTTGTAGATTCTTTCAATTTTGTTTTCAGAAATAATAAATTGAGATTTAAAAAATATTTTTTTGAAGCAAATTTAACTCCAAAATTAATATTTATAAAATTAAGAATGGTAAACTTATATCTATTACAATGATTTTCATGCAATTACATGTTTTTACTCAACAGCTTAAAACCGATTCTGATCAAGTATTTTTCCGAATTAAAGAATTTATTGAAAAATGGAATCAATTTGTTATTGTATATTTTTGAATATTTTGTTGTAAATACATATTTTAGCATATTTTATTATAAATGCATATTTTTGTGCATAATTTTTATTCATTTCACACTTTTAATATTCCGCAATATGTACCACTGATAACCTGAAAAGTATTTAACAAATAAATACTATAAAAGAAATCACACATTTAGCAACATTTTAGTGTACCATATTCTTCTTCTTTATTTAACAAATTTTCCTTATTAAACAAAAATGTTTTTTTATGAATTTGGAGATTATTATATTTTGGTGCATAAAAAAATGTAATGCCACAAGATTATCTTTCGGATAAATAAAATTCATGTCAATCGAATAGTCCATCATTGTTTTATTGCAATTTAAAGTTCTATACGTCTTTAAAAAACACCCTTTACAACATTTTTTGAGATTTTCCAAGAGAATATCATGGAAAATAATGCATTTTGCACACCAAGATAAATTCGAATTAAGCACTAGTAAAGATGAAAATTTGTTATTAATACTTCTCTTACCTCTCTCGGCTGGTTCTCTACTATATCAGTTAGTAACCTTAGGATGAAGCCAGCATATATGTTAATCTTCAGAGAAATCCGTTGGAAAATATGATTTTAATGGAAACAATTATTTAAAATTTTTGGTAAAAAGTAATCTTTATTGAAATATAGGTATATGCTCTCTATATCAAATATCTAACAAATAGAAAATAAATTTTTTGAAAGTAATTTTCTTTATAGTGTTTTCAGACTGAGTGAATTTAACATAAATGCGGTTTAAAAGTTAAATCCAACTAATACAAACTGTATTTACCATACAAAGTGAATTTAATAAATCCACATTAAATGCTATTTTGGAATTGAATTTAAGTTGGATTTATGAAATACAACACTGTTTTTTTTTCCGTTAAGCTCAGTGCTACCAAGTTAAAAAGTTCTGTAAATATAGCAACAGCTGCTAATGTTATTGAATGAAATAAAAAAATAGAAACCATTTCAAATATTTTCAGAAATGCTTTCAATGGAAGCAGCAATAAAAGAATTTCGAAGAAAACGAAGTTTTTCCAAGAAGGACATAGAAAATATGTGTCTCGTAATAGTGTTTTTACACTACAACACATCTTAGAGGAATGCGTGGAAGATGTTGAAAATGAAAAAAAGTTGCTTACACTCACAACATCTACCATCAACTAAACTGTCGAAAAATAAAAGAAAAGAAGACGCATAATTTTTAAAAACAAAAAAAAATTATTAAAACTAATTTAGAAAAATCATTCATTATTATGCCTTGTTCAAACGAACGTACATGATGCAAAGTACGTACTTCACCATACAAAATTTTGAGAGCGAAGCATCTCATTTTTCAGTGCTTCGTTCTGAAGTAACTTGCGAAGCACGAAAAAATACTATCTTCACTAATTTTTATCGATAGTATACATGAACTAGCTGTCAAAAGAAAATAATTACATGTAAGCAAATACAAACAAATAAAAGTCACAAAAATAATTTGGTGTGTTAAAAAATAATAAATTAAAAAAAAATAATAATTTAGGTAAAATAGAATGGAAAAAAGTGAGATAAAACAAATTATGATGGTTAGAAAGAAGAATGTGGAGAATGTGGCTGTTTTTGCGGCAGCCACGCAACTGGGGCATCTTTTCGGCCCATATCTCCAATAAAACACGCTCACCGCTTTGCTCCCATTTACTAGCACTTTTTCTAATTACTAAATATAAAAATATATAATAACATTTTATTTAAAAATTTACTCTCTTTTTATCCATTGCAATTTGGAAAAATATCTAAATTTTTTGCGCCAAGTATTTATGTATATAAAAAAGCACTGTCAAAATGAAGCATGAATACGTCGTGTGAACGGCAGGATTCGTATTCGTACTTCAGAGAGCGAAGTACGTACTTCACATCGTCGTCTGAACATGGTATTAGACTATATGTTGCTTTGCAAGATCAAATCCATTTGGCTTGAAAATTTGAATTTTTTATTTTGTTTAAAATTATTGCCAATTTTCTAGGGATGGCACGAAAATTATCGAAAGATGTTGTTTTTTTTTTCTACATGCATTTTATATAAGAAGATGTTGTCATCTCGCCGAATAGATGGTAAATGTTAAATGTGTATTTACCAAAGGTCACACTTGTTGTGGCTGTGTAAGTTTTGTACAAAGTAACGCATCAAATACACTTATTTCTATGGGAAATTTTTATTGTTTTGTAGAAATTTATTTGATACCTTATGTGTTAAATACTGAATATAAAAAATTTGCAGTGTGAACTCCAAATCATCTGTTGGTGAATTTAATGTTAAATTCAATATTTAGCTTTCAGTCCGAAAACACTATTAGACATTTTATACAAGCTGCTGTACCAAACCTTGCACAATTTTTCATATTATGTTGGTTATTCGTTCGGTTTTTATCTGTGCATTGTAAGTAACATTGGATTTTTGACAGCGTCCATTTGTAAATATTTACAGCCTTATTCAGAGAAGAAAATTAGTTTCTATATGATATCTACTTTAATTAATAAAGGCTTTAAGCTAATAATCCTATATTAACATTTTTATATTCAAGGAAGGTTTATTAACTAATACCCCCTTTAGCAAATTTTAAAATTCGATTCTGGCAGTACTATTGTTTTGATTTGCCATTTTGTGTATTATTGTTGTGCATAAAAGATTGCTAAATTATTCGGTATTCGCAAATATATATTTCATTCGTAAATTTTTTTCTTATTAAGCCACAAAAAGTTTATTTAATTTAAAGAACAGTGTATATTACAACATGTTTACTAGTTTATCTTTAAAAAAATTAAAAAAGTATCAAAATTATATAGGTAATTTATGTAACCTCTTCACAACGAATAAAAAGAGAAATGATTACCCATTACTTTTTTATTTGTGTTAGTTTTACCAAAAAAAAAAAATTGTAATAAAAATGGAAAATATTAAAAGAAAAAGGTGTGATTCCATTTTTTTTAATTAATTAATATTTTTTTTACAGTAAAATAAAAAAGTTATTTTTAATTAAATTTTAATTAGAAATCATAGAAAATGAAAAGGTCGAAAAAATTATCAAATAAATAAAAAAGTTCTATTAACATTTATTTTGTTTTAACACAATGTAATAAAAAACAAGAACAAACAATCAGTTGTCACAGCTTAATGTAGCTTTAAAGTAGGGCCATACCTACTTTAAAATTTGTGGATTTAATAAAGGTTTAAAATAGGTTTATTAAGATTAAAAACGTCTCTGAATATAAATTAAGCGATTTTAACTTAATAACGGCTTGCAAACCTATATTAAGTCTCTGAATAAGGCTGTTAATTTATATTACAGTTATCTTTTTCATAACATCAGTGTGGCCTCTGCTTTTTAAACAAAATGTAACAAAACTCTTTGCTTTATATTGTTAATTAAAAAATAAAAGCACATGTTGACTATTTACAAGAAACAAGGAGTTCACTCCTCAAATATAGAAGTTAATATACATATATATGAGCCATTTAATTTCGAAACTGTCTTTATTGATTGAATATAAGGAGTACAATTATTTAATACAGGCCAATAATAAATACATTGTAATATATTCTAAGAGAAAGAACAGAATATTAATGTGGAGCGGGGCATCTGTAACACAATTCCTATGATGTGGTTTCTTCTTTGTGATACCTGTAGAAGAGGAAAATAGAATAGCGATAAAATGGCGTCAAAAAGAAAGACAAAAAGAAAAGAAAAGGTTAAATTTGCAGTGTTTTTTTAAGCCAAATAGCCCTCTTGCGTTCCCCAAGGTTCACTACATAGTAAGTTAATTAAAACAAGTTAAATAGGGATGTACCGAGTTTTATTGGCTAAAAATTTATACTTTTCACATTCTTCTTAAACATAAAAAAACAATATTATATATCTATTTGACACGGCTAGTTCATTGAAGCGCAATCTTGTTATAAAAATAAATTTTTATAATACGACATATGAAAAAATTTATAAAAATAATTTTCTCTGAAATTTTTATTAATCCTAAAATTAACCATTAATTTCAGTTTAACAAACAAAAACTACAAGTTCTAAGAAAAAATCTTTTTTGAGTAATAAAATGTTTGCCGGCACTCAATTTACAAATTAATAAAAAAAGAAATTTTATTCCAATAGGAATGCAAAATAAATTTAATTTAATTTAAAATGTAACAAAATTTAATCTTTATTTGTGCTTAATTCCAAATTATGTTGATGTGCAAAATGCATTATTTTCCATGATATTCTCATGGAAAATTTAAAAAATTTTTTTACTTAGTACAATAAGTACTAATATGTTAATTAAAATGTTTATAAACATTAAAAATATATACATTTAGTTAACTATTTTATATCAAATAAATAATTTATAATTAACGGCAAAAACCAAAAAGTCATCTTTCTTTCCTGCTCTATAGTGCCATCTGTTAACGCTATGTTAAACTAATGTAATATAAAAACAAACAAAATGTTCAGTAATTTAAAAAAATTTTGCTTAATAATTCACTTACCTTTACTTGCTTTCGTGAAACAACTTTGACTTATATTTACGTTCGCTTTAAAAAATCAAACTATACACAATTTTTTTTTTATAACTATGATCACTGATATGTTAAAAAGAAAAATAACGGAACAGTGCTCAGCTGAGTACAGCTATATTTTTGGCTTGCAGTGACTAAGCACTGTTCCATTATTTTTATTTTTAACATATCAGTGATCATAGTTACATATACATTGTATATATATGCATTAGGGTAGGTCGATTTAAAAATCGCACAAATTACATGGAAAATCGTATTCTAGGGATGAAAATAAGAAACTTTGCCGAAGGAACCATACCTCTACAATGTATTTTGATGTCCCAACTTTTGATCCGAAGAGTAAAATTTTGAAAAATTTCACTTTGAGCCATTTAGAGTGCCTCAATCGAGTCAAAATGTATGACCGACCCCCACTAACTTTGGAGGGCCGACCCACCTATGTCAGTGGCAAACCCCCTGGAACCACCCTTGGGGTGTTCCCAATACAAATATTTCAAAAAATCACAATTTTTGGCACTTTACAAGAAAAAATCAGCGAAACGGCTATGTTTTTTATTTTTGGAGTTAATTTTTCTCTTTAGAAATTTATGTAGTCAGAATGAAATGAAAAAATTAATTTTACTTAGTAAGAGAAAAAAAAAATTATTGACCCTTTGGGTCAAAAGTCAGGACATCAAACTACATTGTATAGGTATGGTTATTTCGGCAAAGTTTTTTAATTTGATCCCTAGAATACGATTTTCCTTGTAATTTGAGCGATTTTTTTGCCTACATACAAATCGACCAGCCCTAATATGCATACATGTTATAGATTTATCTAAATTTCAAATCAATACAGAATTGTAAATTTTTTAACAAATAATTTTCTTTAAATTTGTATAAAATAATTATTTCACAACAAAAATTTATTTGCACTTTTCACAAGAAATATGTACATACATACATAAATAGGTTAGAGTTTTGTTAAAGGTAAAATTTAGGTCAGACTTATGGAAGATTTTCCAAACTTGAATTTAAATCCTTTAGTAGGTGGGTATTACAAGCTTA
This sequence comes from Thelaira solivaga, assembly GCA_947397855.1. Taxonomy (NCBI): domain Eukaryota; kingdom Metazoa; phylum Arthropoda; class Insecta; order Diptera; family Tachinidae; genus Thelaira; species Thelaira solivaga. The sequence goes on along the minus strand of OX377610.1, from coordinate 56,660,951 downwards.
ATTTTATTATTAAACTGCATGTCATTTTATTTTCCACTTAATGCGAACAACAAAAGCAGAATATTTAAGAGTACACACACACTTACTTACTTTTAACTGAAAACATAAAAAAGTTATTTAAAATATTTAGGTCATTCTTTTGTGTCATTGTCTGAAATGAAAACAAAAATGTAAAATTTTACAACAAATACAATTAAAACAAAAATCAGCGGATAGTCAAGCAAACAAAAAATAAGACCACAAATACGTATGAGTATATGAAACAATATTAAATGAATAAATGGGTTGAAAAACAAGTTAATAAAATAACCATTAAATTGTTCATAATAAAACTCATTCCAAATGCTCCCCTGACACAACTCCACCATCCTTCCACTATCATCATATTTTTCTGCTGTTTCTTTCTTCGCTTATTTTCGCCAGCAAACAATACGGTGAACGGAGAAAGAATGTGTGCAACACATTGTCAGCTGAAAATGCATTGGATAGTGTCGTAGGTCTCTTTTAATAATTTTTGTACAAAAGCTCAAACGCACACTTACGCACAACACACACATACAAAATTGTAGTTAAGTTTGTTGTTGAAATAAAACAAAATGCTTAACAGTTTTGTGTGCATGCTGATGCTGATACTTTTTATTATTTCTTCAAAATAAAATTAAAAATGAAAACAACAGCATTAAAGACAATATTCATATTTTTATAAATTAAAGTAAAAACACAAAAAGAAAAAATAAAGCAAAACACTTTCACACAGGGCAAACAAATGCAACAATGCATATTAAATAGTATCATCATACAATATTTTTATTTATTTTACATTTTTTCTCCTCTGTTTGGTTTTTGTTGATACTCGTATTATTTTCTCCTGTTTGATTGTCCGACAGAGAAATAATGTGTGACATACATATATTTTCATACATATGTAACTGAATACGAGTATACGAAACTTAGTGTGAGTGGGTGTGCTTGCGCCTGGGTGTGTGTAAAAAGCATAGATAAAATTATATACATATTTGTGTATGGATGTGCTTGAAAAAAAAAATATTTTATACAATTCAATCATATATAAACATGTATGGACGTATAATATTACCAATGCTGCCAAGCTTGAATTTTGATTTTAAAAATTCTTTAAGGAAATCAACCGAAATCTAAATACATATTGCAAAGAAAAATATAATAAAACAAAAGCTTAAGTTGGTTTAATTACTTAAAGTTTTTAAATAAAAACAATTTACTTAAGTGATTGTACAATATTTTTGTATTTTTTTTGCATTATGTTTCTGAAAGAAAATACTCGGATGCATTAAATTTGTATTTAAAGACTCCAAATTAAAAAAGAGATTTACATAAAAATTATTTATAAACAAGTTAAATTCGGTTGTGGCGAGTCTTATATACCCTTCACTGTGTCAGCCAAATATTTATATTTTTCACTTTGAACATTCTTCTAAATATAAATGAAAATTATATATCAAATTGAAATGGCTAGAAATATTGATACAAACGTGTATGCTCTGTATTCCACACGGATTTCAAAAAATATGAAATTACATTTTTTTCTTATTATTAAATGAAAACTTTCATGTTTTTTTAATTCTGCTAATAATTTCTCACCGAAAATAAAGAAAAAATCAAAATTTAAAAATTTTTACCACAGAGTAGTTATGAGGGTCTCAAGTTTACAATTCCGAATAAAACGTTCGGATTCAGAATACAGAACAGCACTGAAAAATTAATTTTATAAAATGGTCTAAAATTAACTAACCAATATAAAAAGATATGAAAAAATTGATAAAAAAATATATTCTGTGAATACCAAATTTTTTAATAATTATAAAATTAATAATTAATTTCAGTTCAAGAAACTAAAATTACGAGTTATAAGAAAAAATCCTTTTTGAGAACCTTATTTTTAAAAGTAGGTACTCAATTTTTAAATTAGTAGAAAAATAAATTCTATTCTATTAATTTAAAACGTTTATAAACATTTTTTAAACCAAACATATATAATTAAATATTTAATATCAAAAAAAAAAAAGAATTTCGAATTAACGGCAAAAATCAAAAAATTCTCTTACAAAGTGATTTCTGCATTCGTAGTTTTGTTACACTGTAGTGCCATCTGTTATTGTGTAGTGTCATCAGTAGAAAACAGAATAAAAATACACACATTTGTTTTAGACTGACTACCAGTTTTTGTGTTTGTGTGCAAAAGATTAAGCACATGCACAGCTTAAAATTTCCATAAAAAAAGCAAAAACAAAACAAAAATTTATGAAAATCTGAAATATCGGTTGTATTTTTAATATTTCTTGAACCGATTGCTCTCGTTTTTATGCACAGACATTACGACTGTTGTTTCTGCACGCAAAGAAAAAAGATGGCTGAATATGGTCACCGCAAACATAGTTTGTTCTTTACAAAAATATTATTATTAATTTGAAGCATCTAAACATTATTTTGATCACGATAAACATATTTCTAGTTATTTTTAACCATTTTATGTTTAGTGTCTTAGATCAACCATATAATTATCATATTATGTTTAATAAAATTTTACTTGAAACCATAAATATATTCATAGCAAACATAATAATGATAAAAATATGGTTGAGTATAAACTGCTTTCTATTTTGTCTTTTCCACAATCATATAAATACAGAGAGTATAAAACAAAAACTCAATCATTCAAACTCAACTGAGCTTTGTGGCTGAAGTGGTTGAGTGGCGAGTTAATGCTTCTTAACTAGTAAGTGTTCGCAAAGTTCGAGCCCAGGTAGAGTCAACTAAAATTAAAAAAAATAAATTTAAACCCGATGTATTATGTAATAAATAAATGCAAAATAATAGAAAAGAAAAATCAATGGATAAGGCATGATTACAGTGTTGTTTTTAGCTAAAAAATTACGAACAAGCGACGATTATTTTGGTCAAAATTCAGCAATTTTGGAAAAATCTTCGCTGCCGCACGTTTCATGCCTAAAACATCCGTAAAAATTGCTTAGCTTGACGATTATCGAAAAGCATTTTTTTCACTGCTTCAATATTTTCATCGGCTGTTGACGTGCTCTCGGCCTTCCTTAAACCGTTTATACCACAACTGAACTTGTGTTCTGCTCATAGTAGACTCGCCAAACGCCACAGTCAACATTTCAAGTGTCCTTGCACATTTAATTTAATTTTTTACGTAAAACTTAATGTAGTTTCTTTGATAAATTTTTTGAAATAGTAAAAAATCGAAGAGCACACCAAAACACGACTAACCTTTTTATCTGTAAAAAAAAAAATGCGAAAATCGAACATACGTACCTCACGAAAATTGAAAATAACTGTTATTTTTTTATCATACCTCGTATATTACTGGATTCACATTTCAGGAAGTCAATGATCCATACATTACCAAACGTTGGTTTATTAGACCAATCTTAGAGTATGGCTCAGTCGTATGGGATCCGTACTATAACGTTCCTATGGATCGCATCAAGTCGGTTTAAAAACAATTTTTGATGTCCGGCTTGAGACACGTGTACCCAGATTGTCTTACACTTTCTCATATACAATAACACTAGCTGAGATTAATCTACCAATCGAAGAATCATATTGAATGTCTCTTTCAGATGAATTTAATTAATGGAAACACCTATTCAAATTTTTTGTTAAGTAACTTATTCATTAATATTCTACAACGTTCCTTACGGTCACATAACTTTCTGCATGTACAAACATTTCGCACAAACTTTGCTATGACATATACGTTCAGAAAAATATGTTGTTGTTTTAATGAGATGGTTTTGTATATCGACTATAATTGAAATATTAATGCCATAGGACGATATGTAATAGAGCATTTAAATAATTAATTGTTTTCGTATAATGTCCCTATACTTTTATTGAATATAGTTATTTGAAGCGAATAATTGTTCTAAAGTATATAAAAATTGTATTATAGTCTGTAAGGATATTGTCCATTGATATACGAATAACTAAATAAATAAATGAATAAAAGTTCAATTATTATGTTGATTATTCAATAGTCCATAATAATAATTCCAAACCAATAATTTTTTTTAACGTAGCCATTTAAAAAAGTTTCTAAAAATGCTGAGAGTCGTATGACTTTCAAATTTCTATCCGTATTTTCTAAAATATTGTTTTACAGTATCATACTTTTTCATTTGAATAGAATCAGTATTAAAGTATAAAAACAGCATTAATAATATAAATTTTTATTTGAGTACTGCCATATTTTTATTTTTTATTTTTGGTACTTGAATATTAAAATTCTAAATAATGCAAATAGCCAACCATTCCTAAAAATAAATAAAAACTTCCAATAGAGGCAAACAAACCGGCAACGCTTATACCCATAGACACTCATAACTCATGCATGAGAGTCATACGGAAAGTTGAGAAATTATATGCTATTTAGATTTTGGTATGTACTGTTTTTAAGCGATCAACTCGTCTGGAAATTTTATATGAAAAGTACTCAAAATATTGAGTGTTTTACATAAAATTTTTTTAAATTTTAATTTACTTTAGTTTTGTTCAAATAAAATATAAATTTTTATGGCTCAATATTTGTCACTATTTATTCCATCATTCTTCTAATAAATAATATTAAAAATTTTGCTTGAAATTTTGGTTCCTCTCTTACGTTTTTCGCAAGTATTTGGTACCAATCTCCCCCAGCTACACATAAATAAAAATACGACTATGATACACTGGTTTCCTTGAATTTGCAAAACCAAAGCCGAATTAATTCCTTTACAAAATTCAGTAAAAAGCATAAGTAAGAATTAAACTCATATAGACTACCCGCGTATATTAACTTTAACTCCTATATACATATAACTGCAGTTATTATTATTACTTTTATAAAAAATAATCATTGAGTATTTGTCTCATAAGTGCTTTTGAATATTTAAAAACAACAGAAATATCTTACAAAAGATAACTTTGCAATGAAGAGTACGAAAATAAAAATAAATTAAATGTTTGTATATATACAAAATAAATATTAAAAACACTTTAAAAAGTAGAGAATATAAGAAAGGCAACAAATGCTTGAAACAGTACAATTATTTCTACAGTCATTTGAACTATAAGGATAATTTTTTAATGTTGTTAGGTCCTCTTATATCGTTCCTTTGTGATACCTGTACAAGAGGAAAATGAAGAAGGAAAGCGATAGAGAAAAAGAGGAAGAAGATGATCCCGTCACCTAAATCAATTGAAACCCGGTGAAGTAGGGCTTATGTCGCTCTTCCAGGTCAGGACAAAGGCAAAGAGGGTGTTCCATAGTTCCTCCTCTTCCTCGTCTTGACAACTTATACAGTAGTCATTTGATGGCAAACAGATTTTCCTTATATGGATGCCAAAATGACAGTGGTTGCGATTCCTATCCAGCGTAGTCCAGATCATCCTCGCTTTATTACACGTCCCCTCATCCCTCCATCTGAACTGTGCTCTATGCAAAACATGCTCACAAGCTGCTGTTTACAGAGCGAGAGGGGGATACCGCAGAGCGTATTGATATATTTCTTTATTATAAGAAAAAAAAGCCTATAGGCTTGACTGATCTCTTGCCAGACAATCCGTTCTATAGTTTGCTACAGAAGTCCTATGTCCGCGCACGCAGATAACTGTGATCACATTATGTCCTACCATCCTAATTAAAGAAGTCCAACATTCTTGGATCAGATCGGATGCCCAATAGACATCTACCAAGAACTTAATTGAAGTTGGACTGCTAATATAAATACGAATATTCATGCCAAATATCCCATGGCACCACAGCCAGTCTGCTGTTCTGTAGTACGCTGCATTAATCGGGGAGTCTGAATTGTATATTAGTGCCAGACTCCTCAATGTAGACTCCGCCACGCACTCCAGAACTATTCTTAGAGCTATCAGTAACGACATCCACATTATCTCCTCGAGAAGAAGAATCCATCGAGACTACCGTTTCGTGAATCAAAAGCCCTTTTGCAGGTTAGGTCTTGGAGGGACATATTTAAGGTGATTCCTAAAGCTCTTCAGCTACATATACTCGTACTGCTGTATAATAGAAACAATTTTATAAACTTTCTTTGCTACTGCGCCTGCTTAGTGTTTACTCTTTATAAATATAAATATTTTTTGAAAAAAATTTTTTAACAGGAAAGTACGTGTTTAAGCCCTTTCCTTTAATTAATGAAATAAATAAAAAATAAATAAAAATGACAGCATTCAATGAAATGTTTTAAAATAATAAAAAATTGTGAAAATTCTTATCGTACTCGTATGTGCATCTTTTCATTCTATAATTTTTTTAAATCATTTCAGGCACAAGAAGTACTACATATATGCTTAACTTTATCTCTCCTTACAGAATTTTTATTCATGGCTCTCACTTTTTTGGGTTTTGGTTTGAGTTTTTTCTTTCAACGTTTTTAGAATTCCATAAACTAAATGAAATACAATTAAAAGTAGTATTTACTAGACAATTATAACCCAGAATACAAATTTTTAATATAATTTTACATTAAACGATTTTTGGTCTTACTTTCAAATTTCTGTTTGTAATGTAGCGGACTGAAAATTAAAGTAAAATTTTTTATTTTTCTTTATACAAGAAAGTTTTACTTGCAACAAATTCTTTTACAGTTTCTTGTACAGAAATTAAAAGTTTTATAAACGAAAATTAAAACTTTAACCATTTTTTAGCCTACGAACGAACAATTGCAAAAACTAAAACAACTAGCAATTTAGCAGAAAAATAAACTTTAAAATGTTTCTCTGCCATGTTCAAGAGTTTTAATTTTTTACTTTCTTTTTTGTTTTTATTTTCAATATGCAACATTTGAACATGAGCGCGCTATAACACATACTAGCACGCAAATCCCAACCACAAAAGTTTCCTCTTCTTCAATATTGCAGTGCAGATTTTCATTGCCTGCTTTTAGGAAAAACATCACAGTAAAGTGAATTCAAGTGCTCGCTTAGCCAGCCATCGTTACACAAATTTAGTAAATGTAATTACCACTACATCGTTAAAACTTTGACCAATGCCTTCGCATTTTCTCTGCATCCCAAGAAAAAATATAAGTTGCATACATACACACACGCACACACACATATATACAACGTATAAAAACAATTATGAAAATAATAACAACTAATAAAGAAACATAAAAATTAAAAAAAAAAACCAAATTAAGCGCTGAAAAAGTTTTTCGTAACAATAAAAAACAATTAATGAAAAACAATATCGCAAATAAAAAAAATAATAAGCAGAAGCATCATTTCTTTCCAGAAGCAATAAACAAAACATGGAGAAAACGTTTCTATTACAAATCGCGCTTTAAATTAGTGTTACAGCAGAGAAGCGTACGAGTATTACAGCCTCAATTCCACACTCTTTCACACACTCACTACTTGCCCAGACAACAAATATAGTTTAGTTTTCATTTGTAGAACATTAACTGGTTACTGCCCAACAAGTTGAATGCATTTTATTGTCTTTCCTTTAACATTACAAATAACAGAAGATGGTTGGTAGATTTGATTTAACATCATTAATGCCACCAACGTACAAAATACTTTTGGGAAGTTTAAGAATTCTAATTCACTAATTAATTTATTAATAATAGCATCTTAGAAGACTTTCAGCAAAATTCAGTATATATTCAGAATATCAGGATATTATTTAAATAATACAGTATGATATTTCTTTACTAACAGTTATCCGTACTGGCTTTAGTGGAAAAGATATAAATCAAAGTACACTAAGAAAACAAATTCTGCTGTGACAATCGAACTTATTACTCATTAAAAAATCTGTTCTGATAATCGTTTTTTTTTTAATTATGACGATATAAATTCGACAATAAATGGGGTTTTACACTATAATACAAGTGTTAAGATTTTCATTGAATTTTGTTGGCTGTTTTTGTAATTTCTATGTTCGTATGAAAAGTATAAAAAAGATGATGAGAGGAGCCATACGACTATTAAATTTAACGCTATTATACTTTTTCATAAAATTTGAATTTGTGACAAGACATATTACAAAGTATCACAGTGTAAAACCTCCAAGCGGCAATTCTAAGAAATATTGTGAAATTTTTGTTCAACACCGATTTCACTTTTTTGTAAAAATTTGATAAAAGAAATAAATTTTGAAAAATAAGTACAACTAAAACATTCGATTATTGCAACTACATATTGTGTTTCCTACATAAACTGAAACCAATTATTTTCTAAACAAGAGATTACAGAAATTCAAAATATTACTTGGAAATTAATTTTAAAGAAATAAGTTATCGGCCACTGTATTTTTTACGAACCAAAATGTTAAAACTCTGTAAGAAAAAAAGTTTTTCTAAATACAACTTATCCGATAAATACTAAAGGGTGGAATAACCAAAACGCACGATAAGATTTGTAAATAAAACAAAAAGTTTTCATAGAATTTCATTATAATTTTTTTTTTATTATAAAAAGATCTATGAAAATTATGTATGAAACAAAAAATCGACCAAATGCTCGCCACGGCTTCGGTGGAATATCTCTATCAATGATTTTCAATGTCGATTTTCAATGTATTGAATGTGTTGCCTGCAGTAGCACAACACTGCAATTTTGACAACCATGTTAGGAGAATGAGTTTGCGATATAACGACTACTGTAGAAGTTATCAGAACGAGTAAAAGGAGGAGACTGTGAAACACCTTCTCTGTCGATGTCCAGCCTTGGAAGAGCGGCGCATGATTCACTTTGGTGAGCGACGTCTGCAGGGTCTGACTGCGCTGTCAAATGTAGAGGTCGACATGCAATATGGCTTCGTTAGAAACAGCGGTTCCTTTGGGTGACGGACTCACTTTCTTTCTCTATCTGTCTTGTTCATCTCTTTTCCTTTCAGACTTCTATTCTATCCTTCTTCTTCTTCATCTCCTTATATACAGGTATCACAAAGGGACCACGCCAGAGGACCCAAGTGAGCCCAGCTTCTGTATTTCTTATTTGGACACCCTGTGAAACCTAACCTATCTCTTGAATTAGTCTTGGCTTATTGCCGTATATTTTTTCTTTTAAATATCAACAAAAATGTCAAATCACATGATCGCAGTGGCCAATTAACATCGCGACGACATTAGATAATACGGTTATTGAATTTCTCGGGCAAAAGAGCCACTGTTTTGTTGGCTGTGTGGCAACTGGCGCCATTCTTTTCTAACTACATATTGTCCAGGTCCATATCTCCAATTTCTGGTCACAATCAGCCCGTTATCATCACGCGATTTTTTGTTAAGACGACGAGTCGAGATTGACGGCTCTTCTGTCTAACTATCGCAAACAGCATAAATGTTTTGCGGAAAACGAATCAGATGAGCATGCACAGGTGTTTTCACATTTTGTACATACTAGGTTTGCTGCAATTTACTCATAATTCTTCCGGTTGTAGACACATTTTGTTGTTTATGCTGAGCAAAAAAAAAATCATTTTGATTTCAACGTCCATTTTCGCAAAACGCTTCAATAATCTTAACACGCTGCTCAATTGCGTACCTCCCCATGGTTGAATTTGTCAAGCACTCAAACAAAGAAATATCAAATTAAGTTGGGCATAAAACTTGTCTTTAAGGTGTGACTCACAATTAACATCGTGCATTACGGTTGGACCATCATTTATAAAAATTTAATAACCGGTGGAGAGAAAGGGTATTAGTGCAGCGAAAAAGCTTATTCCATGTCTTTTTTCAAAGAGATTAAGTGAATTACAGAGACGGAATCGGTAAGAAATTTACATCCGATTCATTACTGGACATTAAAACACTTGGCAAATATAGGAATCAGTCTAAACGACTTCGGGAAGTTATTTAACGAAGACGAAGAGACACCAAGCCATATACATACTATGTCACTGTACTTTTTAAAACCGTCTGACATGGTGGATAAATCGATTAAAATAGTCTTTTAATTCTTTAAAAGTCAAAGAAAATGTATGTAGTGCAGTCATTATAAAAAAAAAAAACTTTTTTAATTTAATTATTGTAGAGTCTCAAATTAAAGATTCTATAGTTGAATCCAAAACAAATAAAATACTTAGTTTGTAATTAATCAAGAAATAATCGTAATAAGTATTTATGCTCCGCAGATCTGTATGTACAAACCATATGAATAGCTTAATTCGGATTAAATTTTCTGCAGTAGCGTACACATAAACAACAAAAACTGTGAACATGAATAAGTAATTAAAAAGTTGTTATTAAAATGTTTACGAAAAAAAAAAATAGTTTGTTAATATAATTGAAATAAAATTTAATGAAAATACTGTAACCAAATATACACAAGCACAAGCAACAACTGCCAGTTGGTGTTTTAAATATTTAAATAAGTTTAGAATTCAGTTTAATTTCAACGTTTTTTTTTAATAAAAAATGTAAGAACCCAACAAAGATGACCAACCACAAAAAATGGAGCGGCAGTTCGTTATGGTCCCTTGTTTGTCTAAACTTCAAAAAAAAAAAATAATTTTTTTTAGAAATTCCCACATTTGTTCGGTTGCACTTAGTTTTATGCTTATTTATTTATACAAAAACCATTAGGAACACTTTGTTTCTAATTTGTATTTGCGAAGAAGAGAATATTTTAATATAAAAAATTCACAACGTGAATCAACGTTTTTTTTTTTAATTTAAACTTTCAGCGGTTTTATTTAGTTTTTGAAATTCTAATCTATTATAACAAGAACGACAGTTATACTAAACATCTTTATGTTAATGAAACGCTTGCTAAAGAAACCTTGATTGACTATGCCTGGATTCAAGCCTGGATTTATTATGATTCTATGGAGAGAAAACTTTGAGAATTTTGTCTTACTTAAAAAAATTGCCTAAAAATGGCTACACTTATAAATGGGATTGTTGTTTTTTCTCATTAATAAAAAGAGAAAAAACTGTAGCCGCACTGAAAACATAAGTTTATGACATTTTACATAAAATTAGTATGTCGTACAGATATAATACACAGATATTCACAATAGGCGCTTACCACCCTACATTGAACACCCACGGCCCATTTTTGAAAGGTTTTATTTTGTGCTCGCGAGGTTTATTAGATACTAGCATTTAACTAGCTACTTCGTCAGCTGTCGCTATTATAAATTATTATTTCATTGTAGATTATTTAATTCTAGGTTTTTTAATACAATCAAATCTAAAGGTATCAATAAAATATAGAAAAAGTTTTGTTAGTTTATTGATTTTTCTATTAACTGTGCACCGTTTGAACTCGTTCTTGATAGTTCTAAATTCGTTATTGTTAAAAAATCAAAAGGTAGCATTCAAATCAATAAAAAGTACTGTTTGAATGATATTTACTTTGCTCAAGAGCGTTTGACACCAATTGCATAGTTCTAGAATTGTTAGTATTAAAATTCCGAAAAACCAATAAAAGTACCATTTAGTACATTTATGAGTTTCCACGTAAATCTCCTACTTTTCGATTCCTTAATAACAAAATATCAAAAAAAAAATTAGTAAAAAGTACCATATATCCCCTTATAATTTTTTACTTTCCTCAGGACCGTTTGACTCCAATTTAGTACTTTTAGGTTCGTTTTCATTAAAAAAAAATCAAAAGGTACCATTGAAATGAATAAAAAGTACCATATTGTCTCCTTGTTGATTTTTTCAATTTGCTCAGCAGCGCTTGTGTCTAATCTCGTATAGGTTCTTAAATTATAAAATATAAAAAAGAACTAAAAAAAAGCAATAAAAACGATCATTTGTCTATTTAATGATTTTAATTTTGCTCAAGAACGCTTGTCCCTTATCCAGTACTTCTAGGTTCGTTTTTATTAAAAAAATCAAAAAAAATTTTATGATTTTTCATTTTGCTTAGGATCTTTAAAGTCCAATCTCCTACTTCTAGGTTCATAAATAATAAAATATCAAAAAGTACCAAAACAATTAATAAAAAAATGACCATTTTGTCCCCCTAATAATTTCTTATCTCTTTCACTACTGTTTAATTCTAGGTTGGCACATAGCATAAAAAATAGTACTAAAATTAATTAAATATAAAGTTCAATCTTATTTCCCTCTTTTGATACTCTTTTCTCCCTTGACATTTATTTTTTATATAGAGTTTTAGTGAGTGTTAAAAATTAATAATAGAGTGTTCATATGCACATAAAGGTACATATTTAAGAATAGTAGTAAAAAGGGTAGATATTTTACACCTTATTTGCTAGAATTTTAAAAAAGTGACAATATATTGGAGACTTTTTAAAAAGAGACGAATACAATTTAGTTTTATTTAAAAAAAGGTACCAATATTAGTTTTTACTCTTTTTATCCTGCAAATGTACAAATATCGAAATAGTACCTAATGCCCAACCGCTAATTTTTTGTGTAGTAGTTCCGGAGATATAAGAAGCTGGTTTTTACCCTTTTTTATCCCCTTGATATTCGAATTTCCAAAATTACCTTCCTATTCGTTCCACGTATTGTGAGAGCAACCTGCTCACCGAATTTCAAGTCCGTAACTTTAGCAGTTTGGGGTGGGCGATGATGATATGTCAGTCAGTCAGTAACTTTACTCTTTTATAAGTATAGATTACGCTTGTGAGTTTTATTTTGTGCTCGCAAGCCCTATTCGTGTTGTGCTTTTTCTCTACCCTGGTGTTTTGGTAAGTGAAAAATTAAGAATATTCATTAATTTTGTATTTTATAGTTCTAACTATTAGATCTATAATCTAATGAAAATTTTATTTATTTAAACTACAGTTGTTTCATTGAATTCAGACTTACAAGTTTCATTCAACTTTTCCTCGCTTCATTGCTGGTTGTTGATGTCCAAGCCATTTTAATGTAATCAGTACGTAGTGTACTACAGCGGGGAAGTGTTCACCTGTAACATTAAATTGCTTACGTCCGTTAGTTTTTAACTGGAATATGAGCTGACACTGACTGATAGTAACCATCTTTGAGCACCGACTCCTGTAGTTTTTGTGAAAAGCTTTCCATTGCCTTTAAACCATAAATAAAATGCAGCAAGGAAATTTTCAAAACACAAATATTTTGCCGAATTCATAAAAAAGGATTTAAATTAAGGTTATATTAATTTTTATAAAATTAATACGTATTGGTTGAAAACTTATTAATTTGAAACCAATTTTTTTTAATGTAATACTTTGTCTTTTAATGCTACGTGCTTTTTCATATGTAAGTGGGAACTAATTCTGATTATTATTGCCTTATTTAAAATACTAATATCTACAATTTGTTGTAACAAAATACAATTTACAAAAAATAATCATAAAAAGTGAATAAAAATATGTATGTTGTATGCATGTACATGACAATAAAATCGCTTAAAATACATTCATACATACCGACAAAAATTTATATCAACATCCCAACGTGACTGTCATACGATATTAACGCCAACGGTTATCATCCTCACTCAACAATATTATCATCACCGTCACCTTCATTGTTGTCTGTTTTATTCCACCTCCAGCCAAATGTGTGTTACTGGACAGAAGCGGAGCCAAAAAGCCAGAAAAATAAGCCATCAACAAATTCATAAATAAATGTGTAAGGGTGTGTGTGTGTGTGTAAATGTATATCTAACTAAAGGCAGTTTTTTTTTTTGTTATTTAAGTTTGTATTTGAGTGTGTGTTTTTGAAATCTAATTCTCAATAAAATTGACCATTGAATTGCAGGAGGCCTTATGAAAAATTAAAACTATCTCTGTCGCTTTCCGCTTGTAGTCATCATCAGAAATGTGATTAGTGGCACGTGTGTTGGTTTTTCATTGGGAACGATTATTTTTATTCTTGTTTCTGTCAATTGTGAACACTATGTTGTGGGACGGAGAAAGATACAGGTGCAAATATGACGGCACCATTCACATGTATTGCGTATTTGAACTAAATGTTAATTAAATTTAAAATTCAATGTTTGGGCTTACAAACATTTTTTTTTAATTTAAAGTGATGTAATTTATATTAAGCAGGCAAAGCTGAAGAACAAAAACATATTTGTTGCTTTTCTATTAATGTTTAGCTCGCTCTTTCAGGATTGCAGTGAACAACATTTTTTCTTTAAAAAATGTGTTTGAAGTTAATGTACAGAGATTGTAACTTCATATAAAGTCCATTTATGTTACATTAAAAAAAAAAGTTCTGTTCATACATTTTAGCCATCTTTTATTACCGGCTTATTCATCAGTGACTCAGCTTTTGTTAATCGCACGTTTAAATTTTCTTTTTAGCTACGAACCACTAAGACTATATGATGTGTATGTAACCCGTTCTATTTCAAAATTAATATCCTCTTTTATCAATTACTGAGCGACTTTTCCAGCAAATACTTGCAGCTCTTACTGTCATTTTCTAATCAACGGATAAATAGCTTTTTCTTCTGAGTATACATATAAGCGATTTTTTTTTATATAATATTAATTTTATTATTTTCTAAAATTACTTTCGTGGTAAGCATGATCTATATAAGGTCTACAAATATGTTGCCAATAACAAATTAAATGTAATTGCAACACAGCGTAGCATGTGTTTAACAATTTGTGTGTGTGTGTGTGTGTAAGTATGAATGTGTCACTCATTGGTAACCAATTGACAACAAAATTATATTCGCATGTAGACATTTAACAACTCAACTACAACTAACTCTCATATTCAGTGACTCTGACTAACTAATATTTCAGTAGGTTGGCTGCATGTGGGACTTAGCTGCGGTAGTATACACAATATACCATATACGCAAATGTGTGTGTGTGCCAAGGTGCTTACGTGTGGCTTAAATTGTGTTTGTGCCAAAAGGTGTTAAATTGCTGTCAAATTACGTTTATCGAATCACTTAATTAATAACAGCTGTATGCCACTAATAAAGGATATAAGTTTTTGCGGTTTCTGAAGAATTGCCATGAAATAAAACTTGTACAAACAAATTATTATTACTATTATTATTAATATTCCAAGCAAAAAAAAAAAAAAACAAGTGTGAAATAAATTAAATAATAATTTTATTTTTATTCAAACAAAAGAGTGTTTTTAATTTGGAGTTAACAAACAGTATTTTGTTTTATAATAATGTTGCAAGCTAAGAGTTGCTTTGGTTGACCAATTTCGCGTTAATCATTAATCTTCTTTGGCTTATCTTGTTTAATTTTTTTCAATAATAAAAAAACATTTGTTAAGAAAATTGCATAACAAGGTTTTTGGGTGCTATCACTAAATTATAAATAAGCTTTGAACTTTTGAATAGATTTTGATGAAATATGGCTTAGCTTATTTGTATCATGTACAGGCATCAAAATTCACAACAAAATTTAAGATTTTGTTAATTTATTAGTTAAATGTTAAGGGCCGATGTTGAATGTGAACCACACCTAAACGTCAAGTTTTTTTCTGCATTCCATTTGACATTTCTCAATTTCAGACTAACTCAATTTGAACCATGGAAAGATACACAATCGAGCAACGCGTTAAAGTTATTCAGGCTTATTATGGAAATGAAAATCAATATTCGAAGAAAATCATCTTCAGTGATGAGGCACGTTTTCACCTCAGTGCATTCGTCAATAAGCAGAATTGCCGCATTTGGGCGAATGATAATCTAAGAGTGATTGTCGACAAGCCAATGCTTTTAGCAAATTTTTCTTGTCATGAACTGAAACGATACTCTCTTGATGAATAACTGAATTAAAGAGATATTTAGCAAGATTTCAAAGACTATGCTAAGGAAGAGTTGTCGAAAAACACAAAAATATACGAAACCTTTATAGGAACATGAAAATGTATCAAAGATATAGGACACGGTTGAAAAATTAAAATTTTTGGAGACAAAAAAGAAACAAAAAATAAATTTCATTTCTCTCAAATATTTTAGCCATATTTAGACGTTTTTTTTATTGCGTGTGCGTTGTTTCACAAACAAAAGGTTCTTCATAACTTGAAGAAACCAATGCTTTTAAATATCAAAATTAAAATACTAATTTACATTTACATACACATAAATAAATAACTTATACATTGACATACATATATATTTGTAGTTATTATTTAAATAGTACATAAAAACAAACTATACCAGGCAAAACAAAAACTCAAGTTTATTGTTGTTAGATAAAAATCTTTTTTGACAAAGTTGATATTTTAAATATTGTAACTTTCAAAACTAATATAAAATTTTTAGAGTTTTGGGCAAACTGCAATAAAAAAAACAGAAATCATTAAAAAATTCAAACACGTTTGAATTAAAAGAACATGTGTGGTGTTGATACGACATTAAATTCTTTTACATCATAATAAATTTTGCAAATTTTATTAAAAATTTCTCTAAAAATGACATTTTAAAATGTGTCGTTTTCCCCTTTTTGTACCCTACACCCTAAGTCAGAAGGACATATATGCTTCTGATTTTGTTTGTAATTTCTACATCATACCACTGGTGCCACCCTATAAAGTATGTCGATTTAGTGATGCTGCATACTTATTTGTTTATTCGTCTGACTGCCTGTGTAGTTATTAAAATCAACTTTCTGAATATGGTCACCGCAAACATAGTTTGTTCTTCACAAATATGTTATTATTAATTTGGAGCATCTAAGAATTATTATGATTACGATAAACATGTTTCGATAAACGATAACTATGCTTACCATATCATTATCATATTTATTATGTTTAATAAAATTTTATAGTAAACATAATAATGAGAAAATATGGTTGAAAGTAAATTGTTTTCTATTTTGTCTCTTCCGAAACTATATAAATAAATTGCGTATAAAACAAAAATTTAATCGTTCAAACTCAACTGAGCTTTGTGGCTAAAGTGGTTGAGTGGAGAGTTAATGCTTCTTAACTAAATATTCTAAATTTCGAATCCTGGTAGAGTCAAATAAAATTGAAAAACCCGTTGCATTATGTAGTAAATAAAAATAAATTAGTAGAAACGAAAAAGGCAATGGAATAAAAAAAATTTATTTATGCGAAAAATTTATAATAAACTCATTTTTAAATTCATATTAATATTTTTTTTACAAAAATGTATGTATGTATTTAAAAAAAAATTCAGGCCTGACTGGGACTTGAACCGGGAGTTTGATCTAAAAATATATATGGTTAGATTCAAATCTAACCATACTATGTTTCCACCAAGATATGGTTGCCTCAAATATATTTTTCCTTTGCATGTAGACAAAGTATAGATCGGTCTATAAATTGTGGAGCTTTGAGTCAAAAACCGCGACTACTAATTTTGACCATTTTTCAGAGTGGAGTTTTGCGTATTTTGCTTCCAATATAAAACGGATAAAGTTTTGTCCGAAATGACAGTAACAGGTCTATGCAAACAAATCAGAACAATCGGTTCACAAATGATAGAGAAAAATGAATAATACAACCGCATTCTTATTGGATATCTTTTTAATATTTGAAAGTTGTCTTTTGTATATTTGTAGCGTGAGTGCAGACACTTTATTACTCAAATGGAGTTTCTCAGTAAGACTGCATTGTTTTCATTTGAAGCTGGAATAAATAGAATGTTTCCTGACGTCCAGTTGAGACCACAAAAACTCCTTTATCATATTTATCTAACAAATGCCATTCACAGTTACTGTAATTTCGGTCTCATCTTCAAAAAAGTAATAGCTGACCAAATCCTCGCCACCTCACCAAAAAGCTTTTCATTGTGGGTGAACTTGTTTCTCATGGATTGTAAATATTTATGAGGATTTTCTGAGCCCCAAACACAAAAATTTTGTGTATTCACGGAGTCATTCAGGTGGATATGCGCTTAGTTCTTTCGTAAAGCGCTCCATTTTCGTTAATTGGATTAAACATTTGTCACAGCTGTTCAATTTTAGAGTTGTCACATGCACAAAAAATAGACTAATTTTAACAAATGCACTCTTACTGTGGCACCCTTTACAAATAAGGTGTCTGAGCGGATTTTATTTTGGTTAATGTCATTAATTTGACTTTCCTGATGAGAAATTAAAGACCATTATTACAACTAAACGTAGGATGTTATCGAACAGATAAATGCTTTTTGGTTATTACAAACATACTTTAACTAAAAAAAGTATGATAAACTAAAGATAGGTTTGTGTTGCTCATAACTTTTAATGTGAACTTCAAGCATTTAAAGTTGCCATATTTTTGATTTCAGATTTTAGACATTAATAATTTTTTTATTAGTACACAAAAACAATATAATTACACAATAAAATAACAAATATTAAAATAAAATTTTAAAAGTAAATAATTTCTTAGTTATTATATTTGAAAAATAATCGTCAAAAAAGAATGCCGTTGTCATTATGTATTTATAGCAACGAAAAGTAATCGGTATTCACAGCAGTGGTGCCACATAACAAATATTATAATATTTATCTTATTGAGAACTTGTAATAATGGAAAAAAGTAATTCATAACTTTATCAGTTACTTTAACTAAAGTTAATTATAGCTATCTGAGACCTTATAAGTAAGTTGTAATAATGGCCCTTAATCATCATTTCTGCATTGTAAACCATATATGCCGTTTCATTAAAAATATTTTTATAATTTTTTTTATTTTATGTTGCAACATCAGCAATTGAACTTCTGGTAGTGCATCGTTGAATTCACTATTTTATTTAATCATTCATTTTTTTAATATTATTTCATGCTTTTATAAGATCTTATTGATTCACGTTGATTCTGAAACACTGTAAGCTTATCACACTTTTGGAATTTTATGGTAGTTAGCCTTTTATATGTACCTCCAATAAATGAAATGTTATATTTAAAAGTGGTATAAGTCCACTTCAAAAAATAATTAGTTAGCATTAATTTTAATAAGATATAGATCCCTTCTAACTAGAATTACCGCTGAATATGGTTGTGTGTTCGCTTCGCTAAGTGGGCCTGCGATCGACTTACAGAAGATGCTGATTTTGCCAAATAAATCATCTTTTCAGATGAAGCTCATTTTGATCTTGGCGGGTATGTAAACAAGCAAAATTGTCGCATTTGGGGCACAGAAAACCCGCACGCATACATTGAAAAGCCGACGCACCCAAAACGAGTCACTGTTTAGTGCGGATTTTGGTCCAGAGGCATAATTAGGCCATTTTTCTTCGAAAATGAGCAAGGAGTGGCCGTTAGTCAATGGCGATCGTTATCGGGCCATGTTGAACGAATTTTTGTTCACAAAAATTGAAGAGAAGGATATTCCCAACATTTGGTTTCAACAGGACGGCGCTACGTGCCACACAGCCGAAGCTACACTCGATGTTTTATAGCATTTTCAAAAAAAAAAAAAGTTGTTTGGCGGACCCTATATTTTGTTTTTCAGTATTTTACAAGAATGCACATTTATATACATATACAAATATGTCTACAACAGTGAAGGGTATATAATATTCGACACTGCCGAATTTAGCCTGTTTTTGTTCTTTTCGTCGGTTTTATTTTCTCACAAAAGCTGAAGGCCACAAATTTCTTTAATATTTACAAATGTTTGTTTTTTTTTATTAATATTTCTTGCTGTTTTGAGTTATTTTTTGTTAATTCATTTCCAGCCGCTTACGTTTTACTGTGGAAAGCAAACCGCAAAAAACTTTTATATAAATTATACAAACACATGAGAAATTATTTTCTCCTTTATTCTTTTAACAAGTGTTTTTTCAAAGTGTATGTTAAATACTTTTACTAGAAGGTTTTTTTTTCTCTTCTCACAAACTACATATGATTATTTTTGGATAGAATTCAGTTTATTATCTTGATGTTTGTTTTGTTGTTGTTTTTTTTTTTTTTTTTTCAAAAGTACATACTTATTGTTGAGTCTTGAAAAAAATAAAAATAAATAAAGAGAGGAAATTTAACCTTGTATGTTGAGGTATAAATATCATCATCATGTAACTGGGTCAGTAAAAAACACAACGTACTCACGTTCTTTAAAATGTCTCATATACATTTTAAGAAGGTGAGTGTGCGCTTATTTACTGCATCGTATTAAAAAAGTTTGTAGAACAACAATATTTTCTTATTATTCATATACCTATTTAGGTACGAGGAAAATATGATTGTAATTGATTCCGCAAAAAAATTTTTACGCTTTTGAGAAAAGGCTTGTGTTATGGGTTTAAATTTAAATTGAAGTATAAATTTCTCATATTTTTTTATGGGTTAGACGAAGTTTGGTTGAATGGCGAGTTAGTACTTAATGGCAGATGCCTTATTTCGAATGCGGTTAGTAGCAGTACGAATAAATTAAAACCAAAAAAAAAATATATTTTTTGTATATTTTTTTTCTATAGAACATTAATTTAATGCATTATATAATGTACTTTTGCTAGCTGTGTTTTCTTTATTACGTCAAAAATATTTTCGTTGCTGTTTAGCAACGTCACAATTGTATCGCTCACAGTCATCACTCCCCTATTTAGTTCAGATTCCACAACTTAGAGGTACTTAAAACCGTTCGTGGTTTGCATGGACGAAAAATTGGCCTTCGTCTGGCCTACACACTGGATGCAATTTCTTGCCCCGCAGTTCCTCTGTTAGAAGAAAACAAAGTAATTTGTTAAATATATTTCGAATCATCCCTTTCATTTTAGCTAAAAATTAGCAACCAACTAAATGCATTGACAATTTTGCAGGCTGATAAAAAAATTATAAGTTTAATTCACTAATTTTTTAATCTTTTTTTTTTAAACAATTTTCTAAATTTTTTCGTTATGTTTTGACAGCATTGGCCTTTAATTAAAAATGGGATCTATTTAAAACGTTATATGCTTTCATTTTTTCTATCACAAACAGATTTTTTAAGAAAAAATCGGGAGGTCAAAAGTAGTGCAGCTGTTATTTCCTTAGCCTCTCTGTGCAGCCTTTTGAAAAACCAAATGCTAATATAAAATTAAAATACATATTTAGTGTTAATACCTGGAAACAATGTTATGACGTTTGTTATCAATATTGCTGTGTTTTTTCATTAAATAAACTTCAAAACATTTTTTTTATTTTATGTAAAATTTATTTGAGCTTAAGATTTTTTTTTTTAATTAATTTTTCTTTTTTTTTATAAAATATAATTTTATTACTTTTATTTCGATATTTCGCTACATCTTTGTGTAGCATCTTCAAGAAATAAGTCTTTTAAAAATAATGTAAATTTTCTTTTTAAATTGAAAGAAAAACTAAAACATACTATGAATATATATACACATACATATGTATAAAAACATACATACCTGTATATAAACACATTCTGTCAAATGAACAATTTTAAATTATTACCCTCGATATTCATATCCAATAATTATGTATCTTTTTAATATAATCCAAAGTCCATTGAATATTTTTCTTGTTACCTTATTGTCCAAAATGTTCTTGTATTCAAGTCCTCTTTAATTCTTTGAGTTATGTGCTCTTCATCAATGTATAATATCTTAATTTATTTATTTATTTCCTGAAGATGCTACACAAAGATGTAGCGAAATATTGAAATAAAAATAATAAAATTATATTTTATAAAAATAAAAAAAATAAAAAATAATTAATAAAAGAGATCTTAAGCTCACAAATAAATTTTACATAAAATTAAAATAAGAAGATCGAATAATTAAGATATTATACATTTTTTTTATTAAAAATTTTAAACAAACTATGACAACTGTTAGAAAATATCAAATTATAAGTGAATTGATGTCGACGATGACAAAAACTGATGTTGCTTTAAAATTAATGACGATGTTGCTGACATCAAATGGAATAAGGGTGAATATAACGGCTTATCAACTGGGAAAATGACATCTCTGTTTTATAATGATTCCCGTAAGCTTAATAATATTTTATGACAATAAACTTAAATAATTTCTTTTTGGTTGTCCTGTAGATTGATGGGTGCGTACTAATCTATCAATTTGAGGGTCGTACTTTGGATTCTTGTCTAAACCCTGGGAGCCGTGCTCGTTAACAAATTTAATCCTATAATTAATTTCAAATTTAAATATTAATAATAATAATAGTTTTCTAATGTTCATTTATTTTAGAATATATTGTTACCCATAAATAAATTATTTAGTTTCAGATGAAAATTCATGTAAAAATAAAGTATATGTACATGATAAACCAAATATTAAAAACAAATTATTTATTTAACAATTCACTAATAATTTTTGTTATTATGTTAAGTTACACAGAAATTTTGCAGTGAATTTATATACCGCTATTAACAAGTTCATCATCTCAATTTTTAACCCAAGTAACTTTTTTTTTTTTGAAAATGCTATAAAAACATCGAGTGTAGCTTCGGCTGTGTGGCACTTAGCGCCGTCCTGTTGAAATCAAATGTTGCCAATATCCTCCTCTTCAATTTTTGTGAACAAAAATTCGTTCAACATTGCCCGATAACGATCGCCATTGACTAACGGCCACTCCTTGCTCATTTTCGAAGAAAAATGGCCCAATTATGCCTCTGGACCAAAATCCGCACCAAACAGTCACTCGTTTTGGGTGCGTCGGCTTTTCAATGTATGCGTGCGGGTTTTCTGTGCCCCAAATGCGACAATTTTGCTTGTTTACATACCCGCCAAGATCAAAATGAGCTTCATCTGAAAAGATGATTTTTTTTTGGCAAAATCGGCATCTTCTGTAAGTCGATCGCAGGCCCACTTAGCGAAGCGAAAACACAACCATATTCTTTTAGCGGAAGGATAAAACTAATTATCTGTCAAATCAGACATGAGCTAAGTGTTACCATTCACGAAATAAGCACTAGTTGAAAAAAAAAACGTTCGATGGCGGACCCTTTAGAATATCATACTTATTTTTGGTACACTAATGTCATAATTCGTCATTTTGACTACGACCTATTTCAAGAAACTATAAAATACGTCGTGAGCGAAAATATATACCAAAATAAATAGATTTATTATTCATATTTAGTTATTTCTTAATCAATAAATAAAGAAATTCATATATTTTTTTCAATTCTTAAACGTAAAATTAAAATTGCAAAATCTTCTTTCAATTGGCATTTTTTTTAAACAAAGGATTATATAACATAAAAGTTATAGAACACGACACATCATCCTTTGTCATTTTGACTACGGCAAAAAATTAAAAGCGAAAAAAAAAACACTTACAACGCGCGGAGTTCGCTGCACGTCTTTGTAACCGAGCAACCAGAGGTGTCAGAGTGCAGATATAGTATACATTTTCTTTCTGTCTTTTTTGCACGAACTCAAAATTTTTATTTTGTTTTGCTCAGGTATTTCTAAAAAATTTACACTTTCATTATTTACATTTCGTAAACAGGAATTTTAAAACATGAAAATTTGTGTTTGTTACCACTTTTACATTAAATTCCATACTTCATAACAATAAACGTATATATAAGAATTTCCGGCATGTGCATTTTCATTACGGAAATAACTTTTTAATTAATGTCTTTTAAAACAAAAAATTTTTCATTTTGCTTATTTTCTCTTATTCGTAATATTAAAACACTATATCTGTCTCTTTTATACAAACTCAAAATAAAAAGCTGAGTTTTTCAAAATTCTAACCTCAAAAGTTTCATCTCTGGTTGCTTAGTGTCTTTGTCCACCAACTGCTTGCTAGCGACTAACGCTACACGAATAATGAGATCAAAACAAACAGAAAAGGCAGGATGATGTTGTAGTGTTAAAAAGAAAGTTTACCAACTACATCCAGAAAAAAAAGGACACCATCCGTTGCCAAAAGGACCACAAACGTAGTGTATCAACAACGTTTGTTCTCACTTTGATAACAAAGCGTTGTAAAATTGACAATGAATGGTGTCAAACCATACCGTTGTTGAAATGACAACATGCGTTGTTCAAAAAGTTTGTTAATAAACTGAACATTTCACAATATATTTAACTCCACAACGTTTGGAAACAAGTGATATAACGAAGACGTAAAATCGTAACTTTTCTCTAAGTTGACAAGCAGCCGTTGCTGAGTTGTATACGCTCATTAAAAAATTTAACAGACTCGTTGTCAATAAAATAGACAACGCGATGGTGTTAAAATAACCACATACGTTTTTGATATTGTAACACGATTTTTGGCTCAGTGTAACAACACTTTAAAATAAAATCTTAAATTGAAATAAAGGGTGTTTTTTATAGACGTATAGAACTTTAAGTTGGCATTACTGTTCAAGATGGCGACCGATTTTACAGCTGTCAAGTGATTTATTCTCAGTTTGGTTTGACAATTCATCATGAATAGACTCACTCTTGAACAACGCTTGCAAATAGTGCAATTTTATTTCGAACGAGATTGCCGTTGTTCCCGATTTTCATAAGCGAATTTTGTTTAGCGATGAAGCGCACTTCTGGTTGAATGGCTACGCCAACAAACAAAACTGCCGCACTTGAAGCGAAACTAATCCTCAAGTATATCTCGAAACACCGTTACATCCAGAAAAACTGACTGTTTGGTGCGCTTTATGGGCTGGTGGAATCATTGGTCGGTACTTCTTCAAAAACGATGATGGCCAGAACATTACAGTTAATGGTGATCGGTATAGAGCCATGATTACTAACTTTTTCATTCCTGAATTGAACAACCATGATGTCCAGGAGCTGTGGTTCCAACAAGACGGCGCAACATGTTACACAGCTCGTGCCACAATCGATTTATTGAAAGACATGTTTGGTGACCGCCTAATTTCACGTTTTGGACATGTGAATTGGCCTCCAAGATCTTGTGATTTAACACCGCTTGACTACTTTCTGTGGGGCTATGTAAAGTCATTGGTCTATGCCGATAAGCTACAAACGCTTGACCATTTGGAAGACAACATTCATCGTGTTATTGCCGATATATGGCCACAAATGTTGGAAAAAGTCATCGAAAATTGGACGTCCAGATTGGACTACATCCGAGCCAGCCGTGGCGGTCATATGCTAGAAATCATATTTAAAATGTAATGCCACAAGATTATCTTTCGGATAAATAAAATTCATGTCAATCGAATAATCCATCGTTGTTTTATTGCAATTTTAAATTCTATACGTCTATAAAAAACATCCTTTATATAATACATACAAATATTATCAGCAAATAATTCAGTAAATAAATAAATACTTTTTCGTTTTCGTCTGTACAAAATTTATATTAATTTTTTTTTTTGCAACAAAATTTATGGTTACAGAATTTTTTTATTTTTAAGAAAAAAAAAGAACAACAAAATTTAACTGCCATTCAGCATAGTCCTTCAGTTAATTAAGCTGTAGTTTTGTACAAATTAAAGCACAACAAAGAAAGTTAGCATCCATAAGCTGCACTCATCAACCAATGGGCTTCGCTTAAAGCATTTGCTAATAATATTGTTAAAGCTTTCAATGAAATAAATTTTATTATACCCTTCACTGTAAGTAAGAAGGGTATATATAACTTTTTTTCTCTTGAGTTTTCTGTTATATTTCAAATTTGTTTTTATATGGAAACACTTTCAATAAACACAAATGAACTTTATTTACATACGCATATGTAAATATTTAATAATTTTCTTATTTGTTAGAGTGATTATAAATGTAAATTTAAATAACCCCAATGCTGTTATAAAAAGAGAAAGTAAGTCAACTCAAAGTCTTTTATTTTGCATACGGTCTTTCTTATTTAATTTACGATATAAACAGAAAGAAACAAGTTAAATTCGGCTACCCTTCACTGTAGCACATTCTTAAATATTAAAAAAATATTTTTTTTTTGCAGGTAAACAATCCATTAAAAAAATTAATTCTAAGAAACATATCTAATAAAAATACAAAATAATTTTATTATAATTAAATTAAATTAAAATATTTAAATACAAGTTTAATTTTTAATAAAGAAGTTAATATATCCAAAAATTCCTTTCTTGCTGTAAAATTTTTGTAGTTCGAGTTCTTTTACACACAAGCCATTTAAAAGGCACAGATAAATACATACACACGTTTGTATAAGCCCGACTGCCTGACTTCTTGTTTGTGTGCACAAACATTACGCACATTATCATTGGACTAGATTGGACTACATCCGAGCCAGCCGTTGCGGTCATATGCCAGAAATCATATTTAAAATGTAATGCCACAAGATTATCTTTCGGATAAATAAAATTAATGTCAATCGAATAATCCATCGCTGTTTTATTACAATTTAAATTTATATACGTCTATAAAAAACACCCTTTACTTTTTCAGTGAATTGAATCTAATTTTGGTTGAAAAAAGGCATTAATCCAGAATATTTATGCGACAGCGGCCAATTTTTTTAAATTAAGTTTATTTTGAATTTAATTGTAAGCCCCTTAAAATTTTATCTCTTATTGCATTTCCATTAGACGTCTCCATAGGTCGTTCATTAACCACTATTTTTTGTTTCTGTCTATTTTCTTCTTCAATCGTAAAATCGTTTTCGTTTGCAATATTATGCAAAATGTAACATGTTCTTTTAAAATTGCATAACATTTTTATTCCTCATAATTAGCAATAGTACAATTGCCTAAATCTTTGATTCAGCATACCACAACTATTTTGAATACATACACGACCAGAACTTATCCATTATCTTTATACGGTATCACTATATGTTGAGAGCAAGGATACCCGGAATCCGCCAGCAGATAGTAGTCTACCTTAAAAATTATACTTATAAACGGTTTTTTCAATTAATAATAATTTGTTTTTATTCACCTTCGCAAAACGTAGCTAAGTTCTGATACAAAGGAGAATTTTGAAAAACCACGTTGTCGTGACGACTCCGGAAATTCAACGAAAATATTTATGAATTTTCTTATTCATAAGAAAAATTTTTGTATATTTTGATTGTTTAGTTCGGGCAACATTGTTTTACAATTTTATAAAATTAGCCCGGGCTGTTTCGGGCAGGAAGGAGAAGAAATTATTCTCTCAATTTATCTCTCATTTGTCCAGGCCGCGGCCTGCCAAAGTAGACTACGAGAACGCAACATTTTAAGGGCCGATGTTGAATATGAACCACACCTAAGCGCCAATTTTTTTTTCTGCATTTCATTTGACATTTCTCAATTTCAGACTAACTCAATTTGAATTCTTTACCATTCAAAACGTCGTCACTGCTCAGAATGGTGGCAAGAAATGGCAATAGTGGATAATCAATTTTCGAAGAAAATCATTTTCAGTGATGAGGAACATTTTCACCTCAGTGGATTCGTCAATAAGCCGAATTGCCGCATTTGGGCGCATGATAATCCAAGAGTGATTGTCGAAAAACCAATTCACCCACAAAGAGTGACTGTTTGATGCGTTTTATGGGCTGGCGACATCATCGGGCCGTATTTTTTCCCAAAATGAAGCCGGTTAGGCAGTTACTGTGAGATGATAACGAACTTTTTATAGTCCGAATTGGAAGATATGGATGTGAACGATATGTGGTTTCAACAGGACGGTGTCACTTGCCACACAGTTAACGAAACAATGGCTCTTTGCGCGACAAATTGAAAGGCCGTATTATCTCACATGGTGGCGATGTCAATTGGCCGCCAAGATCATGTGGTTCGAC
Source organism: Thelaira solivaga (assembly GCA_947397855.1). Classification (NCBI taxonomy): domain Eukaryota; kingdom Metazoa; phylum Arthropoda; class Insecta; order Diptera; family Tachinidae; genus Thelaira; species Thelaira solivaga. The sequence goes on along the minus strand of OX377610.1, from coordinate 56,633,386 downwards.
ACAGTTGGAATTCCTTCTTTGGGGTTATTTGAAAAAAAAAACGTGTACATCGATAAGCCAGCAACAATTCAAGAGCTAAAGGCTGAGATAATTCGGCATAGGACCTCAATTATGAATCAGCGTCATCGAAAACTTGGACCATCGGATGGAGGTGTGCCGCCAAGGTCGCGGCTGCCATTTGGACTATAGTTTATTCTATACATAATTGAACCATACCATGTTATCATAATAAAAAAAATGAAAATTATTTCCTAAATAATTTATGTTTTATTCAAAATCAACATCGGCCCTTAAAATTTAACCACTCTTTACATTTTATTACTTTTAAAAAATATTGATTCTAGAACGCATAGTTTCATTAATGTCGTTAATTGGAAATTCTTTAACTGAAATTAATTTTTTATTTTAAGATTTTGTTTTACGTAATATTATCCGGCTTTGCAAAATGTACTCAATTACAAATTTTGTGTACAGAGATTTTCATTTTTAAGGCCAATATACATAATTCAACTAATAACAATTATATATTAAGATACATTTTTCTTTTGCAACTCTTCAATTAAAAATTATTTTCATAATTACTCAAGACTATTCTATTCAATCAAACTTATTTGCAATTCTCTATTTTTATAAAATCATATTACTTCGTAGATAGTTTTTACTTAGTTATTAGTACGCTCAAAGAATTTGTATGTTTTTTTTACATTAAAAATGAAAATTAAATAAAAATTGCCATGTTCATTATAAAACTTAAAGCAAACGGATTATGCTACTTACTGTTGTCAACTGCTACTTAAGAATGAACACTTACATTCTTAAGTTGCTACTGGCATAAAGTTGCGTTTCAAAGAGATGTAAAACAACTTAAACTGTAATAAGAAAAAATATTTATAGTCATGAATTCAAAGATTCACTAATAATAAAAAAAACACTATGGACAGCAAACATTACAGTAAAAATAACGAACAAGACAGTATCCAAGAATAATAAAACGAAATAAAAGCGACAAGAATTTTTATTTTGGTTTTTTACTCTTAAAAAGCAGATATGCAACTGTGGCAAAAAATTTTAAATTTTGCTCCTCACAACAACAAAATACATATATGAAACTGAGATTTGCACCGGCTTATAAAATTTGCAAGGTTGAGAATCATTGCAAAAAGTTAACTCAAAAATTTTGCACCATCAAAACAGCTGAAAGAAACAAACAACTACAGTTCAGAGTTATTAAGTTTTACGGCGGCAGAAGGCGACATGTAAATTACCAACAAATAAAAGAAAATTATAGTTTTATATAAAACTCCATGAGTTAAAACCAAATTTGAAGAAAGTTCATGCCACAACTAGAGTTTATTTTACATTGCATAATGACGGCGCGCTGCGGGCTTAAGTTTCAAAAATGTACTGAACCTTAGCTAATGCCGTACTCTGTTCTCTATACGCGTAATATGTATAAAAAAAGGAATGTAAACAAACAAAATTATGAAATTCAATTTCATCGAGAGCATTTTGAACCAGAAAATTCGTGATTTTGTTTATTTCTAATATCTTTGGAATTGCCGTTGTTTCAAGGACTTAATTAATACGTAAAATTTACTTTAAGAAAAAAATATACGTGGGTATTTTGTTTATGTTTATTCTTTATAGAATCAGTTGTAATGATTTTTTTGCTACAATCGTAGAATAGGTCTCTCATGCATTGTAGCAAGAAATATATGCAAATTTGATTTAATTACACATATGCCAACAAGAATGAATTGCGCTATTATTTATAAATATTGATTGCTATTTTATTGGTATCATAAATATCGCTTATTTGTAGCTTATTCACTAATAGATGTCGAGGAATTTTCAGAATCAACAAAAGAAAGAATATGAACATAAAAAAAAAAACAACACAACTTTGAAGAATATTAAGGAACTATACTAGAAAAAAAGAGGAAGTGGCTTAGGTATTCATTCCCTGCTTTGAGATATCACGTGTCTTACCTATTTTTGATACCACCTATTTTATTTTATCAGTAATTTAGTTAAACTTTTAAAAACAATACTTACTTTATATAAATAATACTTACTTTATATAAACTTACTTAAGTTTTCAGAATATTATCTTAATATTTTTTATTATGATCAATGACAATTATGTGTGAAACAAAGAATCGTCAAGGATTCTATCCGATGGTAAAAATTTTCAATGACTCTGAGACATAATTGAGGTTCAATCTCATCCCTAGCCTCTTGTCTTTTTGATGTACTCTTTCTCTTTCAAGTATTCACAAAGAAAAAAGATCCCGCGGGATCCCAATATGGAGTAAATGAACACACCTTATACGAGTATGAGATGACATGACCATTGAATTTCTTGCACAAAAGAGCCATTGTTTCGTTGACTGTATGGCAAGTGGCATCTTTTGGAACAAAATATCGTTCAACTCCATATTCTCAATTTCTGGCCACAAGAATCCGTTATCATCTCGCGATTGTTGTGCATGATGACGTGTTGTCACATTTTCTATATACCCGATTTTGCTGAAATTTACTCAAAATTCTCGCAGATTTGCTCGATTATGCTGACCAAAAAAATCAGCATGTGCACGAAACACATTTGATGTAAACGACCTGCTCAATTGTGTACCTCTGCACGGTTGAATTTATCAAACACTGAAATAAAAGAATGTCAAATTAAATTGGGCAAAACACTTGACTTTAAGGTGTGACTCACAATTAACATCTTGCATTATGGTGGGACCACCCTTTATTGTCTCTTAACTTAAAAGATTTACTCTACAGTTCTGGAAGACCTATGAAAGCCTCTCTTTCAATAATGATACAATAATTGTAAAGATGTTTCTGGCATTCACTTGAAATTTTCGGAGAATAGTTCTGTTTGGGAAATGTAACCATTTGTGCTTTTTGTTTATTTTACAAACCCTTACGAATATAATATTTTCCATGTAGTAACACTCTTGTTCACTCACAAAAATGTTATAATTTGTTTTTAAGGAATAAGGAATAAATACAATAACAAAACGAGATAAACAATGAATGCAAAAATTCGTTTAGAGGGGTTTATGCCAATGAACTTAACTGACTTACTTGATTTTTATAAAAATAATCAATTTAAAGCAGCAATCTTCAAACCTGGTAGAAAATAAGTAATGTTAGCCTTATACTCGTATAAACTAACGAAAAAATATATAAATATATATTTTCCCTTTAATGCACACTGTCGCAGCTGCAAGTTACCTGAGAATGAAGAGATTAGTCTATCATTTTCTCGGGGGGTGACCAGTTTTTCCAACTTCGAGACACAAATTTATCGGTGCATATTTTGTGGAGAGCCTCTCTCAGGTATCGAGGATAGGGTATAAAGGTACCTTTTTAGATGTATCAATGCCACGAGGTGGGTCCAGACCCTTTTATCATTATTCCACGTTGCCTTGATTTACAACGGAAATGCAAATATTTCATACTATTAATTTCTATTTACAAGTTTTACTTAAATTTTAAGAACATAAATGTTCACTCCATTTTACCTCTTAAATGTTACGCTTGTTGTCAAAGTTGTAACTGTACATACTTATCCTTCGTCTAACAAGCAAAAGTCAAAAGAACAACATCAACATAAGCAGATAGAAAAAAAATATAACAAACTAGATTGATTGACCAAACAAGCAACATCAGCAGAATGCAAAAGGACATTGCATAAGCAACTGAAATAAAAGAGAAAGAAATATAAAAAACTCCAACAATCTACTCCTACTCTACCATATTGATAGTGTTCTTCTTGTACAGACGAACATGCATCACAGTATGTACCACAAATAGCATTTAGTGATGAATAGAAGTTTTTATGCAACTTGAAGTGAAGTGAATGAAGAGATAGACTAATAAGCCAAAAAAATAAGAAAAATCGAACTACTAGATAAAAAGAAAACTATTACTTTATACACAATCGATTAAATATGAGCTTTAACATGATGATTGTTGTTATTTGCTAGAAATACACAAACACTGCTGAAAAATGAACGAACGATGATTTCAATGATAACACAGGCCTACAAAATGAATTTTTTTGTGGTTCTTGACGTTTCATGGTTAATTTGAATATCTTTTGTAGTAAGCTCTTAGCATTATAATCTTACTTGTAGTTCTCGAGATATGCCGTTATATAGAAAAAGACTAGATTATGCTACAATGGCAGCTCGCTAATCCGAATTACTGGATGTACTGTTATTATGTATTATAATTCACTATATTCGAAAATAAAACACAAGCCAGGATTTCAAAAGAAATTCATTGTGTTTTTATTAATCATGAAAGAAAAAATTAAAGCTTTTCTCAAGTTTTGAGGCTCCTACAGCAAATTTCTTTGCTAAAATTTTTTTCTGATTGCCCGCGATTTACTTCTTCTATTATTTTAAGCTTATCAGCTAATGACAGCGTTTTATGTGCACGTTGCTTGGCCATTATTATTTAAATTGACGTTTTCGCTACTAATACCATTCAGTAACAAGACATAAAACATACTAAATATGTACAATGTCAATCATAGCAGGCTCTGCATCTCAATGATGTCCCGTTGGTATTAAAATTTCACACATTAATAAAAAAGCAGAAAAATAAAAAAAAATAAATAAAAATTCGGTTTAGCGAGCTTGCAATCAATGCGGACTATAGAGTATGTACTAATTCGGATTACACACCTTCGGATTAGCGAGCTGGCACTGTATATAATGATTAAATTTACAAAAACACGTTAGGGTAGGAAATAAAATAACTTTTAAATTATACTTTTTTACATTTTTTACCAATCTTACAAAGATTTGTCAAAAAAAAAGGAATACTTGTCTAGAAAATGTCAAAAAATTCCTTAAAAATTAAGCAACATCTTAAATTCCCATCCTAATTTTGATACCCTAATATGTTATATTTAAAATGAGCCCTATTTGATGAAATTCTATCCACAAGTTTTAAACTTATTAACAATTTAGGTAGCACCTAAGACCCTGTCCCATATAGTTTTTTATATTTTAAAATAACAAAAAAACACTTGTTAAGAAAATTGTATAAGATAGAGTTCTAGGTGCTACCACTAAATTGTGAATAAATTTAAAACTTATTAATGGATTTTGATGAAATATTGAGGATAATTTTTTTTGTTCATTTCGGATTTTTAATGAATTTTTTAAGAACAAAATTTTTTAATATTTCATATTTTTTTTTTTTATAAAACTTGGTGATTGTCTACAAAACTGACCAAAAATTGACAATAACGCGAATTTAAAATTTATTTTATTTTCTATCCTTAAATATTTTTGTATATTTAATGATGCAGTTATTGCAAATTATATATCGTAACCTTCTCTTTTTTCTATATAACGGTATATTTCGAGAACTGCATGTCAGATTAATTGACAATCAGTGTGTCGAGTATGCTAGAAATCAGTTTTAGTTTTGGCGGCACCAAGGTCATTGAAGGCCTGTGTAATGATGATGATGTAGATGTTGATATTGATGATTAGAAGTGATGCAACAGCACCAGACACTGATCTCTTCATTCAATCATTGTTTATTTAGTTATGTAATCCAAACAATTAGTGTTTGCATGGAAGAAATAAGAAAATTTTTTAGGACCAAAGCTAAATTCTATTAAATTTCAAAGATGAATTGAAAGTAAATAAAGAATTATAGAATTTAAATTTCAACACGTACGAGTATTTATAGATAAATTTTTTTTTTTAGATTGTAAAAGGTTTATTGAAATAGAAATTTCCTTAGTATTATATTTTTTCTTGTTAAACAATAAATTTAAAATAAAGAATGACTTACAATAAAAAGAAATAACTAATTCTGACATTCCCTGAAAAAACAATAATTTTGATTTTAAGCAAGTTTAACTTTGGAAAGGGAAATGAAATATATTAATGCCGCCTTTCCTTTCGTTATCAAGTTACTTTTTTATTTTAAACGGCTTGCACATATCTAAATAATACCATCAAAACCATTGATGAAAGCCAAATAAATACAAAAGTTTTACGATTTTCTTTTACTTCGTTTTATAATTTCTTATTTCTTTGTAGACCATTTAATCTAAGTTATAGGTTTTTTAATACTAATAAAATTAAAAGGTATCATGAAAGTATATAAAAAATACTATTTTGTCAGTTTATTAACTTTTCTATTTACTGAGCGCCTTTTGAGCTGTGTCTGATAGTTCTAGATTCGGAAACGTTAAAAAATCAAAAAGTACCATTCAAATAAATAAAAATTACTGTTTTGTTTTTTAACGAATTTTTACTTTGCTCAAGAGCGTTTGACTCCAATCTCATCGTTCTAAGGTTGTTAGTATAAAAACCTGAAAAATAATAAGTACCAATTTGTCCCATATATGGTTTTCCACCTTGCGTCAGATCATCTAAGCCAAATCCCGAATTTTTGATTTCTTTCTAATAAAATATCAGTAAGTACGAAAAATAAAACGTACCATTAGTTGCCTTAATCATTTTTCACTTTACTTACGACTGTTTGAGCCCAATATAGTACTGCCAGGTTCGTTTAAATTAAAAAATTAAAAAGTACCATTAAAATGTATAAAAAGTACCATTTTGTGCCTTAATGATTTTTCACTTTGACTGAATCGTTTGAGCCCAGTAAAATTCTAGGTTTGCACATAATATAAAACATACCACTAAACTTGTTTAAATTTCAAAAACCAATCACATTTCTCCCTTTTGGTACTTTTTTTCACGATAAAAAAAAATCATATTATCTTTTATATTAAATTTCTGATTATTAATACTAAATATTATTATTATAATTCTCTTTTAATACAGAAAAATTGATTTTAAGCTTATACAATGGTTTGTTGGCAGCGATCACTTTCAGAGAAATTTCTTTCTCCTCATTAGTAACATCTGTATCACCAACTTTGGGATACTGGGTATTGTTAATGTGAAGTATTAAACTGATGTTCAATTCGAAAAGAATACATATGTACTTGTCCCGCAATCCACAGCTTTGAAATTAATTATAATTTTTTTGAGGTGTTTCAATTGCCGCATTTCATAATTTTTTATATCATAAGTGTTACCGACTTTGTTGTTAAGCTGCCAATAAAGGGAAAAAGGCAGTTCTAATTTATTGAAAAATTTTAAGAAAATTGGTTCAATATTATTATTAAACTAGACAGTCTCGTGATGTCCTTTCTTCTACGAGTGACTTTTATTAGAGGTTTTTAATTAATAAAAAAGTAAGAATTTATATTAATTTATTGCAAGTGGATATGCCTATATGTATATAGATATAAGAAGCACAAGGATAAATATACAAAAGCAAATGTGACATATTTATTTTTCAAGAAAATAGAAATTTAATTTTATACTAATAAAATATTTACAAAACCACAACAAAGTAATTTGAAATTTTTCTGTTATTTTATGTACGTGACTGCTTTCATTTCCAAGATAGTTTTTAAATTAAACTCAAAATTTTTCTTAATTTATAATTTATTAGTAAGTTTTATTTGACCTTTTTCTTTTTAATTAAAATGGCTATTTTGTTAAGCTTGAGGTCTTATTTTTCAAAAATTTATTTTTATATCGATATTTCGCTCCAATTTTTGTAGCTTCTTCAGGTCTTATTTTTCAAAAATTTATTTTTATATCGATATTTCGCTCCAATTTTTGTAGCATCTTCCTGAACAAAATAGCCATTTTAATTAATTTATAATTTTAATGATCGAAATTTTTTACAAATTAAAATTAATTTCAAACTGAAAAATGTTCTTATTTCATACTTTGGAATATTTAATTTTTTCCTTTAATTAAACAGCTACGCAACCAACGAAGACAAATACTTATTGTTATTAAAATTAAAAAGTTAAAATTTTGATCTTTTATCTAAACTAAAACTGCTTTCCTTTTTACTTTGATTTAGTTGATTTGAAATAGAAAAAAGTTTCGCCAAGCTTTTCACATTTTCATCAGTGAGTTTTCCTCCAGCAGCACAAGCATTCCTGCATTTATCTAATCACTGACATTAAATGAAAATTTAGCAATTAATCTGCGATTTCTTAGAAAAGCTCTTTTAATTTATTTTGTTCAAATTGCATCATCAGTTTGCTACAAAGCAACCCTTTTTCTTCTTTTGTATTTTGTGGAATTTGTTGTTTCTTTTTCCAGGCAATAAATTTTTCTTTAACGTTGTAATCGTCATTCTTTCATTTTAATTGTTTTAAATTAAAGTTGATGGAAATGAAAGTGATGAGGTTTGGTGGCACTGATAACAATTTTTTTTTAAGTACCATTAAGATAGTTGGCTGTTTGTATTTACTAGTATGAGTAATTTGAAAGCAGTTAAAAGATTTCTTTCCTTAATATGTATTTCTTTTTATTTTAAGCAAAATTTTCAATCTGTTATATGTGCATTTGTACACAAAATGAAGCTTAAATTTCAAAATAATTTGATTAAAATAACTTTGTTTGATTGTTTGTATAATATAAAGTAAAGGCTATCTCAGTGAGAGTGTATTTTTTCACTTCATGCTACTTTGTCATGTTCCAGTAAAGAATGATGTTCACAATCAATGCAATTTTTGCCTCTTTTCAAAACAGCTAGGCCTGACGAATATGCGCGCCAGAGAGTTGCTCGTTGCTAGTGCATTTGTTTCTTTTGGCTTGCATAAGGATTTTTTCAGCCACCAATTCTACAAGTTTTTGTTTTTACGCAGTCATTCAGATGAGAATACGCTTCTGTAGCGAAAAGATGATTTTTTTGTCAAATATTTTTGTTTTTCGTAACTTTTATTAAAAATATACCGTTTCAAGATTTTTGTTCGAATCTTAAGAAAGCAGAATCACTTTACTCATTTTATTATCGGTTGGTGTAAAATCGTAGAAGAAGAGTAGTTTTGTTTATTAGAAAATATGTTATTTTTGACAACTACTGTAGGTGAGCTAAACACGTAACTTCCTTCAACAGCCAAACGAATAGTATCAAGACCACTAACAATAAGCTTAACAAATAATTTAGAAAATTTCGAAACAAAGAATCTCCAGTAAATTTTTAGACACCATAGAGTATACACACCATATATTTTATTTGTGTAAAAAATTAGATATGAATGTCAAAATGAAGAAAGAAAGCATAGTTCGTAAACAAACAAAGTAAAATGAAAAAAAAAATTTGATATTCAAGTCTAAAAATATACAAATTTAAACAAAAAACACATGTAGACTTGCTTCTACTTGATATAATTACAATATGCACTAAACAATAAAATATCTGAGTAATAGTCTACAAAAATAGTGTGGAGAGCGAAAAAAACAAAAAATTTTAGCATTTCAGGTTTTACTTGTTATAGCTCAGAACAGAAATCTATTAGATGTTATATGAAATCTCTTTCAAAATCCATACATTTTATATTTGTTTTTTTTTTGGCATAAATCAAGATTTCATTTTCATAACAAAAACAAACTGGTCAACGAGTTGCATTAAATTTCATTTAATATAATAATTATTACTTATCCTTTTTTTGTGTATTTATTTCCGAAAATTTAAAAATATTTTTCTTTATTTTAATGTGTGTAATTTAATTTTCTTTTTTTAAATTAAAATGGCTATTTTGTTAAGCTTGAGGTCTTATTTTTCAAACATTTATTTTTAAAGGGTGTCCCAACAAGAACGCAAGACTTAAATTTTAAATAAAACACAGATATTTAAAAAAAAATCGTGAAATTTTATTATATCGTAAAGTAGACAGAATGAGGTTATGTATGGAACATCATATCGGACAGATGGCCGCCGCGGCTTTGCTGGCACATACGCGATCTTTTAATGAAATTTTCAATGACCGTTTTGCATAAATGCTGCGGTATTTCATTAATGCAGCGTCCAATTTCCTCTTTTAAGGCTTGAGTCGTCGTCGACTTATTCGCGTAAGCCATCGACTTTTTTTTTTATATATATAGTTTTTTTATTAACCAATTCAATTTCACAATTTCAAATGCCTCAGCGTCCAATGGACATTATTGAGGCCAGTTGGCAATAATTATAATTCATATATACATACTAATTATAAGCTTAAGTTATTATAAATATAACTTTAAGTAATTGAGTAAAACTTTACAACTAATTTGACAAAAAAGAAAAAAAAAATGTTAATTCAATAGCATTTCCAGATTGTTCAATAAATATTCTTTTAGAGAGGACTTAAAATTTGATATTATATTTATGTTTTTTAAATTTTGAGGTAAGTTATTAAATTCCAAACTTCCAATATGTTCAACTCTTTGCTTAGTGGTTTCTAGTCTGCAGCGCGTTGTTCTAAGGTTTGAGTTATTTCTTGTGTTAAAGACTGTCTGATTTCTTTGGAACTTAATAGTATTATGACCAATGTTATTCAGCGATTTAAATACAAATATTAGTAGTTGCAGTGTGTATAAGCCTTTTATGGGCAAAACGTTTTTAGCAACATCTTTATATAACGATAAGGTAGGGTACCTAAGCGGTAAATTAAAAACTGTTTTAAGTGCTTTATTCTGTATTCTCTGTAAAGCCTTCAATTCCGTACTATTTTTGCTACCGTATATAAAGGTTAAATAATTTAGGTGACTTTGAATCAATGCTTGATAAAGTATTAGTTTTGTTTTCTTATTAAATTTGTTTTTAAATTTATACAGCATTCCAATTATAGGGCATATCTTAGACTTAAGTTCTTGTATGTGCAGATCCCAAGATAAATTATTTTGCAGACAAACTCCCATATATTTTATGGATTGAGATTCAAAAATCTCCCTACCATCAACATAAATGCTGAAATTCTCGGAGTTACTTTTCCTATGCGGTTTAAATCTAATCAATTTGGTTTTACTTGAATTTATAACTAGTTTGTTTAACCTTACATATTCAAGGACTAATGCTGCATCTCTCTCCATATAAGCCTCTACAACTTTTTCATCTTTAAAGGGATAAAACAAGGATATGTCATCTGCGTACATAAATATTTTCCCTGTTAGTTTTAAATTCATAATTCAAAAAACCCCAAAGAAAAAAGTCTAATGGTGTTAAATCGCACGATCTAGGCGGCCATATCTGGTGTCCAAAACGCGAAAGAACACGACCGGGAAATGACTGATGCAGCAATTGAATTGTTTCTCTGGCTGTATGACATGTGGCGCCGTCTTGTTAAAACCACAAGCCCTCCACATTCATTTCTTCAATTCTAGGCAAGAAAAAACTGGTTATCATTTCACGATACTGAACACCATTGACTGTTTGCGCTTGACCTGCCTCATTTTCATAAAAAAAGGTCCAATGATTCCTCTAGCCCAAAAACCACACCACACAGTGACACGTTGAGGATGCATCACTCGAGGATTTTCCTCACCCCAATCAGCATTTTCATGTTGTCTCTCCAATACCCAATTAACGAATTCCCTTCGCTGCCCATGGTCAGCTGGCTTTAGTTCCTGAGTAAATTGAACTTTGTATGCATGAAGATGCAAATCTTTCGTCAAAATTCGCTGCATAGTGGATTTGGAGACACCAATTTGCTGAGCTCGATGTCGAATTGAGGTGGATGGAGTTTGAGCGACATCATCACGTACAGCTGCGACATTTTCTGTCAACCGACCTGGTCGAAGGCGCGTTGTTGTCTTTACATCACTAACAGACCCAGTTTCGGCAAATTTATTCATTAATCTCTTTACACTTGACTCTTTCGGAGCATTATTGTGACCCCAAATTGATCGCAATTTGCGAACTGTAGCCGCAAAACTTTCACCATTTTGGTAAAACAATTTCACAATGAAAATGCGTTGTTCATTCGTGTAGCGCTCCATTTTTACTAACCTCGTACCGTCTACTAGCAAAGAATAACAATTGTTCAAATGTCAAACAATGACACTTCGAATGGCGCCAAATTTAAATCTTGCGTTCTTGTTGGGACACCCTTTATATCGATATTTCGCTCCAATTTTTGTAGCTTCTTCAGGATATAATTATAAATTAATCAAATTATTAAAAATACATATTTCAAAAATTTTCTTGACAAAATTAAATTAGGGGGTTCAATAATAAGGGTACCGTAAACAAAATTTTAAAAATATTTAAAAGTAATATGTTAAAAATGTATATATAAAACAATTGTTAAAAAAATTTTTTTTTTAATCAAGATGTCAAATTTTCTTATTTAGGTCGTATTTTTTTGGCTTGTTAACAAAACCACAGTTGTATGACTAAGTACACCAAGATTTTACTAGATTTTGTTTTGTATGAGAAATCTAGTAAAATGAACTAAATTTCGTTTAAAATCTCTTATGAACTGGATATTGCTGCAGTGTAAATTGCCTATTAGATATTGTGAGGGAAGGTAAGACTTGTAATATAATACATATTTATAGTAGGAACAATATTTAGTGTAATTTATTTATTCTTAAGGCTTATAAGTTTCCCGACCGGGTCAACAATTTATATTTTTTTTTCCAGCATTAGGCTTGTGGATGAAGTTGCTTGATTTGAGAGATTTGCTTATCAAGAAACTCCTTGCAAGTTCAGTTGGCTACCTTTCCCAACTGACAGTGGGAATAGCAAACCGAAGAAAAAGGTGTTAATTTAAGATATCCAAAATTTTAAACCAAAATTATATTCAGTAGTCACACATAAGGGGCAAATAAAAGAAAATTTTTCAAGCACAACAACTAATGAACAAATTTGAAAAAAAGGAAATATTAGATTTATCTTAATTAACAGATTGGATAACCGCAATAACTAAATTACTCAACACTGTAATTCTACCACCTTAAATATCAGGGACTCCATGCTGATTAATTTTGATTAAAAACTCTGGTCACCCCTAGCATGAATAATAAAAAATAAAAATGAAAAAACGTTTACTTTAAGAAATTTGTTCACTTGTTCACTCCATATTTGCTGGCGAATCGTTTTAGTTCTGGGCTACAATATTAACATGGCTGTGATCAATACATCCCACAACAGCAGGTGTTCCAAATTTACTATCAGACGAATTGTGAATATTCCCCAGTTATTTTTTTTTTCAAGGAAAATTTTGGTGTTTTTAAAAAAATACTCCAAATCAGAAAACTTTCTATTTAAAAACTGCAAAATTTTTATTAATGATAAGAATAAAAGGAAAAGTAAAAAAAAAAACTCCCGGCGAATTTTTATCCATAATTGGTTTAAATAAGTCTTCGGCTGTACTCGTAAGTCTACGTTCTTCTTCAGACATACATATAAGTTATCCACTGGTGACAAAGACTTTTCTCTAAAACATTCAATGTTTATGAAAGCATCATACAGAATGTTGATTGTGCCATACCCACTTCATAATCTCTTGGTACTTCCGTTTGGTATCATCCCTCTATCGTTGGAATACCAAATTATTTTTTAGGAGACATCACATCCAAAAAATAAGAAAAGTCTTCTCTATGGCGTTAACGTAAGCCTTGTTCCCGTAATAACAATATTGCTGCAATTCCAAACATTATTTTACTGAATTTGTTTGTTTTGAATTTAAAAATTGTTTAACATTGTTCTTCTTGTTTATAACAATCAATGTGAGCTGACAGCTTATAAGAATTTCATGGCAGATTCACGATAGCATTTTTCACTTCCAGGGAATAAAAATCTAATGCGGAAAAATATTTCACGCTATTGCCGATAGGATATAAAAAAAAAACTCTAGAAAAAGCTAAATCACAATGAAAAAGTATGTAAGAAAAAATTTAAAAAGCTACAGCTTAAAATTCAAAATTTTCTTCACTCTTTATTATTTTAAGAATCTTAATTATAATTTTTATAAAAAAACATGTCCAAAACTAAAGAAAGTAATGTCGTTTTCCATATGGCTTTAAGTTAGTATTTATAACGAATTCAATTATTTTCAATTTCAATGTTAAAAAATTATATTTAAAATTACTTTAAGTAATAATAAATTTTTTGATTTTTAATCAGTTTCTATTCTGATATTTCGCTTGCTTCATCGTACTCAAGAGCGAGCTACCTCAGCATTACTAAACTGTAGTACTAGATTATTAAATACTAAATGGAACAATTAATTAATCAATTAAAGCTATTTTGAAAAAGCAAAAATTCTAAGAAAAAAGCTAGAGGCTAAATGCGAGAAAAAAATCTACATTTAGCCTTAAAAGGCTAAATGGCAACTTTGATATTGGTGCTGTTTTCACAACACAAGCGATTAACTCGTCTGGAAATTTTAAATGAAAAATACTCAAAATAATGAGTGTTTTTAAAAAATTTTTAGAAGAGTTGATCGTTTGTTATAAAAACAGTATATCTGGTTTTTTATTTATTGTTCCAAATTCTATAACCTTTTTTATAATATTTTTAATTTGTTTGATTCACTAATATCTCTGTTGTTTATTTCCAATACGTCGGAGTTAACAATAGCTTGCAAAATTTTTTTATTTCAATCTGCTAATTTATTAATTGTAGTTCTAAATTATTTATTCTGCTATCCAACTTTTTCATTTTTATACCCTTCACAAAAAGTGAAAAGTTTATCATTACGTGTGTAATTTTTACACTTTCTAACTTTATCTCTATTTATTTGGTACAGTTCACTGACCTGTGATATAAGAGTGTTAACGGAGCTTGTGATTTTGTCTAGAGCTGTTTGTAAATTAATATTTACTTTTATATTATTTTCTCCAATTGATTTATTAAATTTTTGTGAATTTTTCCCCATAAAGCACCTTTATTCTTTTTAATAACAAAATATTTTCAGATCTGATTTGAAGGCAGAGATTGAAGGCACTTTTGCAATAAGAAATATCAGAAAGGCCACTTGGAACAAAGCATAGAGTGACTCAATGAAAAGATAACTAGCTCTCAGAAACTAAATCTTGAAAGTAACAAGTTGGAAAATATCATAGCCTCAACCTATGAAGAATCGTTTTTGAAATGTTTTCTGGTGGATCAAAAAGTTGGGCACCCTGCGATGGACTACCTGCCAGCTCTGTATAGAACAAAGACCACTGAGGATTGGTCAAGTTATAAAAGTGCCTTAACGCCATACAACAACACTTTGAGAAGTTCAAAAAGAGATTACTTTAAGAGGCACTGTGAAGAGACTGAAACCCTTCCACCAGTTGCTAGACTACATAAATATCTTACGAATGATCACTCAAATGGCTTTTCTGCATTTAAGAAGGCTGACGAAGGTTTTACGAAGAACTTAGCAGAGACGGGACAGCTTCTGCTGAACACAGGAAATGAACTCTCTCTAGCCCGAAAAATCTTCACGGTGAATAAAACTAGGTGGCCTATATCTAAGTTTAGACCATTTAAGTCTTCAGGTGTAGACAATATACACCCTTGCTTACTCAGGCAAGATTTTGGCGTGCTCGCACTTAGGTTGACTGATATATTTAGGAAGAGCCTAGAATTAGAAGTATCGCCTAAACACTGGGGCAGAGCAAGGGTTGCCTTTATTTAAAACGAAAGCATGCAAAAAGGCTTAACGTCCTTCCTGCTTAAATCTATGGAAAAGATTTTTTTAATCAATATATCAGGGGGAAGGCCATCTTAAGGACAACCGTCTTCATATTGGATAATATGGTTACCAAACATGAGATCAACTAAAACGGCAATGCATATCGTAACGAGTATAACCAAAAACGCTCTGGTTGGTAAAAATATAGCCCGCTGTACATCGGTTGATGTCACAGAGGATTTTGGCAACGTTACATTCGATTCTATTGAGGACTCAATCACCAAAATGGAAATTCCCCAACTGATCATATCATGGGTTCTTAACAGGAATATTATCTTCAATGTGGGGGCAAGGATGTCCTCAAGGGAGTGGTTTCTAGAGATTTTCGCCGATCTCGGATACGAAGTTCAAGGCTTTACGGACGATGTGGTAATCATAGTCAGGGGGAAGTTTGGCTCTGTGATTACCAATCAAATGCAATAGGTTCTTGATACAACTAACAATGGAGAAAACAGCTTCCATTTTTCAGATGGAGCTCCATGTCTTAGAGCTATGTGCTAGTAAATGTCTGCGAAGTGGTACTTGTGTTGCCGAAATATAAATTTTCTTAGCAGTTATATGTGCATTGGCAAGCTATTCCATGCAATCAAGATTGGTTTCGGATTGCTAATAACAATGCTTTGGGAGAGGGGAATAGAGGGGAGGCATTTGGGCAATGAAATAATGGACTTTCTAGCTAAAAAGGGAGTGGACCCCTTCCGCGGGTTAACCAACAATTTCATTTGTGCCCTACCTACTACGCAAGGAATAGATATTAAAGTTCGCGGTGCGATTATAGCCCATAGTGATAATCTAGTGAGAAGAACTATCCGAATGTTTACTAAATTTAATTAGCAAAGCACTTACTTATCATCTTTAAAATGTTATGATAATTTTTATTTACTTACTTGAACAAGTATTCAAATGTTTAGACCAGAAATGGGAGCAATCCACTGATGATTTAGTCCAGCGTGTGATGAAAATGATTTCCCTCTTATTAATTATGGTACTAAGTAAACAAATATTTTTTTAAAGTTTTCCTTGAGAATATCATGGAAAATAATGCATTTTGCACATCAACATAATTTGGAATTAAGCACAAATAAAGATTAAAAAATTTTATTGAACTTTATGATTCCAAATAATGTAATATGTTGTTAATAATTGATCTCAACATGGAATAATCACAGCGAACTTTGTGTGTTTTCAGCTTACATGATGTATTGACTTATCAAATTCTTTAGTTTTATTTGCATAATTTTATTAAGTAAACACTGACTACCTATATTGCACTTTAATATTCACCCAGTATGATACTCACTACTGCCCAAAGAAGTATATGGTTGTACATACATACGCTTAAATAAATTGTATTTAAAAATAAAAATTTAAATAATATAAATGTGTAGAAAAGTTTCAATACACTTGTGTAATATGTCAACAAAAGGCATGTCGATGTGTCCTTGTAAAATATCAAAAGTCATAGTTTTTCAAACTTATGTCGAGCCGTATGTTTGTAAAAGAAACAAGTTGAATAAAAAATTGGCTGTTACCAGTATCTTGATGGTCTGATGGAAATGTATTCTATATGCATATCCTTACATATGTACCGAGTATATATTTGCATGTGTATGTACATTCATACATATTAATGGTGACAATAATGTGGCCCAAACGCTTACACAACTATTCGAGACAAAAAGAGACTTTCATGGAGACTTACAAAAATTGGCTCTGGTTTCATCATAGATTTGTACCGATTTGCATGAAGCGTTACAAGATTTATTGCCACATTTGACTTGATTTAGCTTGTTTATGTTATTCAAGCTTAACTTATGGCTGTGCATTTACTATTTATTCTGTACGGTAGCAATTTTGCATACGAATACTGCTGCTAGAGATGACCATGATTCATACATTTACTAGTATAGAACATGCATGCATACTCTTTAAAACAGGGTAAACACAGTACGTACATGTTCATCAAACACTTTAAACTATAGCAACAATTTTTGCACAATGACCTGTAAAGTCTCAACACAGATCCATACAGTTTTCAGTGGAGTAATGTGTAGTTTGAAACAAGTGTTGCCACAGCAACAAAAAAAAGCTTCTAGACTAAAGGTGACAGTAAAAAAAGTGGAATCAGGATTACATGGGTCCTCTGGTGCAGTCCTTTTGTCATATCGTGGAAAAGAAAGATGAGCTAGCTATAAAAAGAGTCACCAAGAGAGAGAGAGAGAGAGACGGAAAGAAGAAGAAAATGTAAGGGAAAAGGAGATGAGAAAAAGGAGAGTCTTTCACAAATTAAACAAATTGCTGCTTCTAATGAAGCTACCTACAGTCGACAGCACAAGAAAGTCACACAGTTCGCACTCATCAATTCACAAGAAAAAATTTCAGGAAATTAACCAAATTAGAGAAAATACAAGTTAAATTCGCCTGTGCCAAGTCTTATATACCCTGTAGCAGCCAAATATGCATATTTTTAATTTTGCATATTCTTTTAAATATTTAAAAAAGGAATATTTTAAAAAGCTATTTTTAATGAAATGGAATAGACATTTCTTTGTTAATCCTTACGTAAATATTTAATTTCCGATAAAGAAATTCAAATTACCGGCTTTCATAAAAAATTCTTTCTATAACACTTATATTTAACATCAATAAAATATCAATTTTTAAATGTAAAAAATAGAAATTCTGAGAAAGATATCCAATAAAACTAAATTAATTTAAATGTTTGTAACATTTTTTAAGCGATACATTTTTACATAAGTATTTAATATGAATTAATAAATTCAAATAAACGGCAGAAATCAAAAACTCTCGCTCTTTCCATTGACTGGTTTCGTGTGAGGGCGCATATACACTGCGGACATATACATATGTACATACATATGTAGTCGTATGTCCTAAAATTTCCTTAAGAAAACAAAAAATAAAAAAAGTAATGAAAAATTAAAATTTGGGTTGTAAATATTTTTAATTTTTCTTTGACTTTTGAAGACCAATTGTTCTGATTTTTTGATTGTTAGTTCTGATAAAACTGACAAAAAATACCCAAAAAAATACCGGCCTTTATATTCCGATTCAGCTGAATTTCAATAGCAATTGAAAGATAGGAACAACTGGCAGATTGGTATGCTAAACTTTTGTGTACAGATAGACGGGCATACTGACAATGCTAGCTTGGCTCCATTATTTTCAAGTATGTACGGTGTAGAAATAATAAATGGAATCACAAACTTATATATGAATATATATCTATCTTACTTAAGGTCCCTATACACAACATGTTTTTTACATATGTATTTTAGTTTTAAAATACACATGTTTTCTTCATGTCTCTCAAAATTTGTTATTTTACAGAAGGTTTATAATTTTTGGTCACAAACGACATGTACAAATACGTCTGACATAGACTCTGTTTTTTTATAACAGCTGATCTACTAAAAAATATTACTCACTTTTATCAAATCTTTTTACATATTTAAATACAATTTTTTTTTAATTTTAATATAATTAATAATAAATACCAATTTGCAATATCCAACTTTATAAAAACAAAATTTATTTTTATTTCTGTGCTTCTTCTTTTTACTACATAAATACCCACGTCCTTCGTTTGAAAAATGGCTTATAGCTGCTGAAAATATTTTTCATTGCGTTATTGTAGTGGTGGCGAGAGAGCTATTTTGTTTTCTTTTTAAGATACAAAATGATAAGCTTGTACAAAAAAATTGTATATTCTTTGCTTCAATATTATTGAAAAAGCAAAACTTCTAAAATTTTTTATTCACGCGGCTAACGATACAGAAAATTATTATACGGCGACAAATATTTCCACAAAGCGTAGACATTTAAAACACATGACTATAAATGATAAAATAGAGCAGGCTCTAATTGAAATTTTGTCAGAAGTTTTCATGATCTTTTTTTACAGAACCAATGTTTTTGAGGCCACACACGACATGTTTTTGTTTCACATTGTAAAAATTGACAAATACAGTGTAAAAAACATGTTGTGTATAGGGACCTTTACAGTGAAGGGTGTAAAAACGGCAACGCTGTTTATAAATAAATATACATAAAGATACTGACTGACTATCCTACACGATCGTACGATTATGTCAAAATAATGTGTGACAGAATTCTGTCCTACTTGAAGAAATCGCTTTAAAATGGCAAACTTTTTGCCACATTATTATACAAAAAAAGATGCAAAAACATATGTTTATTCGCCTTAATACTTTTAAAAGTATTCATTTTCTTCTTTGCCGCAAAATATATTTTTTACAAATGTGTACAATAAAAAATAACCTAAAAGTTTGTATAAACAAAACACAAGCTTGGTATTGTTGCTATTTTTCTACCTTGAACATAGAAAATGCAACTCTGATCGCACAGATAAAATTTATTTTATGAAAATTTTTATAACATTAAAAAATCGGACAGACCTGTCATAAAGTCTGCTTGTTCAATACACACTATCATACTTTTTTATCACACATGGGTTTTTAGACAGATCGTACGACTAAGTAGGATAGTGAGTCAGTACCTTAAAAGAATTCAAATATGTCTTTAAATCTTGCCATAGTGCAAACAGAAAATGTTTCATTGGTTGACTGGTCATTTGAAGAAACAACCTTTAAATTGTACATCAAATACACTTTATTTTAGTCAACAAGAAACACAAAAGAATTCACGGTTATACGAGTACACATGCTTGTGGTAGGAAAAAGGGAAACACATCACTTCAACTTGAAGCCTGGCACTTACATCCCTTCTCTACTCTTGAGTTCCTTCGCTTTGTTTTATAAGGAAATATGTAAATGGGTTTGTGTTTGTGTACATGCGTTAATGTGTGCGAATGAATTAGTTAAATTTTTTCTTTTGATGCATGAGCTAGTAAGTAAGTGCATTTGTGTGCGCTTCTGGTAGTAATTTATTGGATGTGTTGATGTGTCAGGCAAAAAAAAAAATTTGATTTTTATCAACTTAAAAACATTTATTACACTCCCCATCACAGGTGAAGAAAACTTCAATATGGGTATGTTTTACGTTCATTATTGCGTTTGTAATGTGTACCACCATTTCAATTTGGTTGGAAAATTATGTGAATTATTTGTTTCAATTGCAAAGCATAAGCCATCCACTTTGATCGTCATAATATTTCCCAAGAAAATTGTGCAAACGAATGAAAAGAAAAGAAGAAGGTGAGGCTGCCAGTAATTGGCGACTGAAGCAAAAATTATTAGTTTTTCAGCCTATTAGGGGGAAAATGGAATTCGGCTTAAACCGAATGAAGTTTTCATACTTGCCGTTGATTCTGTACTTGGCTTATGCTGCATATATTTTCTTGTTCGTGTGTTTTATGGCAATGGGAGATTTATTTATTTATTTGTTTATATACTTTTTTTTTGAGGAAAACCTTGCACAAATTATTATTAGTCTTTAAGGCAAGAAATTTTCAATTTAATAAATATCTTTTGGTTAAATACATATTTTAAAAAAAATGCAAAGTTAAAAATATGAGTTTTTGGGTATATACGACTCGACACAGTGGAATTTATACAAAATGATAGATATTTATTTTCTTAATACTTAAATACTTGTTTTACAATTAAACTTTATAATTTAAGTTGTCTTTGTATATAATTAATTTTAAACTTCAATTTAATAAAATTATTATGGAATAGGTTTTGAATTCAATAAATCACACAAAATAGTTTCATACATACTCGTACACCAAAATTTAAAAACTAATGGTGTTTTCTTTTATCAAAAACTATTCTGCTGCTAAATTATATAATATTTTAAACAGGTTGCCTAAAATTGAACAAAGTGATGCCTTTTTTATGGTTTCAATAGAACAAAAATAAGTTTATCATGCAACATTTTTATATGTTTACCACTTTTAGAGCGATTTGCGAAATACGATTACTTTAACACAACTGATAAACAGGTGACATAAAAAAACTTTGCGCCTATAATAAAATGAAAATCAATTTTTGCTTCAAAATCCAATAATGGGTTTTTATGAAGAATATCTTGACGAAGAAAATGTTGAATCTCCTCTTTCATATAAATACAAATTAATAATTTACTTAAGTGTATAAACAAGAAGTTAACACACTTGTAAAAAAGAGCAGTATCTCACCCTCACTTATAATTTGAGTGCAAAACATGTACCATTTTATCATGTTTTATATGCAACATGTTGAGAACAGAACGTGATACTGATTATTGCATTTTGAATATATGCAAAATTTTTATTAGAAAAGAAAACGTCATAAGTCTACAATTATAATAATAGGTAAGCTTTGCATATATTTACATATGTAACATAATTAATAATAAAAACTTGTACTAATTACATAATTTTGCATACTTTAATATGAAATAAAATTCAAAGCCAAAGTTAAGTATGTGATTAAAATGTTGCTAGTAAAAAACATGTAAATGTATTTCATATGGCAAAGAATGATTATTTCCAGGGAAATCAAACATATGCTCTAAAAAATGAGTTTTAGGCGCATTAAAAATGAGTTTTAAATGAAACAAAAACAGCTTGTTCGACAATAAAAATCAAAAATTTTATTTAGAAAATTTAAATATAACAAAAAACAAAACAGAAATAACAGAAGTTCAATTTTCACTGCGATCTGATTATATAAATACTTAAGTTCATATTTTAATGTTTAGTAAATAAGACAGTTTATCATTTGTAAACGCTTTTGCAATAAGCCACAAAATATTGACTTAAGTTTTCAAATAAAAAGCGTTGTCTAATATATTTTAATTTTCTTAATGTAAGATTACTTGTTTGTAACTTTTTTATAAAGTTTTTTAATCAAGCCAAAATTTGCAGCAATACATTATTGAATGTTTTAACAATTACATAAAATCAATATATTGCAAGAATGGTCAATATTCCAGGATCAACCATGCTCAATTTTACGCAGGTCAGTTAGAAGTCTTGAGACCGAGTAAAAACAAAACTAGATTTTATTTATACAATCTGTTTGGTGTAAGAATAAAACGGATTGAAAAGAAATATATATTGTGCAATAAATAAGGTAGTAAGTAGCGCTAAAACATACAAAATTTTTGGTTCCATATAAATGTGCAATAAAAATTTTTAAAACTTTCGTTACATCGGGAGGAAGACAGGATTTTAAGTATGGATTTTTTATGAAATATATAAAATCATATTTCGTTTGTAATTGCATATCATGAGAACGGCTGGACCGATTTGGGCTATGTGTGTCAAAGCTTAAATTATTTAAAAATACTAGCTGAGCCGGCAAACATTGTTTTGCCTTCAAATTTTATTCATATTGACACATAATAAAAAAGAAAGGAACAATTTAACCTGGGTTATACCGAACATATAATAAAAAAATTATAGTAGAATATCGGTCCAGCCGTTTTCTGTTTTGAGATAAAATGAAAAAGTAAGCGTAGTAATAGGCGTGGCAAAATTTTTTTTATTTTTTTTTTTCAGTAATAAAAGTTCTACTATGCCGGAATTATAATACAAAAATTTGCCAAATGGGTGATAAGTTAGCCATATACCGACTGCAGCGCCAGCTGCTAGGCGGATTTGTGACGCCAAACCTTCTAAAGCGTAACCCAAATCCATATACAGAAATTTTATTAAATCAGTCCAGCTGTTTATTAGGAGTACAATGTCAAACACACGTACAGCCGAATTTTAAATATCATATTAAGATAAACTAACCACATGTTTGCTCTTTGCACTCTGCTTTCGGTACAAAACCTGATGAACACTTTTATCGAAGCAACAATATTTAACGGAAAATAAAAAGGAGAGACCTTTTCATATCATTAACAATAATAGTTCCGACTAATATGCCATTCTATTTTAAGCGCTTAGAGTTTCCGGTACTACTTGCAAATCGCAATGACAATTAACAAATTTTTGCCACATTTACCTTGAAAATCAATGCTTCTCCCATAGACAATTGTATGTTGCCTATTCCCGCTTCGGAACACTATTGCTAGTGTTTGCGCGCCAGGCATAAAATATGAAATAAAAAATATCAGGCTTAATTAGTTTTAATCAAATTGTGTTTTTATTCGATTTAAAATATATTACCTTTAAAAAACTTCTGGTGTTGAGACTTTTATTGTTGAGTAGCTTTCACACAAGTAAGCTATGTATATTTGTTTTACACAAAAAACCAAAAACAAACATACATACACCGTAAGCGGTTAACTTTGCCGAAATCCAAATAAACAACAAATATAATTCATAAACAAAAGGAAATTTGAACTTCAGCAAAGTTGCCAGACGAATTGAAATAAATAAATTATGAAACAAGAATCTGGCTTAAATAGCTAGTAATATACGACTATGCTTACGACTCACACAAAAAAAAAAATTAGTGATTTTCCAAAAAAAAAACAACTAATTTTTTCCCATTTGTTGCATAATGCCATGACAGAAATTTTAATGAAATACATATTTCTAAGCTTAACAGGAAGCAGCATCAAAAGCTTGTGAATTTTTGTTTCACTAAAAAATGTCATATCAGTCACTCATTTAGGCTAGTTCATACTGATGCAATATTAAAATTGAAAACGACTAGCTTATTACACTTGAGGTTATGTTAGGAAAATCTATTTTTATGCCGATATTTCGTTGCAACTTTGCATAGCTTCTTCAGGATATAATTATAAATTAGTCAAACTATAAAAGAAAAATGTCAAATAAATTTACAAATAGTAAAATTTAAAATATTAAAAAGTTGAAGCATTTGAAATGATTTTTTTGTGGAGTTAAATAACAATATGAAAAATAAAATTATGATAAATTATGAAAAAATAAATTAATATACCTTTTTTCACAAAATTTCTGCCCCTTTACAAATTCTAATCCTAAATCAGATGACTTAGAATACAATTTGTATTTTACATTTTATAGAGAAAATACTGCTTCCTGAGCATCACAAGTAATTTCTGTTTCGTTTATGAAAAACAATTAATCAAATCGCTTGGAATTTTTTTTATTAAACATTACTTGAAAATATAAAAAAAAAAAATTTTAGACGCGTTTCATAAACAGACCATTCAATTTTAACCCTCATTTCATCTTTGTGTTAAAAAAATACAAAAAAATTTCTTTTGTAAATTTGAAAAAAAAAAATTAAATAATTTTATCAAAATTTCTTTACTCTGTCAGCCTCATTGTTTAATTATAAAAAACGAAATTAAAAAAAAATTTTCTGAAATAATATTAAAAAAATTACCTTTATGTGTGGTTTTCCACACATATGTAATATCCATGTATTTTGCACTAACACCATTTTGTTGTCTCAATACTCTATATTGATATATTGTTTGTCTAGGATGCTTATTCTACATTTTCCACTCTTAATATAGACAACAGGAGTCATCCTGTATAACACTAATTTAACTTAAGTCATAATTGAGTTTAAAAAGTTCAGTGTAGAGTTTAAAATCATTTCTGATGAGCGCCTGAATAACCTTTCGGCTATTGTGCTCGGGACTGCTCTTATTCACTATCGCAATGTCTGCTTGAACTGTCCAGTAATCTTGTTCTCATCCTTTTTCTCCTTCACAGAGTATGCATAAAACTATTGTTTATCAATTCAAGGGGAACAATCGAAGTGCCCGTAGAAATTTTATCAGTATTGAACACAAAAAGTTCGTAAATGTATTTGAAGCACTTGGTTATCAAGAAGAATAAATATTCAGATATCATCAGTGGCTCCACGTATAGATTTTTGAAGACTTGAATGCTGTAAAATTCTAATTTATTACAATAATTTTTATCTGATTTTCACTGTTGGTCACTTAGAATAGCCTAGAAGAGTATAGTATTCTGTCCATCCTACTTGACACAGTGAGAAATGGAGACAGAAATAGAGACATACTGAATTTGTACATGATTTGTGTAAGTAACAAGTTGTAAGGCAGTGAGTCGAGAGAATACTAAAGGTAGCGTAGCGCAGGTCTTCATTGTTTCTATTACTCTAAAACAGACTACCCGGTTCAACTTGTTGCGGATTATCTGAGTTTGCTATTATTTTATTTTTACCCAAAGTATTCAGGAACCAAGCGAGGATACAAGTGATCCCTTTCTCTTTACCTTATCGGGCCGCCTCCCCAGAAAGCATAAGTAACCATCGATATCATTGTAATTCTATAGAATCACTCAATAAGTTTTTATCATTAAACTCACGTTACTCTTACCGCTTAAGTGTTTACTTAAAGCGAGATAGATGGTCTTGGGTCTTCTCAGATAGCGTTAAATATAAATAAAATATCCTAATAAACTTATTATCACTACATAGTATAAAGCAAAGTCGCTTCCCGCGTCCGTCCCTATGTCTGTATGTATGCTTAGATCTTTAAACTACACATCGGATTTTGATGCAGTTTTTTTTTTAAAAGATAGAGTGATTCAAGAGGAAGGTTTATATATATAATCTTGGAAGGTTTGACGTCACAAATCCGCCCGGCAGGTAGCGCTATAGTCGGTATCTGGCTTATTTGCCTACTACCTGTTTTTACCCGCTCTCGCACGGTTCTTTACTCTATGAGTACGATTTCTTAGTGTAAGAAGATCGAATATATACAGATTTTAAGGCAAGACAACGTTTGCCAGGTCAACTAGTTGCTGATATAACATGATTTTATGTAAAAAAATACCGTGTTACTACTAGCAAATACATATAAATGCCATATGTGTGGAAAACAACACATAAGAGTAAACAAGGTAAGATTTCTTGAGGATGAGATGAAGGTTAAAAGGGTTGTTAGGGTATTAATCTCATTGCATACAAAAAAAATTTAGTACTTTCTGTTTGTGTATTTACTCAAATGGAATTGCAAAGGACATCAAACTTCTTTTTTTAAAAATAATTTTTTTATGTTAACGTCAACACAAGTTCATAATTTAGGAAAAAAAATATTTATATTTTTGGCATTAAGTACCGTCTTTACTTTTCAAATATCAAATATTTTTCACGGTGAGATAACAAATCAGATGCCATTATTAACATAAATATTTACAATCAACAAGGCAATTTATCACAAATTATTGTCTTTTAATTTTATACCCTTCACTGGAAGTAAGAAGGGTAAGTTTGTGATTCCTTCTGTAACTTCTACACCGTACAAGTGGTACCTTATAAGATATATATATTCTGGATCCTTAAAAATAGCGGAGTCAATTTATCAATGTCAGTTATATGTATATACCCTTCTTACTTGAGTCAGTCAGTTTTGTCAGATATCTTTCTAAGAATTTCTTTTATTTTTTATATATACTCGTAATAAATGTATTTATAATTTAAAATTTCAATTTGTATTTGCGTTTATTCCAAATTTGCGGTTTTTCAATATATAATTTGCCGGTTTTTGCCGGTCTCTATCAAACTATGGTGGTAAATAAAAATTTAAGCTAAATTTAGTTCATGAACAGTTATGACTGCAAATGGTAGCTATTCCTAAAGTATATGAAATTTAGAGATTATATGTGTCAAATTTTAGACAATCTGTTTAAAAAAATTTTTATAGCGAACAAACAAGCAAACAAACAGAAAATTAATTTTATTTATAAAGATTAATTCTTATTTAGTAAATGGTTTTTACAATATAAAAGTTCTAATGTTTGACAATAAATGTTGGGAGTAATCTCCTAAGAATTCAGAGTAGGGTCTGATGAAATTATAAATATAATATTATAAATATTCCAGAACAGATTTTTTTTGTGAAAGGCACAAATTTGAATCCCTTTAACTGAAATTAGTTATTTATTTTATTATTCAAAGAAAATTATTTTAATCAATATCGTTAAAAAAAAAAATTTTTTCTGTGTTATATATTTAAGCAGAATGTGCAAAATGAAAAATAAGTATGTAGTATATTTGGATACCACAGTGAAGGGTATGTAAAGCTCGGCCCAGCCGAATTTCACTTAGTTACTAGTACATTATTGCCGTAAAAAGCATGTATGTCTGTCTCGTATTTCTTTTAATTTGCTACGCATTGTTTAACATTAAAGTGATAGTAACACCCACTCCGCAGCCCCATTTTTCTGTCTAGTGACATCAAATAAGAATAAACTTTGCCATCATTATCACTATTTTAAAATCATGTCAACATTGTGAACCACAAAGAATGAAGCCAAAAAACCGAAAATAACAAAAAGAAAAACAGCCAACAAATATTTTCTTCTTTCTGGAGGAATTTGATTTACGCATTGCGAAATAACTGAAGAAGTAAACAAATGTTAACATAAAAACACAAAAAAAAAACTTAAGATTTTTTGTTTATTTCCATTTAGTGCCAAAACGATAAGGATTTTATAAGGAAAGAAAATTAATGAGCAAATGTGTCAAGGCGCGCATTACTTTTTTTAGTGGAATTTTTTTACATAAACAAATGGGGATTGTTGTTTAAATAAAATTTTTAGGCAGAAACCGTTTGAAATGATATTTAAATTGAAACGTGAATGTTGTTTTTTCTTTTTACCTTCTATTGTTTTACACTCAGGGAATTATTTACGGTTACGTGTTCTGATACTGAAAAAAAATTCGTAATTAATGTTTTTGTACAGCATTCTTTTGTATATGTATCTCTAACATATAAAACTATTCTTGTGCCATTCACCTTGAAATTAGGTCAGCTAACGCTACAGCTTAAATAATTTGCAAGATTTATCTCTTTATTTTGGAATGATTTTAAAATTGTTAAATAAAACTTATACTTAAACAAACAAATAAAGAAATAAATACGTACGAGTATGTATGTACGTACATAAAAAGTATTTCAAATGACTATGGTTGTCTACTTTTGAATCAATTTTAGGAAAAAGTATACATTAAAAAATTAAATTCTAAATGAAGAATAAAAAGTAATAAACTGCGCTGCCAAATGAGCAAATTAGATTAGAGTGTTCTACCAATACGCAATAGTTAGCTTTCTAATAATTCTAACAAAATAAAGGTACATATTTTTTAATTAAAAATAAAAAGAAGTAAAAAGAGCGCAGAGTGCTAAAAATTACGAATCAGTAACATTAAAGCACATATACCATAGAATAGTAGCACATGTTTGTAGCTACAGTTTTCCACTTTTATTTCGAAAATAGATTTAATTTTAAATATTACAACGTTCACAAAGTCGTTTGAATTTGCAGTTATCTTGTGCTAAAACAAGGCATTTTCTTGTTTAAAAATTAATAAAAAGTTTTCTTGCATTATTACTGCTCTGTTATAATTTTCAAGTTATTAAATTAAAAAAAATGTTTCTTTCTCTTCTGTTTTTTTTGGCAGCTTGTAAAGCGCTATCGAATCAAAATGAATTTTAGGAAGCCTGCGACAACTTAAACGATGTAATCTTTTTATCATTTCTTCTTTATTAGGTACTAGCTGTCTTTACCCGGTCTATCTGTCTGTCTCTTCCTGTATGAGATCGTGTATTAGTTGAAATCACCTTTCTTAAGTCCCTAAGGAACGTACAGAAAATTTTAGCATACCAATCTCTCAATTGTAGTTGTCTTCAGATTGCTATCTAACCATAAACAACTGACACATGTTTACCACTATTTTTTTATCATTTTTTGAGTGGGTTTTTTTTCGTAGTTCATACGAGATTTTGATCGAAATCTAAGTATTTTAATTTGACTAGATTTCCTATACAAAACAAAATCTAGCTTGTTACTAGATTTTGCCAAAATCTAGTCAAAATCCTAGTGTACTTAGTCATACAACTGTGGTTTTGTTAAGCCAAAAAGTACGACACTGCACAAGAGAATTTGACATTTGGATGAAAAAAACAATTGAATTAATCACATTAATATATAAAAAAAATATTTTAAAATGGACGGAAATACATACACAAAAAATGATACGTGCTATTTATTATACTAATATGAAATTTAGTGCAGTTTGTTGTGGTTCCGAAAATGAAATCTTGATATACTTATGTCAAAAAGAATGTAGTGTAAACGGTATAAATTTAAAAAGAGATTTCATATCAAATCTAATAGAATTCGGTTCAATGTAAATGGCTGAGAAATATAAAAAAATATAATCGAAATTTAAGTTTTCATTAATTTATGCATTCTATCCTTTACTCTAAATAAGAAGGGTATATATAAGTTTGTGATTCCGTTTTTAATTTCTACACCGTACAAGGCCACCCTACAAATTATATATATTCTGAATCCTTATAAATAGCGGTGTTGATTGAGCGATGTTCGTCTGCCATCGAAATCAACTTTTTGAAATGCCTAGAAACCTACGGAAAAGTTTAGTACATCAATCTGCAGCTGTTTCTATTTTTCAATAGCTTTTGAAATTCTAAATGGTGGAGATACGAGTCAAAAGCTATTTTGACCAGTTTCTGAGTGAGTTTTTTGCGTATTTTTTCTAAACTACAATCGTAGTATTTTTGCAAACAGCAAGAATAATTATAATCGGTCCAAAAATTACCGAGAAAAATCACAAAAATACAACTGATATTTTTAGATTTTCATTAATATTTGCTTAGTTTTTTTTATGGAAATTTTAAGCTGTAAATGTGCGTAGTGTTTGTGCACACAATCACGAAACCAGTCGATAGGTCTTATACAAATGAGTGTATGCATTTGTGTAATAGAACTACGAACACAGATATCGTAATTAAAGAGAATATTTTGATTTTTGCAGTTAATTTTAAGACCTTTATTGATATTAAATATTTATGTTTGGTTTAAAAAATGTTTATAAACATCTTATTTTAAATTATATTTATTTAGCATTCCTATTAGATATCTTTCTTAGAATTTATTCTTTTAATAATGTAAAACTTGAGTGCCTGCAGACATTTTATTGTTTCTAAAAATAAGGTTCTCTGAATATATTTTTTTAGAACTCATTAGTTTTAGTTTCTTAAGCTGAAATTAATTATTTAAATAGGTATTTGAAGACATTTTTTTATCAATATTTTTCATTTATTTTTTTTATTTGTAAGTTTGTTTGACAATTTTTTTATTGAAACGGCAGTTCATTAAGCTTGAGGTCGTGTTATAAAAAATTATTTTTATATCGATATTTCGCTCCAATAATAAATACATCAATTTTTATAATACGACCTCAAGGTTTACAAACTTGAAACGGCTAGTTAATATAATTTTTTATATTGAAGAAGAATGTAGTAAAAGAAAAATATTATGAATCGGTTGTAAATTTTGTTCCTCTAGAGGCACTATAGTTATTGCGGTGGGTTGATTTTATAAAAAAAAATATTTTGTATCGGAGCCATTTAAGGAAGAAGTATAGGGGGTAGGAATGTTTAAAAAAAAAGTGTAAGGAAGCAAATGTTAGTGGAAGTTGGTCTTACATTTTACCCTCCTAAGAGCGAGTCATTGACATTCATTGAATATTTCGTAGATTTTTTCCCGTTTTTCCTCACTTTTAGCCCTGATAAGAAGCCATCTAATCTAATCTACCCACCTAAGTTTTTCGCTCCTGCATTTTTTTTTTTTTTTTTGCCAAAACACACAAAACTATTGGTTTTAGTGTATCAAAATGTTGTTACGAAAGACTTAAACACAACTCCTTAATGAATAGCGTTGCCATTTTAGCCTTTTTAAAGCTGGATTTAGTTTTTTTTTCTCGTATTTAGCCTCAAAATTTATGATTTAGGCTCTAGCTTTTTTCTTAGCATTTTTTTAGTTTTTCAAATACATAAAATATTTAGTCTGGACAAAAAATTTTTGTGATTCTGAAATCGTTCGTCTTCTTCTTTTTTTTGTTTTGTTTTTGCATGTTTTGTTTGATGCAAAACTGCCAAGTACTTTTATACATGCAATGCCCTTAAGACTGATGCACTTTGTCTCAAAATGTTATATGATAACTAAAGAAAATGAAATAAAAGGAAAAGAACTTACTCACAAGTTTCTTGTGCTTAGTACCGGCAAAAGTATTTGTGTTGTTGTTATTTTATATACAACAATGTCAAATGATTAATGAATTTACAATGACATTGTCCTTGTATGAAGTGTTTACTATAATAATTCTTCTACATATTACACTTGTAATAACAATAACATTTACAGCAATTGTTATTAGTTGTTAAAGCTTAAAACAATACAGTGACAACATCGCTAACAGCAAATTCCAATTACTTTAATTTTAACTGGAGTGAACGAGGATAGTATGAGAGTTTAAAATAAATATGCATCAAATGCAGTTTTATTTCAGTTTCCTTGACACTTCTTATACCCTTCATAATCACTAAACGTGTATACTCGTATGCGAGTAAGTTTGTAATTCCGTGACATCTTCTGAAGTATATATATTCTGGAAAATTATAAATAGTAGATTCAATTTAGCGATGATTGTCTCTCTATGTAGTCTTTGAAATACATAAAGAGTGATTTTTTTGCTATTATCTTTTTGGCAACACTAGTTTTGACAGCTCACGCACGTTTTGTATCTTGTGTCACTGTCAAACATCTTCAGTTTGGTCTATAATTTAATCATAAATTGTCTTACAAACGAACAACGCTTGCAAATTATTGAATTTTATTACCAAAATGCGTGCTCTGTTAAGAAAGTTCATCGCGCGCTTCTTCCATTTTATGGTCAGTTTAATCGACCTACTGAGGCTTCTATTCGGGCTATTGTAACAAAATTTCGCACCAAATTTACATTGTTGGACATTAAACCACCAACACGCTTACGTAGAGTGCGAACAGAAGAAAATATCGCAGCCGTATCGGCCAGTGTTGGTGATGACCGTGAATTATCGATTCGGCGCCGTTCGCAGCAATTGGGCCTCTGTTACTCCACTACGTGGAAAATTTTGCGGAAGGATTTGGGTGTGAAGCCTTATAAGATACAACTGGTGCAAGAATTGAAGCCAAACGACCTACCACAACGCCAAATTTTTGGTGAATGGGCTCTTGAAAAGTTAGATGAAGATCCACTTTTTTATCGAAGAATTGTGTTCAGCGACGAGGCTCATTTCTGGTTGAATGGATACGTGAACAAGCAAAACTGCCGTATTTGGAGTGAAGAGCAGCCAGAAGCATTGCAAGAGCTACCAATGCATCCACAAAAAAACAACCGTTTGGTGCGATTTATGGGCTAGCGGCATCATTGGGCCGTATTTCTTCAAAGATGATGCGAATCACAACGTTACTGTGAATGGTGAGCGCTACCGTGCGTTGATAACAAACTTTTTTTTGCCCAAAATGGAAGAGCTTGACTTGCATGACATGTGGTTTCAACAAGACGGTGCCACATGCCACACAGCACGTGAAACAATGGACCAATTGAGAGGCGAGTTCGGTGAACAGTTTATTTCACGCTTGGGACCAGTCAATTGGCCGCCCAGATCGTGCGATTTAACGCCTCTAGACTATTTTTTGTGGGGCTATGTTAAGGCTAATGTCTATAGGGACAAGCCCGCTTCGATTGACGCACTGGAAGCCAACATTGCCAACATTATTCGTGAGATACCGGCCGAAATGTTGGAAAGAGTAT
Source organism: Thelaira solivaga (assembly GCA_947397855.1). Classification (NCBI taxonomy): domain Eukaryota; kingdom Metazoa; phylum Arthropoda; class Insecta; order Diptera; family Tachinidae; genus Thelaira; species Thelaira solivaga. The sequence continues at coordinate 56,600,338 of OX377610.1, read as the reverse complement.
GCCAAAATTGGACTAAGCGGATGGACCATTTGAGGCGCAGCCGCGGCCAACATTTGCATGAAATAATCTTCAAACATTAAATTATATCGACCCAACTATCGATCCAAATAAATATTTCATGCATTTTTCTGAATTTTATGTGTTTTTTTTTTTTAAATTTCCGATAGTTCTTATAAAATCACCTATTAAAAGTACGAGATTTGGCTAAAATGGTCTGAAGCAAGGTGGAAAACCATAAATTAGATAAAATGGTACTGTTGTTGATTTTTTGGAACTTTTTGGAATCTTAATACTAACAACCCTAGAACTATAAAATTTTAATGCTATCTTTTGATTTTTTACCATTAACTATCAGACCGAGTTCAAACGGTGCTCAATTAATAAAAAAAATCAATAAACTGACAAAATGGCACTTTCTTCATACAAGTACAATGTCATTGTAAATTCATTAGTCATTTGATATTTTTGTATATGAAATAAAAACAATACAAATATTTTGCGGTATCAAGCACAAGAAACTTGTGAGTAAATTTTGTTTCTTTTATTTTTAAATTTTTAACAATTACATTTTCTTTCCTTATCCTATGGCATTTGAGACTAAATGCATCAGTCTTAAGGCCATTGAATGATGCATTAAACAAAACATGCAAAAACCAAAAAAGAAAATTAACGATTTCAGAAAATCCAAAATTTTTGTCCGGACCAAATATTTTATGAATTTATAATTATTGAATGATATTAATTTTTACTATACACTGTAATATTTAGTAATGCTCATATAAATGCATGTGTGTTCATTAGGGGGGGAATAGAATTGTGTGGAAACCTTTCGTAAAAATATTTTGATACAGAATTTAATAGAAAAATCAATAAACTGACAAAATGGTACTTTTGATTTTATTTGCATTAAAAACCTTATAGCTGAGATTAAATGGTCTACAACAAAATAATAAATAATTTTTTTTTTTTTTAACAACACAAATCCGCGAAACTTCTTGGCTTGTCTGCAGAAAACACCCAAGGTCTAGGCAGGGATCGAACCTGCGCCCCCAGATTGATAGGTTAGCACGCTACATACTAGTCTACGGGGCACCCCGTAGTATGGTAATTCGTTAACGAAGTAGCGAGTTAAATGCTAGTGATAATATAAAGCTAGAAATATACCTTGGATTTGTCCGCGCACGGATTTGTTGAGAGTATAACAACAACCACTAATAACAAACAAATCAGAATTACAAAATCTTCGACGAGTAAACATGAATTGTGAAGTGAACGACCCTATTTCTCTTTTGTTTTTTTTTTTGTGCATTCAACATGAAAAAAAGAAAAGAAACAACCAAAAATTGTTTTGCAGTTTTGTCTTTATGAACATCACTTTTTTCGCAAATGGCAGTTCCTTTAAAATTGCAATAAATGCTATTAAAAATTATTTGCTAGTCATCATCGCGATACACACACTGACGAATATTCGCTTACTAGCCCATTAAATTCCAACAAATTCATTGTAATTGAAAATTTTCAAACTCATTTTCACATGTTCGCTAGCACATCCAACAAGTCAAAAATCATACACACAAATCACATGTGTATGACCAGCTTAAGGTACACTTTTCATTAAAGTCTATTTATATTAACGAAAAATCTTTTGTCTGTCAGATAACATCCTGTTGTTAGTTATTGCTTAATGTTTTTTACACTGTATGTATCATGTGTGACTCCTAAAACATTGCTTCTGTAGAAAAAGTATGGTTATAGAAACTTATGACTAAATTTAAATTATAGCGTGTTCTGTTATGTTTTGAAGGTCTATAGTACGTCGAAATATTTGTCGGCGTTTAATAATTTGCTGTATCATAATTATATCTGTAAAAAATACTATGCTAAAAAGAACCATATCAATTTTATTACATTTTTAAGTAGATCAGTTTTGTAAACCAACAAACTATGTCGGACGTTACTGTTCATGTCGTTCAGGACTTTAAGGCAAAGGCATGTTTTTACTCGATACCTTAAAATCGATTCTGATCAAATGCTTTTCCGAATTCGAGAATTTATTGAAAAATGGCATCAATTTGTTATTGCATATTTTTGCTTATATTGTTATAAATGCATATGTTTTGTGCATAATTTGTACTCATTTTCATATTTTTAATAATCGCCTACTGATAACCTATAAAGTATTTCACAAATAAAAAAAAATCACACATTTAGCAGCATTTTAGTGTACAAAATTTTTCTTTTTTCTAGTTCACTACTTCACAATAATGTTTCAGACGAATAGTATTGAACAATTTTCGATTCTTAAATACATCAAAACAGCTAACACGCAAAAATTACCATTTTGAACATTTTATTAATTGTGTGCTTGTTTTGATACTGAAAGCGATCAAACTGTCTAGAACATTTGCATGAAAATCACTAGTTTTCTTACTCAGTTTAATATAAATTTTCTAGAAGATTTGAACGTTGGTAAAATGAATTTTGTTCTTTTTACTTGTAACGTCTTGTAACGTATTTTTGTAAAAATAATTTTCCGATTTATATACCAGAATTCTAACTTTTATGCTCTTATCCAAAAAAATTTAACGTAGACTTTAGAGTAAATTTTTTAAAAAAATTATATGAAAAATTTTGTTAACGTTGACATTAAAGTCTACGTTAATTTTTTAGGAAAAGGGGGTAAGTATATAAATATGTCTTAAAAATATGTGATAAGGAAAATAATATATTTTTTCTATTTTCCATTAGTGAATATTTTAATGCATATTTTCAATTTTTAAGGGCATGTTTTATGCACATATATTCGTTTTTTAAGTGCCCTGGTAATAACAATTCCTTTATTCTGTACAAATAAAATAAAATTTAAAATGAGGACTGTAAAAGCGAATATATGTATACAATTTTTTTCTTCCATTTTCTTTTATTAAAAATTTATCAAATTGGGCGTGGACACACACAACCAGCTAAAATTAATGGTAGCAATGTCCAAGTATTAAAACATGAAAAATAAAATAACTATAATGAGACAGATGACATCACTCACTCACTCATTTCGTAACAATTTATAAATGTCTGCTACAAATTAAAATACAACAGAAACATTTCCGATATGTTGACTGTTACAAATTAAAAAAGAAGAAAGTATGCACCTAGTACCTCTTAGAGTTTTGTACAATCGCAACTTTAACAGACATAATTCACATAGTCACTCTATATCAAGAATGATATAAAACAATATTGGGCATTGCACTGTTGTGTATGACACATGTTTGTCAAGAAATACGGAGTATTAAATTAAAAGCAAAAAGAAATTGTCAAATTTGTGAAGATTTAAAAATAATATTCAGAAAAACTTAAAATAAACCAATTATGAACCGATTTTTCTGATTTTTTGCATAGATATTAAGACTGTCATTTCTGACAAAACTGCGAACCATGTTTTTTGTAATGTAAAAAAACACTCAAAAAATGGTCAAGAATAGAGTTAGTCATGGTTTTTGACTCATGGCTCCACCATTTTTGGCCGGGTCCAGCTTATTTTCAATATCAACTGAAAGATAGAAACAACTGACAGAGAGTTAATATAAACTTTTCTGTACGTTGTCTAAGGACTTCAGAAAGTTGACTATAGAATAGAGGTATGGCACTGAAGCCGTGGCTAACATTTGGCCGATATTTTGTCATAGATTCTTCTATCATAACAAAAAATATTTATATAATTCTCTGAAAACTTTTTGTTTTATTTACAATTCACATCGTGTGTTTTGGTTTGGCCTCCCTATATAAGTAAACACCTTAAAAACACATAGTTACTGCATTAGTTTTGCGGCGGTAACCTAACAAACCGATGCTACATTAGAAATAAACAGCATAACTCTCTCCGATTAGCTGCTGATGCTTAGCACAACATGTTGACTTTAAAAAATGGCAGCATATACGCAACTGTTGAGTTCAGCAAAATTTCTCAATTATGCGTTTCTAAGATAAACACTTAACAGTTGCCCAACAGTTACGTCTCCCAATGCAACAAGGATTGTTTTATACATTTACCTCAATTGTCTTTTTTTGCAAGTTCTAGAAGCGAATAGTACTGTATGGAGAAGTCTCATCACTTTAAATTTATTTCATTTAGACTTTTTTTTTTTATTTTTTTATTCTTTAATCTCCATTAAATATTCCCCACTTCCGAATCCTTAAATTACTGTATTTACTTATTGTTCTCTTCAATTTGATGTACTTTTTGTTTATTTCTTTTGTCCATCCCACTCACTCATAATACTTAATAAACAATTTTGACTTGTGACAATACGCAATGCAGATGTACTCACACTTGTCTGAGATTGTTTCTATTTTTGTGTTATTGATATTCAGTTATTATTATGTTGTTTTTATGGTTGGCATTCAATGACGTAAAAATAAATTTGTTACTGAGTGGGTTTTCTTTTTAATAAAACTTGGCACATAAAAACAAATATGCAAAAAATGAATAAATACACAAATACGTACAAATATTTTTAACTCTAAACCAATTTTAGGATTCAGGAGGCTTAAATTTTTTTCTGCAAAGAGCCGTCTTACCATAATAGATACTGCTTGAATATGGTAGGGGTTATTGCCTCGTTTTATGCTTGTCCCCAGACTAATATTCTGCAGATAATCTAGATTGAAAAATCGGTTGCCTTGCTGCGAACAGATTAACGATGTTCGCAATCATTATGAATTATTAAAATGTTTTTAAATTCCGCTTTTTAATTGTTAATATATTTGTTATTATTTGAATGTGTTACCATTAATATTCATTTATTTGAGCAAAATAACCATTTTAATTTTAAAAATTTATTAAATAATAAATTGAATTATTGTCTTTATTAGCCTTTTTGAAGGCAAATTAAAATTTTTTTATAGAACTTAGATTTGAATTTTACGATTTGGTTTACGTGGCGGCTTAACGGCCTTCAATTAGATTTGCAAAACTCCGTTTTAAATTTACAATTTAGTAATATTTTTTTTATATACATACGAGTAGGGAAACATAGGGAAACAAAAGAATTTGTTCTTTAATTGGTTTAAATTTACCTTTTGTCCCCACATTTTTGTTCCACAAAATTTCGCTTAAATAAAGAAAGCATATATTTACGGATTTATTGAATTTAGTTTTCTAATGCTAAGATTGACCGATTTTTTAATCGATAAAGCAAGTTAAATTTAAGCAAAACAAGTTCAATTCGGCTGTAACGAGTTTTATACCCCCTTCTCTATGTTAGCCAAAATTTCACTTATTTCACTTTTCACCTTCTTAAATATCACAAAAAAAAATGTAATTAATACGGCTAGCTGTTTATAATAAAAATTTGCTTATTTATTATTGTAGCGAAATATAAATATAAAAATAAATTTTTTTAATACGACCTTAAGCTTAGTAAACTAGAAATAAGCTTACAAATAAAAATTATAATAATTGATAAAAATAATTTTCTTTGAATACTTTTTTTGTTAGGCCTAAATGAAGAATTAATTTCAGTTCAAGAAACTAAAATTAAAGAATTCTTAGAAAAAAACATTTTTGAGAACCATAATTTGAAATTTGCAAATATTTGCAAAAACTTTTTAAACGAAAAATTTCTTTCATTAAGATGTCTGTATTAAAGACGTGCATTTAAAATAAAAAAAAAAGTTATTTTCAATTTTAAAATTTTTTAAATTTTAAATTATTTTGTTTATTTTTGAAGCAAACTAAATATAAAAAATTTGTTTGAAACATGTTGCAGATTTTAAAAATTTTTTTATGAAAAACTAATAGTTAAATTTTTTAGATTCTGTCTCTAAAAATTCTGGCGATTAATAATTTTTTTCAATGTAAATAATATATGCATGAATACTTAACAGCGCGTATTTAAACTGAAATAAACATTTATGTGTGGTTTTTCTTTATTTTTCTGACACAGGTGACACAGATGACACACCCTCTCAATTGAGTTTTATTGAAAAAAAATTTTTTTTATGAATACAAAGTTGATGACATTGTAAGCAAAAGTAGTTTTCAGTTGTTTTATTTTTTCTTTTACACATTTTACAGTTTTGTAGAGGGTGGCAATGAAAAACACCTTGAATAATGTGAAGTCGTTTAATTCTGAAGTAACTCGGTAATTTTTGAAATGTGTGTAGTTAGTTTGTGGGGTTGCGAAGCTTGAATATTAAATTAAAAATTTGTTTTGTTTAGATATATAATTTTTAATATTGCATCCAGTGTCACCGTTTTCGTAATTTTTATCTAAAATTGATAACTTTTTTCAATGATTAGATGAGTGCTCTTTTTATTTTAGCTAATTTTTCATATTAAACTAATTAATAATTTATATATTAATGTATGTTATTTAGAAATAAAATACATTTTTCAATTTAAGCAAAAAGCAACTTTTTATTTAATATTTTTTTGTGATATTTGAGTTATACTTTTTTTGTCTTGGCAACACTGTTTGCATAAATTGTTTTCGTTAATTAATTAAAAACACAACCTACGTGATTGTATTCCATTTATATTATTGCCTTCTTGTTTTCGTCTTTAAAATTTGTTTCTTTTTTTTGTTCTTTGACTTGAGTAAAATAAATTTTTAACAAAAATATTTTGTTTTAATTTACTTCTAAGGGTTTTCTTAATTAAAAGAACAAGGAAAAACAGTTTTTAAATTTTTTTTTTATATTTTACACATCCTGAGGGTCGATGTGGTGGCTTCATTACTTAAAACATGTAAGATGCTTGTTAAGAAATGCTCTTTTGCTGAATTTAATTTACTTTATATGTATTTTAATTATAACACATACTTTCAAATTCAAAGAAAATTATTATTCATTTTAAATGACAACTTTTTATGTAATTTAATTCGTTAGAAATCGCAGCCATAAAGCTTATAGCTTCAAAATAATCACGGAGTAATCAGTCGAATAGTGCTCAAATTTATAACTAGTATTTGAAAAATACTTTACTTTTGCTACACGACACTGCAATATGAAACGTACTTTGGTGAAAATTAGGATTTGTAACAATTATAAAGGCAATTTATGAAATGCCAGCTACTGTATCCTACATAGGGATAAAAATTAGCCGGCCAATAAATATCAATATCTCTTTAACGTAATCATTGGCAACATTATAGCAAAAGTCACATCCACACCTGCTTACTCGCACAGAGTTTTGACGATATGCAATAAAAACTTAAAAATTGCGAAGCTGAGCCAGTATATTATGGTCTAAAATCCTGAAAACTAATACCATGCTCATTCATGTTTTACAGCTAAAACCCATTGATTTTGCCAGGTTTTACCATATACTGAAATGTTTTAATTAGGATCTCAAGCGACGAGTTTTTGATAAAAACACTTAAATGCCAGGGTTGCATTTGAATTCGGGGTATATTCAGTTTTATTTTTTGTTAATAAATGGCGGCACGTCCAAAGGTTTTTTGGAGACAAAAAAAATTTCAATTTAATATTTAAAGGTTTAGTACTTGAAAGTTTGAGCTTGGTAAGCTTTCAGTTTAAAATGAAATAAAATCAAAAAATTAAATAAGATCAGCTGACCTACAACATCTCAAACGTAGTTTTCTGATAAAAGCTGTGTTTTTGTCTTTCGTGAAACCGTCATTGGTTTTTAAGACTGTGACAATTTGTATTGGGTGCTCCAAAAAAACTGAACTTTTATCTGCTTTATGCTTTTCAAGTTAAATTTTTTATAAATGTTACTCAAAGAGATTTAGTTTTTCTTTATTTTAACATTTTACCTTTTTAAAAGAAATCAACTCCAAGTTTTGTAAATATATCAAAGTATTTGTGTTGATTTTCTTCAACAAGGCATTTCAAGTAATAAGTTTTTAAATACATCTTTATGACAATAAAAATATAACTAAAACGGGATTAATAAAGTCCCGAAATTCCCGGAATTTAAAAAATCCCGAATATCAGTATTTAGCTTTTTGAAAAAATATCGGGATCTTCGGGAACGGAATTTCCCGTTTGACATCTTTATTTGGGACCTGGTATATAAAAAGGGGCAACTAACTTTCATTTCTTTTCATACCCTTAAAAAAACGTATTTTTATTTGTTTTCCTTTTGGTAATTATTTTAAGTATTCATATTTAAAACCTAAAAAAGTTAATTAAGTTTACCGGGATGAAAAGTAATATAAAAAATAAATTGGGATTTGCTTCTTCTCCACAACTGTTGCGTCATAGAATTTTACAAAAGTTTCCTTCATTTACTTTTTTAATTAAATGACTTGACTACCTTTAAAACTAAAGTAATAATAAATAAGAATGATTTTTGTAATTAACACACAAACTACACGAATGTGTATTTAACTTTTATTGATTTGTCGTTATATTTAAACCAACAAAATACTCGTATTTACAAGGCATTTATCAATTGAATTAATTTATATAACAAGAACTGATAAAAAAAATACCTTTATAAGCACCTACAACTTATGACTAAAAACTTATTTTTGTGGTTTTGTTGTGTTAAGACAAATACAAAATTTAACAAGTAAAATTAGGCAGTGCCGAGTCTTATGTACCCTTCTCTGTTATATATAGCCAAATATTCAAACTTTCAGTTCTGTACATTCTTTTTATATATTAAACAAAAATATAAACAAGATTCTTAATTAAATGCCAAATATATTAAAATAATTATTTAATTAATTTTAGTTAAAGAAATTCAAATGAATGACATTCTCGAAAAAAAATGTACTGGGATCTTTATATTGAAAAATAATAAAATATCTGTCAGTACTAAATTCTTAAAAAAAAAAAAAAAAAAAATTAAGGCAGATTTTGAATAAAAATGCAAAATAAATTTAATTTAATTTTAATTGTTTGCACACATTTTTTTAAATCAAACATACTGAAATAAATAAATATTTAATTTTTAGTGTATATTTGTTGAACTGTATTTATGTGTATTCACTCTAGCATTCGGTGTCTGAGAGTAATTTAAATTTTTCTATATTTCAAATAAAAAGCAAATATCCATAATTGGTTGCCTTTCAATATATTTAGAAGGATTATAGTCCCAAAGTGATTACAGTGTAACTCAAAATATGAACTTAAAAACCGCACTAAATAATATAATTATACACATAAATATTTATTTAATTTCAGTTAAACAACTTCGTTCTATTACACATAAGGCATTTAAAAGACACGTTTGTATTTATAATACTGATTGACTGCTTTCGCTTTTGTGTGCACAAACATTACATGCATGTACAGCTAAAAAGTCTTAATAAAAAAGCAAAACAGAAATTAATGAAAAACTAACATTTCAGTTGTATTTTTAATTTTTCATGGCCCTTTGTGAACATTGTGATTTTTGACAAAACTGCGTACCATGTTTTTTCTGCGTTTTATATTTGAGACAAAATACGCCAAAAACCCACTCAGAAAAATTTTAAAAAAGATATTCGCGTTCGACGGGCATCGCTAAATCGACTTCGCTATTTATAAGAATTCAGAATATATACATCTTACAGGGTAGCCCATGTGCGGTATAGAAATTACAAACGGAACCAGACAATTATATATACCCTTTTTACTTACAGTGAAGGGTATTAAAACCACTAGAGAAATTACAGTCAAAGGCGGGAGTATGTGTTACAAGAATAAAATAAAGGGTGGTTAAATTTTAAGGACCAATGTTCAATGTGAACCACACCTAAACGTCAAATTTTTCATTTTCACACTAAGTTATTCAGGCTTATTATGAAAATGGGCGTTCAAACCAAAATGCGTATCGTGCACTTTGTGATTTTTTCGGTCAATTTAATCGTCCAAATGTGCGTACAACTCGTTCTGCAGAATACGAGTATATTTCTTCTGTTCGCGATAGTGTGGAAAAACCAATGCACCCACAAAGAGTGACTTTTTGGTGCGGTTTTTCGTCATCGAAAATTTGGAACTTCGAATGGAGGTGTGCCACTGAGGTCGCGGTGGCCAATTAGCCGATATTCTTTTACATACATAATTAAACCATACCAAATTATCATAATAAAAAAAATAACAATAATTTCCTAAATAATTTGTGTTTTATTCAAAATCAACATCGGCCCTTAAAATTTCACCACATTTTTATTTTATGGCATGTTTTTATAACCCATGTGACTTAAAAATTTTAGACGATTGCGTAGAAATTTTTGTTTTGCGTTTTTGTAACCCATGTGTCAAAAGATTTTTAGTGAAAAAATAAGAGCAGACGTTTACCTCTCTTTTTTTTCGTTTTTATAACTCATTTACAATATCATTTAAATAAAAACCACCCAAGAAAAAAAAGTGACAGTTTCTACACAAATGATTGCTTTTCTATTCAAATTTTATCGAAAAATAAACATAAATAATAAAATATAAAGTAAATAATAATAAAACAGGAAAAAAATTAATTTTAAAGAAAAATAATTTTATGCAAAATGAATTCCATCGAAAAAAATGTGGTAAGTATATAATTTTATAGCCTATATATATATATTCATGTGAATATGGGTTTTTACGTATTTTAATTTAGTTTAAAATAAAACAACACATCTCCAGTTTAAGACACTGGTGGACCAAGTTGAGGAATTTCCACAACTGGCCACAGGCGCTTCCTCATTCGGGTTAAATAAAAGTATTGGGAAGCAGACGTGGGAAAAATTTATATTGTTCAACATAAATAAAAAACAGCTGGTTAGCTTATAAAATGGCTGCCATCTTTTTTTTACAATTATTACCATATGAAAATTAAATAAAAATTTGATTTTTATATCTGTAATAAATTATAACGTAAGAGCGTAAGAGCCATACGAGTCGCTTATAAAAACTCAATTTTTTACATATTCGTCTGGGTGCCACTCGCTCGGCTGACTTACTGCATGGGTTATAAAAACATGCCATTAATAATGTAATAACAATCTGAAAAAAAAACTTTCAATAATCCAAGCAAAAAAAAAACCGAATATTATGATAATTTTTTTATTTGAGTTCTTTAAAATAAAATAAAAACACAAAAATATATCTTGAAATAATGAAAAGCTAAAAAAATTTTTAGACACCAAAAGGTTTCAAAAATTTGTATTTCTTATAAAATTTTGAAATCAAGTTCTGATAAGTTGTTTTAAATATCTGTTCTATTTATATATTTGTAAGTGAATTTTAATAACTTAAGTTCTGCTGTACCGAGCCTTACGTACCCTTCGCTGTGGTAGCAAAATAAGTATTGATATTTTTAATTTTCCACATTCTTCTTCAATATATATACGAGTATAAATGATAAATATGGATATTTTTTGTTAATCCTTAAATTGGTAATTAATTTTATTTAAAAACTGCAAATTAACGTTATTTAAATAAAAAAAGTTCTAGGATATTTTATTTTTTAAAAGCAATAAAATATCGGTTGATATTTCATTAAAAAATGTTAAGAAAGACATCTATAAAATTTTTCTAAATTAAACACATTTAAATAAATATTTATGATCAAATAAACAAATTCAAACTAAGAGCAACATCAAAAATTATCTTTCATTAAGATTTCTGTATTCGTAGTTCTATTACACACAAGGTATTTAAAAGACACATACAAATACAAATCGATTGCCTGCTTTCGGCCATGTAATTATGTTCGCATTAATGCCATTAATGGTAGAGTTTGCGATGGAGGACTGATAAGTCACACAAATGTTGGAAGACTACTAGCCGAAAACGGTTGGAACTTACCAGAGCAGAGTACATAACCATAAGGCAACCAAATATTGTCATACGTTTGCATTGATGACTCTTTCCAACTAACAGAGCATTTGATGAAGGCATACGCGGGTACAAATCTAACAGAGGAGTAACTTATTTTTAATTATCGTCTCAGCCAGGCTCGCCATATAAATAGTCGAAAATGCCCTTGGCATATTAGTGTCTCGCTCGGTTTGGAGTGCTCTGGCGGACAATTGCACTGTCGCCCGAAAAATGCCAAACTATTGTGTAAAAAGAAAACTGTGTAAAATACATTCCCTTTAGTGCTGTTGAGAGAGAAAGCCTTGAAGACAGAATTAATTTTGAGGGTTCGTGAAGAGAAAATATTCGTAATAAATAATTTTTTTTTGTTGTTTTAATAATGAAGGTTAAGTTTCATGGCAAAAAGAATTTATCAGGAATAAAAATTCTGTGTGTATAATAATTTTTATTTATTTTTTCAGCTGCTTTTGTTATTTTTTTTCGTTTGCAATAATAATGAGACAATAAAAGTACAGGGTGGGCCAAAAGAAACCAAGGGGTGTAAAAGTTTAATAACTTTTTTGTTTATTAACTTTTTTTTATTTTTTCTTTCAGATTATATAATATACAAAATGGAAATTTTTTTACACTAAGTATGAAAAATGATGTCTCTTAAATGACCACCGTTTTCAGCTTCGCACTGATGGGCTCTTTTTAGAGCATTTTCCATAACATCTTTCAAAACTTGTGGCTGTAGCGTTCGAATTTCTGCAACAATGTTTGCCTTGAGTTCAAGGATTGTCTCTGGCTTGTTCACATACACTCGCTCCTTCAAAAAACCCCAAAGAAAATAGTCGGGTGGTGTCAAATCTGGCGATCGCGCTGGCCAAATAATTTCCGAATTTCGAGAAATTATTCGCTCTCCAAAAATTTTACTTAAAAGTGCCATTGTGTCTCGGGCAGTATGGGCAGTGGCTCCATCCTGCTGAAACCACATACCAGGTCTGTTTTCAAGAGCAGGACGTAAAAAATTGTCTATCATAAAACGATACCGCTCTCCATTTACGGTTACAGCACTTCCATCTTCATTCTCGAAGAAGTAGGGCCCAATGACATTTTCAGATGTGATCCCACACCATACTGTACACCTGATGGGGTGCAATTGGCGTTGATGAATGGCTCTTGGATTTTGAGAACCCCAGAACCTACAGTTCGGCTTGTTAACAAAGCCATTCAAATGAAAATTAGCTTCATTACTCATAATCAAATTTTCAATACAGTTGATTTCATTTCTGGCCAACTCTTGAAATTTAACTGCAAAATTTAGACGTTGCCGATGATCTGCGGGTTTTAATTCTTGGACCAATTGCACCTTATCTTTTTTTAAAATGCGCCGTAGTGACGTACGAGACATTTCTAGCTGAGCAGAACGCCTTCTGCCAGATGTTTCTGGTGCTTCGTTAACACTTTGCTGTACTCGTTCAATATTTTCCACAGTGCGACTTAAACGTGGTCTACCGGTTCGAGGCAAATCTCTTACGCTGCCATGTTGGTGATGACGATTAACTAAGCAACGAATCATCGCTTCAGAGGGCGAAATTCTGACGTTAAAATGTCGACGATATGCTCTTTGCGTTAAAATAATTGATCTCTGGTTTAAATAATAAAATTCTATTGTTCTCGTTCTCTGTCCAGTTGTGAACCTCTCCATTATAAATTCTCCAAGTGTTGTCTATATAATCTGAAAGAAAAAATAAAAAAAAATTAATAAACAAAAAAGTTATTAAACTTTTACACCTCTTGGTTTCTTTTGGCCCACCCTGCATAAACATTTAGAACGTTTATATTTATATGGTGCAAGAACACCAGGTAACTTCAAAAATACAAAAATAACAACATTCCAAAAAGCCCATACATTTTGTTATTGCTTTTGCGGCCACTTCTGTCAAAAGTTGTTTACATATGCTGAAGAAAGAAAATATAATAAATATTTGCGTTTAATTGTAAAGAACAAAAATTTTGATTTGTTTTTTTTACTTGTGAACAACTTTTGAAAAGAGGAGCCCTAATCATGGCCTCTCAGTGTCAGCTGATTTTCTTACACCGTGCTTTAAAACATACATACATAAATTCAAAGTAGTGCGCGAAGTGCGCGGTTGCTCATTTCTTTGCAGAAAATTAATCGCATCAAAAAAAAATAAATTTTATTCGCTCTCTTCATCCACACCAGTGCCACCTTTTCCCAATGATGTAATTATTTTAAATTCTCTACGATGATTTGTCCGTAAAGAATTTATTTGTAAACATAGTTCTCGCTTAACAGCGTTTTCTTTATATTTTTATAATAGAATTCCGTATTTTGTATTTTTAATGTTTTTATCACTATATCACTTTGCATTTAATATCCCATAATTTTGGCAATGAGCGATATACTTCTTTTAATTCTATTATAAAACTATGTTCTTCCATTTGAATTTTAAAAATTTCAACTTTAAGCAAAACAATATGATGATTGAAGAAATGGCGCCAGACGACATCAAAATACCATAAAATTTTGCACAAAAATCAAGTTAGTTTTGATTTTGACGGACATATTTAAAAAACACGCACACATCCTCATGATTGATCGTCTAACACCCACTGCCTGAAGTCGTGTTTGTGTGTACAAACATTACGCACGTACAAAACAGATATTAATGAAAGTCTTTTTGTTCCCATCGTACACAAAAAACAATTACACATAATTATAAACACATGTGAGAATACAACAAAGTTTTATAAGGTTCTGCTGTCGTATTTCTTGTTCTACTGCGTTATTTTTATGTTCAGTTTTGTGCTAGTGTATTTTTGTTCTGATTATTCTATGTTCTAGGAGTTCTAATTTTTACTGCAGTGCAAAACATTTTGTCACTGAAGTATTTGTTTTGCTATGGGATAGCACAGTACTTGACAGTATTTGAAATAGGGGATGATGCTTGAAAGCTGTTTCAAGTATGCTTGTACAGCCCTTTAGTAGAAACCGTGCTCCGTAACTAAAACGAAAAAAAGGAAAAATACAACAGGAACTATATTTTATCAAATATTTTCCTTACTTGTTGAAGAAAATGGCAGTATCTACAAAGTATTAAAATTTTGAGTTGAAAAATGTTAATGGTGTTTCATAAATTGTATCTAAAAAATGTCGTGTGACTCTATGTTATATAGAAAAAAAAATTATATAAGGGATACGGGTACCTTTTTAAGCTTGAGATCGTATTGTAAAAAAGTATATAATTATTATTTTCATTTAAAAGACATACACAAATACATACGTTCATAGGCTTCATGCTTGTGTACGTGTACAGCTAAAAAAATTTCCATTAAAAACAAAGCAGAAATTAATGAAAACCTAAAATGATGATTGTATTTTTGATATTTCTCAGACATTTGTACACCTATTGGTATCATTTTTTGCACAGATATTAGGACTGTCATTTCTGATAAAACTGCTAACAACGTTTTTATTCCATTTTATAGTTTACACAAAATACGCAAAAAACCCCCCAAGAAAATAACAACTGAAAAACGGAAACAGCTAACAGATTGGCATGCTAAACTATTCTGTAGGTCTTCTAGGAACTTCAGAAAATTGATTTCAACTATTACAAGAACATACAGACATCGCTTATTCG
The DNA here is from genome assembly GCA_947397855.1 of Thelaira solivaga. Taxonomy (NCBI): domain Eukaryota; kingdom Metazoa; phylum Arthropoda; class Insecta; order Diptera; family Tachinidae; genus Thelaira; species Thelaira solivaga. The sequence goes on along the minus strand of OX377610.1, from coordinate 56,584,934 downwards.
ACTCTACTATTCATAAGGATTTAAGAAATATATACGCTTTATAGGGTGTTCCATGTACTGTGTAGAAATTACAAATGGAATCACAGAATTATATATATCTTTCTTACTTACAGTGAAGGGCATAAAAATTATTTTTCAATAAACATGTTCGATGGTCAAAGCCACCAGTGCTCGTTAAAAAATTTAATCTAAGAAATAATTTATAATATTAAATAATAATAATAATAATAAATTTTATTAAGAGGAATATAAAAATATTAGAACATAAAATCAAATGTTGCCCGATAAAAGGTTAAGCATATAATTTGTTACTATAAAACAGACAAATTGAATCTATAAATATTTAAACAAGCAAGACAGATATGTATATTTATATGCATATGTATGTGTTGGTATATGCCGAATTTTTTACTCCCTTTACACTTTGGTACAGTTAAAAAAATGAAAAGTAGACTTGTGCTCCGTAGTTCATTTTAATGAGCCCTCTTCTTAGTCCAAAAATTAAAAAAGTAATAGTTCGTTCATTTAGTTCATTTGTATCTTTATCACTTATACTTTTGATTGTCATTGAACATTCTTTATTATGTAAGATGATATCGAATGGTAGTTGAAAGGAATTTTTTACGAAAATAGAAAGCAAAACAACAAAACAAAATTGGAAAAATTTTTAAATTTAGTTTTCGATTTCTTTTTTAATATTATAATTCAAAAAGTACTTTAATCACTATGGTTAAAAAAATTAAGATTTAATTTTAAAATCTTAAAGTTAAGCTTCTTAGCATGCATAATACATTTTCTCTTCTTCAGTTTATTTGTTTTAAATATCATTTTTGTAAAAGAAAATAATTGGCAACTTTCGTTCCTTCGTCTTTGTTTTCTCAAATAAACTATAGGAATTCAAGACACGGACTAGTTCGTTCAGTTCAAATAAGTGAGTAGTAAAATGGGAATAAGTCGTTTGTGTACTACCCAATACTAATGAAAAGTAAATATTTAAAAATTTAACAAAACAACTATTAATGATTCTTTTCCCAATAAAATACTTTAATTGAAAATAAATACTGGTAATAAAAGCTAAAAAATTCAGTATGAATTTAAAATTGTATTCGACAAAAGCAAGTGATTTGATATCGTTAAAAATTAAAGTTAAAAATTAAAACAAGACTAAGTGAAAACAAAAATAATTATTTATTAATGAAATGAAGTGAACAGTTTATAACACAATTTTTATTATATGAAAATAATTGAAATTAATAAGAGCTGCGTATTGTGAATCAAGGTAATTAAATCCCGTAATTAAATCCTCATCAGATGGTGCTGATGAGGAGAAAAAGATTTCTCCAAAAGTAATCACTCCATCAAACCTGTATTTTCAAAAATTATCAATTATCAGAAATTGAATAAAAAACAAAAAATATTATGTAACGAATTGGTACATATATTAAACTATAGTACAAAGTAAATTATAAATATAGAAAAACATGTGATAAAAATATCTAGTAAATATATATTATTATTATTTAAATAAAATTTATTATTTGAATGAAAAATGGAGAGTTAAAGTTAGTTTTATTGAGACATTTTTTTTTTATACATTTCATTATTTTATTTTTAAACAAAATACAATCAATTAATAAAAAGAATACTTAAAACTGCAACGTATTATTTTAAAAACAATGAAATTTTAACAGCAACAAGCTTGATCATAAAAAGGATTTATAAGAGAAAAAAAATCTTAAAAATTAATAGCAGAAAGTACGACCTTGCTCCCGGGGCTAACAGTAAAAATGGAGAGTTAAAATAAATTTAATGGAGGAAATATATTTTTTCTTTCACCTTCCAAATCTGCATCTGATACTTACAAACACAATGCAAAATTTGTATGAAACAATTAAAAATTACATTGAGATAAGACAAATATCATTAAAAAATCACTCTGCCGATTACCTTCATCTGCATCAGAGATGTGCATGTATACGATTCAAATGACTTTTTTTTATTTTTTTAATTTATATTGAATCGTCATTCACCATAAACTAAATGAATGGCGTCATTACAAGATTCATTATGTCAATGTGGTTTGTTACAAAATGCATGTCATTGCTTGCATATTCTATAAGCACTAACTATTCAAAAAGACACGAATCAATTGATATTTTAAGAAGCTTTTTAAGTAAATATATTTTGGACTGTATTTAGTTGTATGTACTATAAATAATAATAATTTAGTCTTACAGAAAAACTATTTTAAAAAAATTTCAGATGTAAAGAGAAGATATAAGGTAATACTTCAAATTCAATATTTCATTATATAAAAATAAATATTTCTGTTTTATTTAAATTGTATTTCAAAGTTCATTTGATGAAAATAAAACGAATTTTGTTTCTTAAATAACACGCGAAATCTTATTTAAAACAAATTAACACATATTTTACACTATGCCTTAAACTTATCATTGAACTTTTATGAATACTTTGCGTAAAACTAAAAAAACAGTAATAATTTTTGAGGTGTTATTGCTAACGGCATATTTAGAAGAGATTGAACAAATGACAAGCAATTGTGGGGGAGCAAGAACTGCAAGCAATATTATTAGCACATTTTGATGATTGAAAACAAGGCAAAAGCTGTAAATATTTAGATTCATATAAGAATCAACTCCTGTACATCTCTGATCTGCATATTGTCTTTATTATAAGATTTTTTACGGCATTTAATTCATAAAATCAACAACAAAAGACAACGAAAGACACTTCATATGAAAATTGTTAAATGATAAATATTAATTGCCAAAATTTATTAAAATGATTTGACTTTATACAAACGAGTCTGTGTTTAACTTAAAAAAGAAGCTATAAACATTAAATCACCCTACGTTTGTTACAAGTACATCTGTTGCTTATTTGAAAATTTTAATATATGGAGTTTGATTTCTTAAAAAAAATTATTTGAAATGAAGAACGTGTTCATGCGTTGCGAATAAAATCATTCTATTACTTTCTGTTATGTTAATTTTTTATTTATATGATTTTCTCCATTACATTAACGAAGAAGTGAACACTCTGTTGATGTAAACCTTTAAAATTCGAAGTAGTGCGTTAAGAGTGATTAATGCCAAGTATTGATGCTGAATGTTTACGACGTTTCTTATCCGGAAATAAGTTTTTGAGGCATAAAAATGATTTTAAATCTTAATTAACGCTTTTGGCAAAAACCAAAATAACTTATGCTATAAAAATCACTCTTTCATTTGAATTGTTTTATTTAAATTTTTAAACTACAGAACGTACACAAGAATACTTGGTTTTAAAGAAAAAAATGCTTAAATTTAAATACATACCTTAGCAATTGTTCTAATTTCAATTAACATAAATTTTAAAAAGAACTTTTAAAATTTAAAGGCCTTCAATATCACGTGTAAATAAAGCCATATGCAGTATTTAGCATTAAACGACCTTTTAAATTAAAAAAAAATAAATAAATAAAAAACAGGTAGTAAGCCAGTGTTAATAAAAAATAAAAAATGAATCAAAATAACAAAAACAAAAAACCAAACAACTTTAAATGGAATTTGTATTGTTTACTGAATTTTTAACCTAATGAAAACAAACTTAAAAAGAATTCAGAAAGACTGATTGATTGTCTGTCAATAGTGAACAGTCAGTATATATTGAGGATTATAAGTATTTTTGTATACAAATATTTGTATGTGTGTACGTGTTTTTATTATTTATATTAATTAAATCTCAAATTTACGCTCTTTTTCAAATTGATATTTTGTTTTAAATTCATTGTTGTCGTAGGTGGGAGCTGTGAGGACCGAAGTTTTACCACACTCGAATTTACTTGAATCACTCAGATACCGAATAAAGCACTGGATAAATTTTTTTAAGTACTATCTTAATTTTTCTTCATAATTTTGTTGTGTTCAGTTACTGGCACAAAAAATCTATCAAAACGAATTAAAATTTAAAATTGTAATACAAAACAATCAAAAGGGTTTATATTATGGGTACAACAGTGCCGCACAATTATTGCTGAAGAAATAAATTTTTTATTTTTACATTTGTGATTCCGGATTTAATACATATCCATTCACCTGAATTTACTTACTATAAACATATTTATGGTTTCAGTTAAAATTGTATCAGAAATTATATGATAAATTCAATTATTTCTATGACGGTATGGCTAAAAATATCTGAAGACATGTTTATCGTGGTCATAATAATGTTTAGATGTTGTTAAAAAAACAAATTAAATAACTAATTATATAATAATATTATAATTCAACCATATCTTCTTTTTACTTTTGGGGAAACTAAGGCGAATCTGTACAAGGTGGCTGAATTAGCAATTCGCTCATCATTTACCTTCAGATTGTAAAAATTAAAAAATTTTTTGTTTTTATTTTTTAGTGCATGCAATTAAATTTTTTTTACTATATATTTGGAATATAACAGATGCTGAGTGGATTCAGCCAAATTGTATAGATTGTATTATAGTTGGCGGGATTAGAATTTGAATGAATAGTAGGAACAAGTCACCTGATCATTGTGACACGACTCTCAAGTTATAAAGTATTCATTAAGAATTCTTGCTTTACATAACCTGCAGAGGTCATTTTAACTAATCTTCATATTTGCCAACTGGTTCAATTCTCTGCAAAGTCCACGCAGGAATCCCGTCATGCCAAGTAATTCATTAATTTTCTTCTAAGATTGGAATGACATGAATGATTTTGTTGCTCTGATACCTTTTGTTTAAGTAAAGTATTGCTGTCATTCACTTTCTGGACACTGCCTAAAACTGAACTTAATACACGCAAAGAAAAAATATGGTTGAGGCAACCATATTCGGGTGGAAACAAAAGGGGTCCGCCATCGTACTTTTTTTTCAACTAGTGCTTATTTCGTGAATGTTATCCTTCCGCTGAAAGAATATGGTTGTGTTTTCGCTTCGCAAAGTGGGCCTGCGATCGACTTATAGAAGATGCCGATTTTGCCAATAAAAATCATCTTTTCAGATGAAGCTCATTTTGATCTTGGCGGGTATGTAAACAAGCAAAATTGTCGCATTTGGGGCACATAAAACCTGCACGCATACATTGAAAAGCCGACGCACCCAAAACAAGTGACTGTTTGGTGCGGATTATGTTCCAGAGGCATAATTGGGCCATTTTTCTTCGAAAATGAGCAAGGAGTGGCCGTTAGTCAATGGCGATCGTTATCGGGCCATGTTGAACGAATTTTTGTTCACAAAAATTCCACACAGCCGAAGCTACACTCGGTGTTTTTATAGCATTTAAAAAAAAAAAAGTTATTTGGCTAGATTTATGATTGCATCCAACCATATATATTTTTAAATCAAAGATATTAAAAAAAGCTTTCAACTGCAGATGTAGCGGTTTAACCCCCTTTCAAGGCAAGAAATTAATTTTTCATTTTTTTTAAATACATACATACATATTTTATATAAACATTTTGAAAAAAATTTTATTTAAATTTTTTGTTTTTTTATTCCATTAATTTTTCTTTTCTATCAATTTGTATTTATTTATTACATAATACAGCGGGATTGAATTAATTTTTTTTAAATTTTTGTTGACTCTACCAGGACTAGAACTTGCGTACACTAATGGTGTTTTCTTTTCTGAAAGAAAATGCTGCCGTTGATTTCTGTAACACTTTTTAAATGTTATTCATACACTCATGTTGTGTTATAATTTTTATGATCACAATCGAACAAAAAAGTGCGATCGAGAAATGTATTATACTCACTAGGGCGGGTCGATTTAAAAATCGCACAAATTGCATGGAAAATCGTATTCTAGGGATCAAAATAAGAAACTTTGCCGAAGGAACCATACCTCTACAATGTATTTTGATGTCCCGACTTTTGATCCGAAGGGTCAAATTTTGAAAAATCTCACTTCGACCCATTTAGAGTGCCTCAATCGAGACAAAATGTATGACCGACCCCACTAACTTCGGAGGGCTGACCCACCTATGCCAGTGACACACCCCCTGGAATCACCCCTAGGGGGGTTCCCCATACAAACAATCAAAAACTAACCATTTTTGGCACTTTACAAGAAAAAATCAGCGAAACGGCTATGTTTTCTTATTTTTGGAGTTAATTTTTCTCTTTAGAAATTTATTTAGTTAGAATGAAATGAAAAAATTAATTTTACTTAGTAATAGAAAAGAAAATAAAAAAAAAAATTAATACTCACCCATAAAAATAATCGAAGGTAAAACATGCAGCATGTTTAGAAACGAACTAACTGCTCGTGTACCCTCTAGAATATAATTTGGAAAAGAACATAAAAATGTATAAAAGTCAAAATAAGTGCAACATTATTGCCAGAAAAGAAAACACCATAAATTAAGAAGCATTAACTCGCCACTCAACCACTTCAGCCACAAAGCTCAGTTGAGTTTGAACGATTAAGTTTTTGTTTTATACTTAATTTATTTATATAGCTTCGGAAGAGACGAAATAGAAAACAATTTACTTTCAACCATATTTTGTCATTATTATGTTTACTAAATATGAACATATATATGGTTTCAGTTAAAATTTTATTAAAAATAATATGATAATGATATGGTTGATCTATGACGGTAAACATAGTATAGTAAAAAATAACTATAATTATGTTTATCGTGATCATAATAACGTTTAGATGCTTCAAATTAATAATAATATTTTTGTGAAGAATGCATTATGTGTGCGGTGACCATATTCAACCATTTTTTTTTCTTTGCGTGTAGAGCCTCATTGTCTCTGTTGCACTAACACGGGCAAGTCTCTGAGTTTTTTTGATCCTTGCTTGCGTTGAAACGTTGCTAACAATTCTAAACCAGACTGGAGCCACATAAGCAATCAGCGGATTGGTGTAAAATCACAAAAATATTGTAGAATATTGCCACCAGCTTTTCTGGCCGTCTTTTCCAGAGTAGTTTGTCGTCACGAGTAATATCAATTTATTTAACTTTTCTTGAGAACGTACTCGTATACGTTCACCAAAAATGAAAGGCAACCCTCTAGGTTGATATTCAATTAAGGTACAAACAACCGGTAACTAAAAACTTCAAAAAAAGATTCCTGTTGTAGTTAGCAGCATCTACCAAAAAAATAATATCACTTCCCATGTTTTTTTTTTTTGTGATACAGTGTTATTTTCACTTAAATATCCACGCCTTTTGATTTTATAGACAAGTTTATCTGACGTTTATCTGTTGTTTATTTAACGGTTTATTAAAAAATCAGTAGCAGAGATCTTTTATTTTGGCACTTTATTTATGACAAACAACTTACACAAATGCGAATAAAAGATAATTTTTTTAAACAACAAAAATTCCTTAACCTAAAATGTACATGACTCATACGCAACAACAGTTTATTGACTTTTAATATGATACGAGTACCTACAGCAGCAAACGATGTGTATGTTTTTAAAGTAACAATAATTTAAAGCTCTACTCGTAACAAATAGTAGTGCTATCACTATACACAAAAAAATACTTTTTTATTTGACTTCTATGAACAAATTTTGTGCCCTAAGTTTTATTAATTACATAAATCATGTTAAAATTATTATATTTATTGTAATTAATTATTGTTATCTAACAAATCTTACTGCATCATGACATGCACGGTGCTCATAACCGTATCCACACTTTTATCCACCCACTTGTAAACATTAAAAAATTACAAATAACATGCCCGCTACATGTGACACACACATAATTCATGTTCAAGAGGGTGTTTTTCACCAGCCTTATTTTAATTATAATTATAATAATAATAATGCGAGTACTAACAACAACAACAGCGGTAACGAATATAATAGTGCATATTTATAATCACAAGGTAATTGTTTTATTGCGGCTGATAAAATCACAGTAAAGTGGTTGGTTGTCTTTTTTGGTGTGTCCTTTTAGTTGATGTCCTTGTTCTACATACGTATGTATCTATATGTATATGTGTATGTAAATATTTTAAGAATTTTTCATTAAAATTAAACACGTAAAGGGAGTGCATACGAGTAATTAAAAATATACAATGACAATAATTATTATTACATACAAAGTGACATGAAAGGAAAAAGTATCTGCATAAGAAAAATTATGAAGCAGAAAAATGAAATTGGAATAAATTAATTTAAAAAAATTCAGAACGTTTCTTATCATTAATTTGATAATAAATACTTAATTGCTCACATCATTTTTAATAAAGATATGGGAAAACTCTCAGCTGGTATAGTACACATTACACTGTGACAAATTTTTTGAAATAATTGTACTTTTTTTTAATCTATGTATATGTATTGTGCATTTTTTAAACGCAAACCAAAAACTAAATTTAATCTCGAAGCTGGATCAGTAATATTTTCTTCGAAGAAAAAAAACCATTATGCAGTCTAGAAAAGGAGCAAGAAGAAAAATAAAGCACATGTTTTCAAGAATAAGTTCTTTTTGTTATTATTCCTTAATGGCAGATATCTATACTAATATTATAAAGAGGAAAAATTTCTATTTTTGTGTATGTCCAACTATTAATTATCGTTATGTCGCAATAACCACTTTTTACATTTTAAAAGTTAACTAAATAAAATTCATTTTCTGTTTGTTTGTTCGCTATACAAATTTTTTATTTTCCTACGGATTTGTTTGATGGTACATATAGTCTCCATATTCCAAGGAAAGTCACCATATATTGTTTAAACGGCTAAGCCCATTTTTAGACTAATTATTTTGTACATAATTTAAGCCTGAATTTACCACTTTGGTGGGCGCCTCTAATAATAATGCTACCAAGAACATGACACACTTTATAAAGTGGTGAATGGCTGTATTATTTGGATTAACAATTAAAATTCTCTTTGTAAACGGATTTCTATAAAAATTGACACATATGCTTTCTAGGGATACCTACTCATATAATAAAAGGCCAGGCCGGGCGAGGCCAGTCAAAAACATCTAGTCTTTCATATAGTTTATACATCTTAGACAAATAAATTACAAGATCTCGTTGCCTAAATATCCACTATGACATGATTATTACTGGTACTACGTGAACCCCGTTCTTGGACGCTAGTCTCTTTAGGAGTGTTAGACAGTTTTAATGTTGCTTCGAAAGCAATGAGTGTTTGTAGCGCTGCTTTGTTGTGACTGTGACTGTTTTTTGTGTCTATTTCAAGTTTACCATGTTCACATCTAGGTTATGTGTGTGTTTTAGCGAAATCTTTTAAAACAAAAACACAGCCGTTCATGCTACGATTGAGATGTTTTAGGTCAGCTGATCTTATTTTATTTTTTTTTTTTTATTGTATTTAATTTTAATACAATAATTAGATAAAAACTTACCAAGCTCCAAGTATTAATATTACACTAAAAAATAGCTAAATCGATGGTTTTAGATCTAAGACACACTCGAAAGCCTAGTGATGAATATGATATTAAACAGAGCTCTCTAATGTGTATTTTGAACTGAAGAACTGAGTTCTCACAACCCATATTGATAAATAAGAGAATTGTACGCAGAGCTCCCATACACAGGAAGGTTGCCTTATATTCAAGGAGATGTCTCTTTTCGCTATGCTAAATGTCGAAAAAGTTTAATGTTTTCTAACATTTTTTACTCCTTGTACTAGTTGCTGTTTTAAATTATTTATTTTATTAAAACAGATAGAAAAAGTAAAAAGATAATCTTCTAGTCTATAGCTACAATTGTGTCGAAGACAGGAAAACAAAATTGCAATTGGTTTGCAAGATATAGCCATGAGAAAAATTGTATGATCTTCGGAAAAATTAAGTCCTAACCAAAATCCCAAAAAAAAATTTTTTACTTTCGATAAAGAAATATCACTATGCATTTTATGTGTTACATAGTGTTAATATAAAACGTGCTTTTCATTGGTCAAATATTTGACTTGACATTAAAAAATGTTGCTAATTCATTTATAAATTTTGTACCAGTGTGACCGCATTCATACTTCGACTCTCCAAGAGTCTTTTAGACTTCAGTTATTCTCCTCAGGTATATTTGCCACCCAATAAAGTATATATTTTCTGAATTGACCAAGCGACGTGTTGAAATCAACTTTTTAAAGTCATTACACAGCAGAAGGTTCAGGTAGCCATTGCAATTTAGCTCGATCAGTGCAGTTACAAGTGAAAAGCTCTACCTCTTTTTTTACCGTTTTTTGGATTAAGTTTCTTTCAATTATTATATTCAAATATAAATCTGAAATACAGTTTTGTTAGAAATAACAACTGTAAAAGCTGTGCAAAAAACCAGAATCAGCTTGCTTAAAGTTCTACTTTTTATTAATTTTTTCCCCTTGTGCAATTTTTAAACTATAAAATTTTTGAATTATTTCTGGCGTTAAAATTAAGTTTTCAAAATTATTGTGTTCATGGATTTGTAATAGAATTTTACGGAGAATATTCTAGTATAACAGTTTATTTCTCTAACTCAACAGGTTGTGGGTCTTTTTGTCGTTTTTTATATAGCACTCTAAAACTAAAATATTTTATTCATTTAAGGGTTAAAAGTTTCAAATTTTAAATAAAATTATTCTTTGCGATATTTTACATATAATTGACGGACATTTAGTTTGCACAATAGGGCGGGCTAGATGTAAACTTTCAAAACAATTTTACATGTGTAATTTTTTGGTTTCCTCTACTATAGTCAGTGATTAGAAACTCGGAATTTCTTGGTGATGTACAGTACTATTAATATATTCAAGTTTCACATAGAAAGATTATTTCCTCTAGGAAGTCTTATTAACTCCCCAACAGGAGGTTGGTGGGTAAGTAATCCTCCTATCAGAAAATGCTATAAATTTTGCGATTGGCCCCTAATGTCAGTTCTGTTTTGACATTTGTGTAGTAAACACATGCGAAATACACGTTAATAAACAATGTTACGCTACACTGCTCCAGAACGCGGAATATTCGTGACTATTTATTTGACCAATAATCGGTCGGTGACTTTGGCACAACGTGAATTTCGTCGCAGATTTCCTGGCCGTCCAACGCCTACTGGTGAAACACTGCGACGGTTAGCCGCTCGCCTCGAAAAGACTGGCACAACACGAGAAGCTGCCAGGCGTGGCAGACCTCGGAGTAGCCGTTCTGCAGAGAATATTTCTGCTGTAGCCGAGGATGTCATGGAAGCGCCGTCGACATCGACCAGACGACGTGCCACGCAAATGGGTATCAGTCGACGGTCTTTACAGCGAATTTTGGTACAAGATTTGAAGATGTTTCCGTATAAAGTCCAGACGGTGCATCAGATGTTAGCTGCTCACCGCCAATCACGTCTAATATACGCTCAAGCCATCCTTAATCACCACCAAGAGGAAGATGATTTTTCATCAAAAATAATCATGAGTGATGAGGCCCATTTCCATCTTAGCGGGTACGTAAATAAGCAAAATTCACGTTCTGCGGCACTGAAAATCCGCGTGTAACTCACGAAGCGCCATTACACCCGCTCAAAGTCACTGTATGGTGTGCTGTTTTCGCTGGAGGAGTCATCGGACCTTTTTTCTTCGAAGACGTCGCGGGCCAAACGGTTACTGTGAATGGTGAGCGCTACAGAGCAATGATCAACGAGTTCTTTTTGCCGCAACTTGATGAATTGGGATTGGAAAACATGTGGTTTCAACAGGACGGTGCAACGGCACACACTGCACGTTCCGCAACCGATATGCTGAAGGATGCATTTCCCGGGCGCCTAATCTCCCGTTTTGGCGATTTGCACTGGCCAGTAAGATCGCCTGATTTGACCGCTGCAGACTTCTTTTTGTGGGGCTTTTTGAAGTCGCGGGTTTATGTCAACAAGCCTCAGACTCTTGCAGCTTTTAAATACAATATCCGTCAACAATGTGAGGGCCTATCGCCGGAAGTTTTGGCTCAAATGACAAACAACTGTGGCGGCGGCCATTTACATGACATCATATTCTCGACTTGATGTAAAAAAATTAAAAGACCAAATAAAAATAATCCACAAGAAGAATCAAAGTTTTTCATTTTTTTTAAATTACAGGCAAAAAACATCTGAAGGTTATTTTTATTTTTTTTTTTTTTATTCTTTAAACTCAACTTGATTTTAATCACAATATGAATTAAACTAACATAATACTATTTAATCCTTATTAAAAAAATATCAACAACTTGATTAAAATGGAAAAAGTTTTTGACGATTTTCTGAATGAATGTGATGATGACGACAATGAAAATGATGAGATTATTGATGTAGAGGACGATAAAAATCTAAGACAATGGTTCGTTGATTTTCAAAATGTGAACGCAATATGCGTTCTCTATTTTTTTTTATTCTTTGATTTTATTCATGGCATTTTTACCTTCGTTCATTCGTACCGCGGTTGTTGGGTTTTTTAACTAGAGATAAGGATGGATTGATGGCTGGTTGGATGAATGACTCGTTGGTGGATCGATGGATAAATAGCTATGGGCTACATATACACTCACATTCATATAAAGCAATGGATGGCTGGCATACCATTATTTGACTTTGTTTGTTTGCATTAAAATACTCTTTCTTTTTTTGGTGTGGTTTGTTGTGGCTTGGTTTGTTAAGCCCGAGTGTGATGTGCTACAGTGTTCAGTTAGGACTTTGTTTTGTATGGAAATCACGTACGCGCATAAACAACAGTACCAACAAGGATAGCAGCAGCAACAACAAAAATGTTAAACAGCTACTGTTGTTGACGTTCATGTTGCTACTACACTCTAACACTCATGAACATATTCGTGTACACAAATAAGAACGAGCATGTTTTAAAACGCTACAGAGTGTTTCACTTTATTTTTATGAAAAACAATAAAAAGGTGGAAAAAATACAATAATGTTTACATTTGCTGTTGCCATGTGTTCGCTTAAATATCAGTATGTATGTTTATTTGCTGCATGGAGTTATTGGTAATAATCAAGCCTTATAGTAATTTTAATGTGTCCCTCTCCATCGTCATTATCAGAAAACAATATGTTCGATTTTGCTATTTTTGTGGTGGCACTTGAAACACAAACTTGTTTTCATTTCGTCACTTAAATTTGTCGGCAGACTTGAACGAGCAAATACGCTTAAAGTACATTTATATATATATATCTCTGGATGAGCTGAGAAGCGTTTTATTAACATGATTAGTATTCTTACTGACAAACAGCAGCACTCAAAGCGTTTAAGAGTAATTGTCTGTTTACAAGTCCTTTATCCAATGGGTGGTGACACATATAAACTTGGTATGTTTAATGATGGGATGGCTCTAGTATAAAGAATTCCCATTTGATTTTTATTTAAAATGAATTTAGCATACATACATGTATTTGATTATTAGATTTTTATTTAAATAAAACAACACTATGGTACATGTGTTCTATATATAAACGCAAGATTTAAATTTTAAATAAATGACTGATGCAGTAATTGAATTATTTATCTGGCTGTATGACATGTGGCGCCGTCTTGTTGAAACCACAAGCCCTCCACATTCATTTCTTCAATTCTAGGCAAGAAAAAACTGGTTATCATTTCACGATACCGAACACCATTGACTGTTTGCGCTTGACCTGCCTCATTTTCATAAAAAAAAGGTCCAATGATTCCTCTAGCCCAAAAACCACACCATACAGTGACACGTTGAGGATGCATCACTCGAGGATTTTCCTCACCCCAAATGCGACAATTCTGCCTATTGACGAAGCCATCAAGATGGAAATGGGCCTCGTCACTGAAGATGATTTTATCGGCAAAGTCCGAATTTTCATGTTGTTTCTCCAATACCCAATTAACGAACTCTCTTCGCTGTCCATGGTCATTTTTTACTAACCTCGTACCTTCTACTAGCAAACAATAACAATTGTTCAAATGTCAAGCAATGACACTTCGAATGACGCCAAATTTAAATCTTGCGTTCTTCTTGCGACAGCCTTTATATATATACATATAAAAAAAATAAACAAAAGTTTACTTAAATTTTTATTATTTTATTGCATTTTAGTCATTTAGTGGCTTTCAATAATATTATAATAATTCCCTCTTGAAAATTAAATAGTTTTAATATCCAAGTCCATCAAAATAGTCCTCGGCTGTGAAATATAATGAAAACTCATGTATTTTATATGATCATGCTTTCGAAGACTTTTATATAATAAATTTTAAGTAGATATTATTGTGACTTAAATTGTGTAAAATTTTATTTATTTAATATAAAAAAAATTAAAGATTAACAGCCTTATTTACTAAAGAATTTTATTATTGGTTAAATAGGCATATTAGCTAATAAACACTTTAAGTCTGATAAAGGTATATTAAGAAAAGAATATTACCTAATAAACAAAAATTAAGAAAATTTTCTAATATTTGCCAGTCTGATACAATGTTTTGAATATGTCATTAAGAAAGAAAAAATTAAAAAAAATATATTTAAAAAAAAATATTAAATTAATTATGGAAATAAATAACGAACATAAACTGTTCACTAAAATCAGTATTTACTAGTGCTTTTTTCCCGCACTTTTTCACTTCCCGGAAAATGGGATTGAAATATAAAATTCTCGTTAAGTTTTAAATTAAAACTTTTTATATTGTTTACTTTAAAAAGTACATTTTATTAAAAATTCTTTTATACGAGATAAAACAGGTATTCAAAAGAAAACCAGCAAACATTAAACCACCTAGTAATGGCACTTGTTGGCATGATGTATTTATTATCACATCAGTTGTTAATATATTAATATTAGAAGACTTTGTAAATCATTTATATTAGATTTAACTCATAAGGTGCTCATTTTTAAATCAATTTAGCTTTTCTTAATTATTTAATTAAATGCGATTAGTTATTTTAGTTTTAGCGTGATGAAAAATTTCAATAATTAATTTTTCTACATGAGCTTTTTGTTGTAGATCTGATACTAAAGCTGTCAACAGGTACTAGCTTAGAAGCTACAACGCCGATATTTTCGTTTTCATTATTTACATAATCTAAACCAGTTTCTTGCGTTTTTCTTAATTTTCCTGGAGGTTCTGCTTTAGATTTCGTTTCTTCATCTTGTTGTGTATACTTTTGAAATGTAGAATAAGACCACTTGTGATTCTTTCTTTGCAGGAAATTATTTTGGAACATAAGGACCAAGCTGCAGTATCCTACTGTTGCATAGGACTTTCCTTCTCCCATCTATAATATAATTATTAAAAGATTTAAAATAATTATATAATTTATATATTTACCTTAACGAATTATTAACCTTGCAAAAATAAAATTAAAATTTTATAAGCAAATTAAAACAAGATAAATCTCGGGAATTACCGCACTAATTTCCCAGGATTACTGGATTTATTTATTTCTATTTTATGTAATTTTAAGGTTTAATAATAAAATTTGTTAGTATTTTTGTAAACTTTCGAAAATTGAAAATTTTATAATTTTTTAAATAAAATCAAAGTTATTATTAAAATATAGATAAAGTACCATTTTGTTAGTTTATTGATTATTCTATTATAAAGGGTGTTTTTTATAAACGTATAGAACTTTAAATTGCAATAAAACAACGATGGATTATTCGATTGACATAAATTTTATTTATCCGAAAGACAATCTTGTGTCATTACATATTAAATATGATTTCGATGACTTTTTCCAACATTTGTGGCCGTATATCGGCAATAACACAGCCAATGTGGTCTTCCAAATGGTTAAGCGTTTGTGGCTTATCCGCATAGACCAATGACTTTACATAGCCCCACAGAAAGTAGTCTGGCGGTGTTAAATCACAAGAACTTGGAGGCCAATTCACAGCTCCAAAACGTGAAATTAGGCGGTCACCAAACGTGTCTTTCAATAAATCGATTGTGGCACGAGCTGTGTGACATGTTGCGCCGTCTTGTTGGAACCACAGCTCCTGGACATCATGGTTGTTCAATTCAGGAATGAAAAAGTTAGTAATCGTAGCTCTATACCGATCACCATTGACTGTAACGTTCTGGCCATCATCGTTTTTGAAGAAGTACGGAGCAATGATTCCACCAGCCCATAAAGCGCACCAAACAGTCAGCTTTTCTGGATGTAACGGTGTTTGGACATACACTTGAGGATTAGCTTCACTCCAAATGCGGCAGTTTTGTTTGTTGACGTAGCCATTCAACCAGAAGTGCGCTTCATCGCTAAACAAAATTCGCTTATGAAAATCGGAAACAACGGCTATCTCGCTTTGAGTCCATTTGCAAGCGTTGTTCAGGCGTGAGTCTATACATGATAAATTGCCAAGCCAAACTGAGAATAAATCACTTGACAGCTGTTAAATCGGTCGCCATCTTGAACAGTAATGCCAACTTAAAGTTCTATACGTCTATAAAAAACACCCTTTATTAACTGAGCACCCTTTAAACTCGGTCTCATAGTTCTAAATTCGTTAATGGTAAAAAATCAAAACGTAGCATTCAAATCAATAAAAAGTACTGTTTTGCCTGTGAATGACTTTTTACTTTGCTCAAGAACGTTTAACACCAATTGCATTTTTTTAGGGTTGTTAGTATTAAAATTCCGAAAAGTACAAATAAAAGTACCACTAGTCCCATTTATGGTTTTTCACCTTGCTTTAGACCATTTGAGCCAAATCTCGTACTTTTAGTACCATACTCGTATATTACCTAATAATTTTTTACTTTCTTTAGAACCGTTTGTCTCCAATTTCGTACTTTTAGGTTCGATTTCATTAAAAAGTCAAAAAGTACCATTTGTCCCTTTACTGATTTTCACCTTGCCCAGGAACGCTTGATCCCAACAGGTGGTCTTACACGGTCCTATGAGTACGATTTCTTAGAGTAAGAAGATCGGATATACAAAAATTTTGTATTTCAGTCAAAACCCAAATTAAATTTTTATGAAATATATCACGCCCACTTTTAAAATTTTTTCTCAAATCGAAGAACTTCTACATCGATTTGGAAAATTTTTTTATTATATATTCGGAATAGCCCAACTTTTATTTTTTTTTTTCTCTTTTTAATTATTTTTCAATATAAATAAAATTCGAAGGCAAAACAATGTTTTGCCGGGTCAGCTATACTGAAAGATTATTGTTCATATATCCAATGAAAAAATTAATTATTTTTTAACCAATGACACGATTCATTAGATCAATGGAAATTTTCATAAAATATATGAAATGTGTTCATTATACATATGAATTTTAAAAATGTCTTTCAACTGCAGATGTCTCGGCTCAAAAAAAATTTTTTTTTTAATTAAATTATTCATTAAGCTAAGGAAATATTTTTAGTGAAATCGTTTCATTGGATTTATGAATCATAATTCTTTCAGTGTAATGTAATTACAAATCAGATTTAAATTTTCATTTAAATAACATTCTAGAATACTTTCCCTTCATGCTTGTTTCTTCAATCACTAATTTCTCTATTACAAATTCTGCTGTGCATTGAATTTTCTTGTGTGGAAAATTAGTTCAAAAAGAAAGATATTGTGTTGTTTTTTGTGCTACAAAGTAAATTTTTACAAAACATTTTATGGAGCTGCATCATTTACATCATGATCAAAAAGGAAATTCATTAATTTTTTGTAAACAAAAATTTCCTTATAGCACTTGAAAATCTTTTTAAAACTACAATAACAATAATAATAATAATAAAAGAGCTGCATAAAATAAATTTAAAATATAACACAATCTTAAACACGTTTTTTACGATGGACTACACGATTATAATCATTAAACATGACTATAAACAATTTAGCGCCATATTAAATTAAGCACTTGTTTAGCACTTGTTCTACAAACACACTCGTGTTTAATGTGTTTTAAAAACATTTATTTAAATGCAAATACTATGAGCCAGACAACCGGAGTGTGAAATTAAAAAAAAAAAACAATAAAAATAAAAATTGCTTGTGTTTACAAGAACTTCAATATCAATGATGAACGTGTATCGATTTGTCAACAAAATTAACGTACACAACAGCAACATAAATAAATTTTCTTATAAAACAATTTCATAAATCTTCTAAAAAATTAATAAAACAATAAAACTTGATTTTGAAAGACAACATAAGTATAAAAATTTGCATACATATAAAATATAATAAAAAGAAAAAAATATGAAGAAGCTGAAAAAAAAAATGTTTAAGCCATTCTTAACATAAATATAAAATTTTATTTTATTAAGCTGTATAATGTGGCTTAAGTGTACATAGACTGTAATTATATAAAAACTCCGTACTATATTTCATTATTATGCTAATAAATACTTAATACTAACAAACATACAGTATCGAAATTGACGACAAAAATACTGCCGATGAGGCAGCATGCATTTTTTTACATTTTCATGCAAGCTTTCAAAAATCTTCTGGATGTGGAGAGTTCATGTGGTGCAATTTTGAAGGCATAATTTTGACTTGGTTTAAAAAAATTGTTATAAAAACAAAACCAGTGTATAAAAAGGGTGTTTTTTATAGACATATAGAACTTTAAATTGCAATAAAACAACGATGGATTATTCGATTGACATGAATTTTATTTATCCGAAAGATAATCTTGTGGCATTACATTTTAAATATGATTTCTTTTACTTTTAATGTTTTCCATTGCTACAACTCCCAAATGCGGTACACATTATTTTATTTATATCATACCATCTGTCAGTTGTTGCTGTCATCAGGTTGTTATTGAAATTTATTCTTATACGTCTATAAATGGCTATAAGTTTAAAGTCGCTACTACCTCTATTTTTTTTTTAACAACACGCAAAAAACATGGTATACAGTTTTGTCAGAAATGACAGTCATAACCATTCTTATTCTATTTTTCGATTCAAATCAAAAGTAGTTATATTTTTCTAATTTTTTATGCTCTTGGGCAGAATATTTAGATTTTTCTTAGTTAAAAAGTGTGCAATTAATAAAGAAAATTTAAGTATGTATAAAATGCAATAGAAAAACTTAAAAAAAAGGACTATGTAATTGTGAATAATATCACTGCACGGTAAAGCAACTTTTAATAGATATTCGTTATGCTTGGGAACTTTAAAAGCCGATTTTCCATTTCTCTTTCTATTACCAACCTTGAATTTTTCTCTACGCTCCGTGAAAACAAACTGCGTACATACACTCCTGGTAAGCAATATGAAATAAAAATAATTTTACGTA
This sequence comes from Thelaira solivaga, assembly GCA_947397855.1. Classification (NCBI taxonomy): domain Eukaryota; kingdom Metazoa; phylum Arthropoda; class Insecta; order Diptera; family Tachinidae; genus Thelaira; species Thelaira solivaga. Next base: position 56,565,731 of record OX377610.1, on the reverse strand, counting down.
ACGAAAATCTGCTTTTTCATGGAACACATAGAGAACAATTATGATAAATATTTATGAAATAAATAAATACTTATTCAAAATAAAAAAATAAATGAGCTGTTGTTTTTGAAAGTCTTATAATTCCACATTAAAAGTACTTATACCACTTTCAAAAACAACATTTGAAATATTAAATACTTTTCAGGCATTTAGGTATTTCTCAAAACTACAAATAACAGATAAAAATCTATTAAGAGAACAAAAATTTTACACAAATTGCTTTTATGTTTAATGAATTTCACTTGTAAATTTGTAATTTGTTGTTTTGAGAACGAAGCATATACAGAACAAAAATTTTAAAAAGTAACATTTCCTTTAATTTTTTTATATTTTATTACCAATTTTAATGCCAATTTCTATATAAGCCAAGATACAAGTACCATTAATAAAATATTTTATGAGGTAAACAACATTTTGATATCATTGTTATTGTAAATCGGTGTATTTATATACAGATCCAACCAAAAGGAACAAATATGAATTTAATTTACCTTTGCTGCCATAGCAACTATTTGGTTGCCTTTAGGTAAGGATTGCAAAAAGTTAAACGAAATTGTATAACAAATACGTACGTCATATAAATATTATATTCACTTGGGAAAATTTTTTTAATTGCTGGTTAAGTATCGAAAATGTAGAGTGGAGGATAAAACTTACCAAGTTGAGCTCAAGTCATGCACCAAAAAAGTGCATAAATTGTCATTATGGGCTTGCTGTTGCTATATGAAATGTGTTTATTCCAAATAATAACCAATCAAAGCTTATTTTTTTATGAATTAAAACATAAAGCCATATAAAAAAATAAGAAGGAAAACAAAACAAAAAGAACAACTACTAAAAGCATCAATATATGAAATATATATGTATGTATTTGAAATTTATGAATGAACATCAAAAGAACAAAAGTAATGAAAGTTTTGTTAGTCACTGGACAGGTAACTAACATGAGGGGCATTTCATACGTTTATAAAACAAATTTGTATGTATCTACTATATAACATGGATATATTAGATGCAGTGCCGGTAAAAATAATAGCACTGATTGCTGTTATTTTACTTTATTTATAAAAAGTAACATGTAATACAGGGTGGGCCAAAAGAAACCAAGGGGTGTAAAAGTTTAATAACTTTTTTGTTTATTAATTTTTTTTATTTTTTCTTTCAGATTATATAGACAACACTTGGAGAATTTATAATGGAGAGGTTCACAACTGAACGGAGAACCAGAACAATAGAATTTTATTATTTAAACCAGAGATCAACTTTATTGAAAATTTGATTATGAGTGATGAAGCTCATTTTCATTTGAATGGCTTTGTTAACAAGCAGAACTGTAGGTTCTGGGGTTCTCAAAATCCAAGAGCCATTCATCAACGCCAATTGCACCCCATCAGGTGTACAGTATAGTGGGGGATCACATCTGAAAATGTCATTGGGCCCTACTTCTTCGAGAATGAAGATGGAAGTGCTGTAACCGTAAATGGAGAGCGGTATCGTTTTATGATAGAAAATTTTTTACGTCCTGCTCTTGAAAACAGACTTGGTATGTGGTTTCAGCAGGACGGAGCCACTGCCCATACTGCCCGAGACACAATGGCACTTTTAAGACAAATTTTTGGAGAGCGAATAATTTCTCGAAATTCGGAAATTATTTGGCCAGCGCGATCGCCAGATTTGACAGCACCCGACTATTTTCTTTGGGGTTTTTTGAAGGAGCGAGTGTATGTGAACAAGCCAGAGACAATCCTTGAACTCAAGGCAAACATTGTTGCAGAAATTCGAACGCTACAGCCACAAGTTTTGAAAGATGTTATGGAAAATGCTCTAAAAAGAGCCCATCAGTGCGAAGCTGAAAACGGTGGTCATTTAAGAGACATCATTTTTCATACTTAGTGTAAAAAAATTTCCATTTTGTATATTATATAATCTGAAAGAAAAAATAAAAAAAAGTTAATAAACAAAAAAGTTATTAAACTTTTACACCCCTTGGTTTCTTTTGGCCCACCCTGTATAAGTAATATGAAGGCTCTCTAGAAGAGTTAATTTTATTTTCCTAAAGCACTGTGCAGCTAGCTTATCTAAACCACTTTCTGATATTTTTGACTTATCTATCAAACATTAATATTTCCCTACTTAGTGGAAGAGCTCCTATATAATACCTTTATTAACATCTAACATAATAAATTACAAAGGCATTGCAAAACTTAGTTCCATTCCGAAGTTGTTTGAAAAGCTCGTTACTAAATTAATAAGTCATAACGTATCACATCTTTTATCCCAGCATCAACGTGTTTTTAAAAAAGGATGCTCCACTAACATCTTACAATTAAATACTTTAATTAATAATGGATTTGTTAATAATTAGCAAACTGATGCTATATATACGGATTTTAGCAAAGCTTTCGATAAAGTCAACCATGAGCTACTACTTGCTAAATTATATATCGTGGGCTTTTCTCCAATTAACTTATCTTGGATCAAGTCGTATCTAAATGATAGAAAACAATGTATACTTTTAAAAAAACTGCGTATCTACATCTATAAATGTTTCATCAGGAGTGCCACAAGGAAGCCATCTGGGACATGTGATATTTTATAGGAGCAATTTCATTAATATAATCTTCTCATTGGGTGGACAACCGTTGGAAGAAGTAACATCTTTCCTTGATCTGGTTATCTTACATGGTTCTAAGTTAAGTTTTATTCCTCATATTAATATGACCGTTAATAAAGCCAGAGGTGTTTTAGCCTTCATTAAAAGATGGTCAAAAGAATTAGCCGATCCCTATGTTACAAGGATAGACTTGTACTTGAAAATGGTTCGGTTGTTTGGGACCCTTCTCATATGAAACAATTTCTTTACTGATATGTAAAATATATTGGCTATACTTTTTAGTTCATTGATATAGGTACGCACTATGGAATAAGTATGTATAAAACAATTTTGTAAATTGACTAGCATTTAACTCGCTACTTCATCAGCGAAATACCATACTGTCGATATTATAATTTCGTATTTCTTTGTAGACTATTTAATCTCAGTTCTAAATTTATTTGTACAAATTATATTAAAAGGTTTCAATAATATATATAAAAAGGGCTACAAATATCGAAAAAGTATCAAATACCCATCTGCTTATTTGTTTAGTAGAATCTTTTTTAGTTTGAACTTTGGCTCTATCTGTAGTAGTTCCGGAGATATAAAAAGTTCGATTTTACCCGTTTTTACTCTCTTATTCGTCCTATGCATTGGGACATGCACCTACTTACCGAATTTCAAGTCCGTGGCTTTAGTCGTTTGGGCTGGGCGATGATAATAAGTCAGTCAGACAGTCAGATAAATAAAATGCCAGGTATGGGATGTTGAAAGCATTGCATAGAGCAAAGAATAATTATTATTTAAATGATGATTTCAGAAGGCAAAAGCTAGGCAGAAATAGGACAATTGTCCAAATCCTAAAATAAAATGATACGTAATGTAATAACGTACTCTAAAAAAATTGAAATTCGTAGAAGAAGAGGGGCAATGTAACATTTATTGGTAGCCTATTGACTAGCTATATTAAGAAGGACCACTTTAAGCCAGCTGCAGAACTAAACAAAAATAATTAAAGATAAAAAATATCTTTGTAAGCAGTTCATACGCGTTTGGAAGAACACTACATGGAAGTTTATAGTCCCATTGTTTCAATTGTTGACTGCAAAGCGTATCATTGTATTCACCCTCGTTCGGATTAAATTTTTTAACTTTATTTTTACCAAATGATAGTTAATTAGTTGAGGCCGAAAGACTTAACTCGTCAAAGAATTTTACTTGTATATCTTCAGGCAAGATCAGAGGAAGAATTACATGTCTGTGGTACCATAAATACAAAGGAAGCAGACCTTTGTCGACCATGAGGACTGAGTGTACTTCAGGTGGAAAATAAACTGTGTTACAATGTTAAAAAGTTTGTTTTAAAAAATTACAAATTTTTTGTAATAAACCAATTACAAAATATGTTGTTTGAATATACACATTTTTAAATTGGACCGATTTTAAACAAAAACTTTTTTGAATCTAATATTTTTTGTTTGAATTAAACAATTATTTTTTAGTTCGTAAAAGCAGTTCTACAGCTGGATATTTTTTTACTTTGTACTGCGAACTGTCAAATTTTTTTGCTTTTTTTTCTTTACGCAACAAACCATACAACAATGAAACTATTTACAATTCAACAGAGAAAATTAAAAATTCTTAAGGTTATTGTTATTATTTATTTATGTAATATAAATATTTATGTGCCTGTAATAAATAAAAGTAATTTAAAATTTTGCTTATGTCAAATGAAAATATTTTTTTTTAAACTATTATTTTAATATTTTTCTTAAGTGATTTGGTTTGTTGGGTATGTTAATTTTTCTTTTTACTACTTTAGATACATAATTCTACAGCTACATGCATATGAATTCTGACATCTCAGAGGTAAATAATTTGTTTTTGTATTCTCGCAGTTACATTGTAAATGAATATGCCTTGATATTTTAAAAGAAATAAAAGCCCTGCATAAAGTGCTAATTTTTTTGTATCATCTATACATACATACACATACAAGCACAAAATATTCTGAAACTAATTTTGGAGAGTGACATGTAGCACATATCTATAAAATACACAAAAATTGAACACGTTCCAGAAAACCGTTCCACAAAACCAGTTGTAATTTATTTCAAATATTTCCTTAGTTTGTTGTGAACCTTTTATATATCGATATTTGATTGGAAGTGTCAAGGTTATAATTTTTTATATTTAGAATAAACGTTAAAATGAAATTAAGGCAACAAAGACAAAAAATATTGTTTTGTTCTTGTATACACTTGTATCAACAACAGCTGACTTAAATTGATATAACAAATAAAGAGTTTAAATAATTTTTTTTTTAATTTAATCTATATCAAATGATGTGTTTTTTTGTGAGCAATTAATTCGTTTAATGTATGGAGTGTCTCAGTGCTGTGGCAGGTTACCACGAATGCCGTTCATAATCACCTCAATTTTGGCGTCATCTTCAAAAAAGTAAGACCTGTCCAAATCCGCACAACCGCACCAGACAGTTGCTCATTGTAGGTGCATTTGCTTATCATGGATTGCATGAGGATTTCCTGAGCTGCAAATTCGATAATTTTGTGTATTCTCGAAACCATTCAGCTGGAAATGTGCTTTATCGGAAAACCTGACTCTTTTTTCGAAAAATTGGCATTGATTTCATTTTGCTCCGTCAAAATTACAAAGAGTTGTTCTTTCGTATATTTTTAATGATCGGAATAAATATTTGTGACTGTTGCCAAATTTCAAAGTTGCCATTTAAAAAAAATTACAATAATTTATTCAATTTTTCGCTCTGCACAGTAGTTTGGCTCTTGAAAATTTCATTTTAAATAAAATAACTAAAAAAATTAAAACAAACAATGATTTTACAATAATGAGTGTCAAGCTTTTTATTTTTTACTATTAATTTCTAAAGTGAATATTTCTGTATCTTAGAAAAATTTCACTGCTGAACTGCTAAAAAAGGATTTTTTTCTATCATGCTTTCAAAAACCAGCTCCAAGTCATAAAATATTCTGTGGTGAATTCAAAGTTCTATAGTTCAGTAAACAAACATTTAAACAGTTGATCAAAAATGTATGGCTCTTATCATGTCCAAATTAGTACACGCAAGGAAAAAATATGGTTGAATAAGGTCAGCGCTAATATAGTTTGTTCCCCGCGCAAAAATATTATTATTAATTAGAAGCCTCTAAACAATATTATTATCACGATAAACATGTTTATAATTATGTTCAACCATACTGTGTTTACCATCAATGATATGGTTGAATTAGTCCATAAGTATGTTTATAGTAAACATAAAACGTTTAATTAAATAAGAATATATGGTTGAAAGTGAATTGTTTTCTATTTCGCCTCTTTCTAAATCATATAAATAAAGTAAGTGAATATAAAAGAAAAACTTAATCGTTCAAAACTCAAACCCGCTGTATAATGTAATAAATAAATCGAAATTAATTAAAATGAAAAAATCAAAGGAATGAAGACAGTTTTATATTTTTTTAAAAATTTTAAAAAATATTTATTTAAAAAATTTATATAAAAAATTTTTAAATTAAAAATAAAAAAAAGATCATAATTTAACCTAGACATCTGCAGTTGAAACGTATTTTTAATTGCGTAAACTTAATTGAATATTTATGAACACCCAAATCAGTCACACAATTTAAAACTTAATTGACTTTATTAACTTTTATGTCTGAACAGGGTATAAGGCAAAACACACAAGCAAAAAAAAATATTTTTTGATGCTTATGAATATATTTACGCTTATAGTATCAACACCTAAGTTAAACAAATAATTGAAATATTTTTTTTTTAATTTCATTCCAATGCAAATTAAATAAATTGGATCACAATTAAACAATTTATAGCGTTAAATATTAATTAAGACAATAATAATAAGAAATAAATAAATAATTTGAACAAATGTGCGTTGCTAGTCAGAGTATTTGAATTAATAAATTCAAGAATAGGCGAGCTTAAAGCTAAAATAAAATGTTAATTACGAATAATTTGTAAATACCTATTTTAAATGTAAAGTTTTGCACATATCAAAGAGACTTTAAGTTAAATAAAATTATTGTTTATCTACTAGTGATTTGCTAAGGAATTTTTCAATAATCTTTACTTTCTAAACATTCTTTTTTAACCTTCGTATTCGTATTTTGTTGTTGTGAGGAGCAAAATTTAAAATTTTATGCCACACTTGCAATTTCTGTATGTGATAAATTCATGTGAATGGAAGTTTAAGGTTTGTGCAAAACCAAAAATGTATAATTTATATCTGCACTCTCTCACCTCTAGTTTCTGGATAAGTGTACTTATAAGTATACAATACAATATTTTAAGGGATATTTATGTAAAAAACTGTCACCGGGAATGCGAAGAAAAATGTGTTAATGTAAATCATTTATAAAAATTCAGAAATGATTTGACACTTGCATTTAAGACAGAACTATTCAGAATCTTTATTAATAACTTCTCCTTCAAAGTAAAGTTAAGTATTGCCTGATGATTATCTATGTAAAAAAAAGTTTAGGAATTAGCCCAATCTTTGAACACAACTAGGATGCACTTAAGAAGCTTAACAAGTATAATAAAACGAACTGCATACATACATACCTTTCCATTTAATTTTTTATAGAACAAACAATTAAACCTAAATTTTTTTATGTAAAAGTAATACAAAAATTCGTAATTCGCGCACATGAGGGGGGTGAAATAAAAATTGTAAATTAAATTTTGCAGACTTGTGTTAATAATTTATTGCTGTGTTACATACATACTAACAGATACATATATGTATGTGCTCAAAAAATATTTATATTTTTTAAACTTATGTTTTATTTAGTGTCTTTTTTAAGAGAGTGAAAATAACAAGCTCCAACTCAAAGGCTATTTTGAAATTTAAACTACAAATTCGTCAGCGTGAGTTATACGAGTATGTATCAAACAAAAGAAAGCTCTTTAGTAATTTCTTAAATTAGCGGGAGAAACAAATTCACAAAATTATAACAGAATAAATCATTGCCTTGTTTGTTCAACTCAACTTACGCTATGAATTCTAAATAATCAGGCTAGAGAGAAGTAGACAACAGCCGTAAGTAAACATATTTTGGATTCAACAATAATGCACAAAAGAAACTGCAAATATAAACATACTTATTCGTACACACTCATAAGAGAGAATTAAAACCACGTTAAAAAAAAGTTAAGAACATTTCAACAAAAAAAAATGTTGCCAGTAACTTTTCAGTTGAGTTGCGCTGTTTTGTTTGGGACCTCTACGCTTTGATCTTTTGGCAACATCTTTCCCTTAAATCATTAACAACAATTTATGAAGCGACAGTAGCAGCACAAGCAGCTGCTTTTATGATCATACCATATAAACAGCAACAGCTCTAGCAGAATTACAAATTTCTGCCGCCGCTGTCGGCCCTCTGTGAATGTGAAAGCAGAGGGCTGGCATTTGCAAAGAAGCAAATATATTTTTTAACATTTCGCGCAATAAAATGCTACAATCAACAAATGTTTGTTTGGTTGGTAGTGCGATGAGAATTTTGTTCTGTTTTCTGGTTTATATTGGAGAGGGCTTGCAGTACCAATGCGTGCATGCGAATATAAACTCTCAGCCAACTTTGATCGCCACACCACACAGTTTTCAACAAATAATTCTCCACTCATTATAATCATCACCAACGTCAACATCATTAAAAAGGCTAACCAAAAAAAAATAAATTCGTATGTATGTATGCATGTATGTTTGTATATAAAAAAAATCGGCAATAAGTGCAACATCATTTAGCAGAATAACAATTCAGAACCGAACAGAAGTTAACAGAAGAATCAGCGACGCGAAGGTATAAAAGAATCCAACATTTTAATTTTAAGGAGAATTATTTTACAAACGGTCGGTGGGAATTGAACGCGTTTAAAACAATTCCTAATTGTCTCGATTCAAGTGTACTCTTAAGTTGTGGGCAAGTTTAAACTAAAGAACGTTATAAAAACGATTTTTAAAAAAACATCTAAAAATAATTTAATTTTAAATATGAAAAAAAAGTAATAAAAAATTCTTATTAATGTGTTAGAAGTTAAAAAAATATTTATTTTAAATAGTGAAAAGGGTTAATAATAAGTACAAGTGACTGTGATGTCTTGAAATTTATAATATTTTATATCAATTCGAATTGTTTGTGGTATCACATCATAAATACTTTAGAAAGGGTGAGTGTTTATTTAATTTTTTATAACAACAACAACAATAAATATATTAAATACAAAAATAATAATAAATAATGATTTCTGTATAAAAGATCCTGTGCGTTGTGCTACTATTATTTTTAAATATAAGAGCAAATAACTCTATAATATGTTTTTATGATTATTTTTGAATTAAAAAAAAAAACAAATTTAAAGAAGTTAAATTCTGTACCGAGTAATTGTAGTAGCCAAATATTCTTATTTTTAATTTTGCAACATTCTTAAAAAAATTTATATAAAAAAATTTTTTTTCATTAAATTACCGCTTCAACAAAATAAAAAAAAAATTTTATGAAAAGAGAATTATTGATTAAAACAAAAAGAAATTCAAATTAAGGAGATCAAAAAAATCCGTTTGATCATTATTTTCAAAAGCAATAAAATGTATATATTTGTAGATAAATACTCCAATTTTAAATAAAAAAAAATTGAAATTAAAGAAGACAAAATTAATTTAATTTGAAATATTTAATTTCAAATTAAAACACTCAAAAAATCCTCTATGGCATTCCTTTTGCTGTAAGTTTTCAGTATTTGTAGTTTCTTTAAACACAAAGCATTTAAAAATCGGTATAACACCGATTGCCTGATTTCGTCAAAAATTTCAATAAAAAAAACAAAGCAGAAATTAATGAAAATCTAAAATTTCGGCTGTATTTTAGATTTTTCTCAGCATTTGTGAACCGATTGTTCTGATATTTTTGACAAAATTGCCTACTACGTTTTTTTGGTCGGTAGTTTACACAAAATACCAATCCAGCTGAAAGACTGACAGATTGGTACGATAAACTCCTGCACGTTTCCTAGGCTCTTCGGAAAGTTGATTTCAAAGATTAGCAGACACACAGATGGACATCGCTAAATCGACTCCGCTACTTATAAGGATCCAGAATATATATAAAAATATAGTTTATAGGTTAGCCCATGTACGGTATGCATAGAAACTGCAAATGGAATCACATACTTCTAAATACAATTCTTAGTGAAGCGGGTTTCAGACTATTGTATTTAGCATTAATACATGTAAAAAATTCGTGTGTTAAGTAAAAATACAATAGGATAAAATCAAAATGTTATGCAAGTGTTGTGAGATACTTAAGTATTTTTGGCAGTATTATGGTTTTTGTCATTTTTAGAATTTTTTTTAAGCTATTACACTGCTCATTTTATCAGGGTTGCTTTTGTACAAGCAACCAAAGAAAAAACTAGAAATCAACTGTGAAATTATTTGCCGCGTTTTGTATTTTATTTGAAGTGTGACGATATGAAAACAGAATATATTATCCTTTAGATTTTTTGACAGTCTATTTGATTTTCATCTGATTTCGGTCTCACTCGATCTAATGAAAATGTTAATAATCTATATAATTTTTATAAAAACAATATCAGATGAAAGGAAAAAATTATAACTAAAAGCGAAATTCACACTTCAGTGTAAATTCTTTTGTATCCCGTATAAAACTGTAAAAATAATATAATTTTTGGAAACAACGATAAAATATATTAAACTAATATTTTTTATAATGCCGTAAAACAAAAAGAGGAAAGCCGGTATTAAAAATTTCCTGATTTGCGCAAGTTTCGCTAAGTAATTTTTTTGGGCTAAAGAATTTTTATACATTTTAAGTTACTGAAAATGGGTAAATTTTCTATATAAATAAATATAAAATTTTTCAACGAAATTCTGTAAAATTTAGAACATACGCCTACTATGAATAAAATTAGATTGCTATAAGCTTCTGTACAGACCATGCCCACTTTACACGAATTTTTTTTACACGATAATTGAATTTGATTTTATCGTTTGTTTTTTTATTATATAGAATTTTACTTCTCTATTTTTATGTGAACCATTTGTATTACGTATATTTTCAAATTTTCCACGCTCTATTTAAAGTTCTTTTTATTTTTTCGTATGTACATATACATATATACCTATCAATATTTTTACCGTACAATTCCATTTTTATTTTTATTCAATTTTTTAACAAATCGATATTATATTTTTAATGAAAATGTAGAAAGATTGATTTTAACCCCAGACACTGGTTTGGTGGAGCGATCACTTTCGGAGAAATCCATTTTCCCTCATCAACACTATCTGTGTCACCAACTATGGGATGCTATGTATTGTTAATATTGAGTATTTAATTCAAGTATCAACAGAAATAGAATACGAGAATTTTTGAACTCTCATCACAATACACAGTTTTAATTAAATTCAATCTTTCTTAGTGTTACCACCGATGCATTTTCATTATTTTTTCAATATCATAAGTGCTACCATTTTGTTTTTTAATTTTAAATTTAGTACATACTTCTTTATACTTCACAGAAAGTGGCAATTTACTTTTGGGCCGATCGTGCCCACTTTTAGCAAAAAAATAATTGAAATTTGTTTTATAGTGATTAAAATTTTAGAACTTAATATATGATTTCAGGAGGTTTAAAAACATATTCAACTATTGATGAAGCTTTTTTTCGTCCCAGTCGCCTGATCCAGAGTTAGCCGCCAACGCAATATTTTCATTTATGCACCAGAAAGAAAAACTTGACATCCAAAGAATAATTAAAATTCGACGATTCCAAACACTATTTTTTTTATGACTAAAAAAATTGTTTTTTGCTTTTTCTCTATATAAATAGTTCAAATTGATCAAATTGATCAAAATAAATTAGAAGTGAATATTCAGCATAATAATTTATTAAATTAACTAATTCATTGTCATTTACCATTAATATTAAATTTTAGATAATCCATTATTATAGCAAACATAGTTATTTTGTATTTAGTTTGTTGTTTTATTTAAATAATTTAAATAATCTCTGGGAAAAAATCATTATTTTCATTTTCATTTTTATTTTAACTGAATAGCTGTTTACTTTCAAATCTTAATTTTTTTTAAATAATATAGAAAACTAAAGTTAATTATTAAAAAAAATACTTCTTTAAGAAAGTTTGTATCTACGCAGCCTTTGAAATGTATCTGTAATTATAATACTTACTTAACTGCATTGAATTGTATTGCAGTTATTTTTAATAAAATTAATTGTAATTGCTGTTTTCAAACATTTACATATTTTTTATTTGAATGTTAAGGTCGTCGTACGGACAATTTTGAAAACTGTTAATGAATAAAATAATCAGTAAAAAATATTCATAGAATAATGTGTTCAATGGCACTTTCCAAATTTGTATCGTTAAAGTATCACGATTTATATTGGCCAAAATAAACTTGAACTTCACTTGTACAAATGTGGTGGTAAGTAGATTCCAAAATCGTGCAGGTTAAAAAAGGAATTTGCCAAAAAAAAAATTTTGTTTTTTGCTGAATAGAAAATATTCAAATTTAAAGCTCATCACAAAGGAATTATGTAAAATATACACACGATTTAAATTTAAATTTTAAATTTCGCAACACGTAAAACAACAAAAAACAAAAAAGTAACAAAATTGTTTTGGTTATTTTTACGCTTATTTCTTAATTTTTTGTTTCAATTTTTCTTAATATGATTTGCTTAATTTTAATTGGCTGTATTGTTCGAGCACTGAGTAAAAGTAGTATCAATTGAAGAATATCTCAGAAAGAAAAAAAGATTTTTTTTATTCAGTGTCCACTTAACTTTAAAGCTTTCATTTGATGTACTTTTGAAATATTTTTTCAATATTTTGTTTTTAAACAAACAACTGCTGTTGCTGTTCAATTGGTTCGTAATGGTTTTTAATATTGACAGTTTGTGTGACTGTTTCAAAATGAACGACAAGAATATTTGGCTGACCACTGGGTAACACACCAATTGCAACTGTATCAACTGCAGCCACCAAAACTGCGACTCTTAAAGTCGCATTGTTGGTACATAAATCACATTTATTCATTTGTTTATACATTTGAGCACATTGACAGACAGACAGACAGACATGCTTGCAATGAGTTTATGTTTGAAAGGAAGATGAAAACAAACACGCTGATTTCTATAAACTCATGCTCGTAGTAACACACATAGTACTCTTTTGAGTATAAGCATGTATGAATGCAGATAATGAGGTTCCTGTGACCCATAACATTTGGATTTTGTAAACGATTTATTTTTAGATAGAAGAATGACGGTAGCGGTAAGATATTTGTACTCATAAGGGAGAGGGCCAAACACAAATATGTAATTCTATTTTAGAATTCCATGATATTGTACTCGACAAGCGAACTGCAATAGAAAAATGTTGTAAAAAAGTAAATATAATTTTTTTCTACCATGATGTCTAATGAAAATAGAGAAGTAAATACCTAAATATGTAATATATGGTAAATGGATTCCTGTGAAAATCAATCACTATATCATATTCCATTAAATCCCTTAATTATAATTATATATTATTGTGCTGTTTTTATAACACAATCGATCAACTCGTCTGGAAATTTTATATGAAATATTGAGTGTTTTTCATAAAAAATTTTAGACGAGTTGATCGCTTGTGTTATAAAAACAGCACATATGTCTCATATACAGCACAACTTGTGAACACCTTTCGAATCTTATTCGTAATTTAACAGCCAAGCTCACTATATATTTAGTTCGCTTCGCTTCTACTTCCAATGACAAACAAGTTATTTCCTATCCACCAACATTCTCACTCGAGAAAAAATTAAGGCTAACGATATCATAAGCATTTCCATATAATATCGTGGACCACTTATATTTTGGTTTTCGCTAGTATATAAAAAATGTTTTTAACAGCCATCTGATTTTTTTTAATTACAAAAATTTAAGCTGTTTTGCTTACAACTTAAATTGTCTACTAAATGGAGGGGTATGTTTTTTTATATTTCTTTAAAATTCAATATGTTAAAAATGTAATACCTTTTCACAGCTCTATACAAATTTTGTCAAATGTTTGCTGTCATAAAAAAGCACGATTGTACAGGATAATGAGTCACATTCTTTAGTGGCATTTTTTAACTGTTTAATTAGCTTAGTAACGCTTGTCAAAGTTAATTTACATATTTAAGTGGTTTTTGTTTTTTAATTAGCAATGAATTTAGGAACTGTTGTGATGGCTAAACGAACGACAAGTCAGTAGAACACTTTTCCAGTTAAAAATTTGTGATTGATTTTATTTCCTTTTCGCTTACGCTCGATATAGATTCACAACATTTTTAATGAAATGATTTTATCAGAAATTATTTTTTTGTTTAACCTTCAGTCTAGATTAGCAAATCTAACTTTATTTGAAAGATATATACGAATTTAACTTAATTATCCTGATTGGTCGCTAATCTATGAACTAAAGGAATTTTACAGTTGGAAGAAAATAATTTTATCGCTCTGCAATACTAGTTTTATTCACATTTCAATTACAAATGATGATGTAAAGACGATTATTGCAATGTGTCTGTACACAACAACAAAAAATTGTTGATAATACTTGCAACAAGGCACACCAAAAAAAGTTGTAAATGCATTCCTTATCTCTTACATTTTATAGACGTCGTTGCTTTGCAGTCATCATCGCCATCATTATTATCATCGTCGTTATTATCAGCATCATTATCGTCATCAACTCATCAGCAATATTACTAAATACCATCCTTGCAGATTCTGTTTATTGTTCTTCCCAAAAGAAGTGCTTCTTTTTTGGCTGCAATGAAGTAGTCACTCAACAAACATCAATTCAGATCACGTTTACCAAATTATTATTATGCGAAAATCGCTTATAGTTCTGGCCAAAGAGACCATTGAAAATAGTAAAGTATAATTTAAAATTAAAAAAAAAAGAAAAGAAATCAGTTCGTTGTATACAAGCAGCCAAAGATCTATAGCAAGATTTTATACCATTTCTGTTTTCCTCTTCTTTTCTTTTTAAGTTTTAATCAATTTGAAATTGTTACAAATGTACGAAAAAACACCAGTTTTACTCCTCTACTAGCCATTGGTGTAATTTTTTTAATAAGAGACAAAAATTCTTCACGTATAAAGAGCAGGAGAAGAAAAAATAAATAAAAACAAGAAAAATAGCTGTTCTTGTTCACGCATATAATTCATTTTGGTATACGTTTTCCATAGTACTCGTACCCATAACAAGCGTTTCATTTTTCTTTTGGTTTAATACACTTTGTTGCTATTGTTGAGTTTTTTTCTGCTCTATAGAGTTTAATATATTAAATTGTTGTCCATTTCAGTTTTTTCTTCCATATTTTTTATTCTTTTAATTCAACGTTTTTAATACATTTCTGCTTGCTAAATTGATAAGAGGAGGTGCATTGTCCTGGTTTGCCTGACAGCCGGATCTGCTCAAGCATATTTTATTTTCTTTAAACTCTGCTCTTGTGTGTGCATGTGTAGACAACACTTGTCTGTGTAAATGGCACTTTGTCATCTGACATTTTTGACATTTACGCCGTTACTGTCAATAAATTTTTATAAAAATCATCTTCTAGTTATTTACGAGTAGCTTTGCCAAGTTTTGTGTTTTATTTTACTTTAACAAAGAAGATTTAGTATCTTCTCCCTTTTTGCTAGTGGGGGTTTTTATTTTAAATAACGAAATGATCCGTAACTAATGTGATAAATGACATGAATATACATCGATTTCAATTATTTCATTTTTTAGACTCAGTACTTTTTTGGCTGTTTTGGCTTTATGTTCAGTAAACCTTATTTATAAAAAAAAAAAAAAAAAAAAAAAATAAAAAAGTTCTTAAAAGGACAAATAAGATATCTAAACAAGTTAAATTCTGCTGTGCAGTCTCTTATATACCCTTCACATTCATATTTTTAATTTTACACAAATTTAAATAAATTAAATAAAAATTATTAAAAAGAAGAGAATCACAAACTTGTACTCACTTATAGTAAAGGGTAAACAATGTGTGATTTGTAGTATAAAATTATAACGTCTATTTTGTTATTTTATAACCTTCACTTTAAGTCTCGTATGTGCACACTAGAGCAATGCGCAAGCATACTTAAAAGGGCTTACAAACACATTTTATTATAAAATATTACACATGTTTGTAGTGTTGTGTGGCTTTCAAGTATACTTGTGCAGTACTTTTAACGAAAGGGTAATATGTGTTTGTATGTATGTTTATCTTTTAAGTGCTATGTGTGCAATTGAGGTTAGAAACAAAAATCTTATTGAAAGAGGCAATCTGAAGAGAAGTTTTGGATTTTTCCCGTTAATTTCAAATTCCTATATAATAAAGATGCCAGAACGTATAATATTTTACTGTCAATGTCGTTAATTTTAATTCTTTAACTAATATGAATTAAATATTTTGGGATTAACTAAATATGTTCCAAGAAAATTGATTGCATCAATTTTTCATTTCATAAAAAATCTTTTTTTAAATAATTTTTTTTTTTAATTTAAATATAAATAATTGGCTACTATAATGAAGGGTACAGCCGAATTTAAC
Organism: Thelaira solivaga; assembly: GCA_947397855.1. Lineage (NCBI taxonomy): Eukaryota > Metazoa > Arthropoda > Insecta > Diptera > Tachinidae > Thelaira > Thelaira solivaga. Next base: position 56,549,420 of record OX377610.1, on the reverse strand, counting down.
TTGTTTTTGAAATCAAAAACAAATTTTTTAGATAGCTCATGAAAAGTTGATGAAAAAGTTGCAGGCAGAGCCGGCATATTTTAAATATGAATAATGCTGCTAATCTAAGCTTTAAATACCATAAGTTTACGGATTTAATCTAAATAATTTTATTTAATTAATTCAAAAATATAAAGTCTCATTCATTGTACATCGACAATCTTTATCTTTTTTATCATTCATGAATGTTGGATGGAACCGTACATGTTAAATTCCAATTAGAATTAGCAATTGATGCAATTGGTTTATATTCTCTAATTCATCAAACAATTAAAATTAGTTCAACTAATTCCCATTAGATAATTGAAATCTTTATTCCAATGGTAAAACTAATTGCAATTAGTTGCCATTAGCAAAAAAAATTGGTTTACCTTTACAATTAGAAATCTAATTGAATTCTGCTAATGTAATTGGATATTCAATTAGCTCGAATTAGAATCAATTATTTTGATATTTTCAAAAACAAAAAAAAAACTAAAATATTCATAATATGAATTTCACACACATATTTTAGTTTTTTTTTTTTTTTGAAAATATCAAAATAATTGATTCTAATTCGAGCTAATTGAATATCTAATTGCATTAGCAGAATTCAATTAGACTTCTAATTGTAAAGGTAAACCATTTTTTTTTTTGCTAATGGCAACTAATTGCAATTAGTTTTACCATTGGAATAAAAATTTCAATTATCTAATGGGAATTATTTGAACTATTTCTAATTGTTTAATGAATTAGAGAATTTCACAAAAGAAGGTTAATTAGCAATCATTAGCATTATCTAATCAATATTTAACATCTTTGGATGGAACACATTTTAGTGCTACTTATGCCAGTTTTTATAATTAGAAGTCAAAAATTATTTTAATTGATTGAACCTATTTACGTCACAAAATGTCTTCTGACAATTGGCTACTTTCAGACTGATTTTCTGTCCATAAAACGCAAAATATATTGATGTTTCTATTTAGTTCTTCGTCCGTTAAAAAACCTGTGTGCTCAAAAAGTATGATTTTCTTCTGTGAATGCCCATGAGATTTTTTTACATATCTGTACGATATCTAGTTTTATTAAGACTGCAAAATAAAATATATACGTAACGTAGTTTTATTTTACCTGATCACGTGTTGCGATAATTTGGCCCTAATTAATTTTTGATTGACAGTACATAAAAATTTTTTTAATCAGCCCTGCTTATCTTTGAATTGCATGACTTCCTAGATTCAGTATCTTTATATATATAATTACAGAGTGGGGCATTGGATGGTTTAGATTTACAGATCGGCAAGGCAAGTGGTGCTGCAGTCAGACAGGACAATGATTGTCCGTTCCGTTAGTATTATTATAATTATTAAAAAGCCCTATGCTTTCCTTATAAGAACTACATGAAATACTTTTACGTATTTTTAAAAACTACAAAATTCAATATTATATTTAGCTAGCCACAAACTATTTTTTTTTTACATCAAATAAGCCAATTAAAGCCACAGCTGCGTATATGCCAACAAATAATAAAATCCTTGTTTGCGCGCCAGGCATAAAATATGAAATAAAAAATATCAGGTTTTATTAGTTTTAATAAAATTGTGTTTTTATTAGATTTTAAAATATTACCTTTAAAAAACTTCTGGTGTTGTGACCTTTATTGCTGCGTAGCTTTCACACAAGTAAGTTATGTATATTTGTTTTACACAAAAAACCAAAAACAAACACACATAGACCGTAAGCGGTTAACTTTGCCGAAATCCAAATAAACAACAAATATAATTCATAAACAAAGGGAAATTTGGACTTCAGTAAAGTTGCCAGACGAATTGAAATAAATATATTATGAAACAAGAATCTTTCTTAAACAATCTTCATAACATTGCTTCTCTCAATATTCATATTAGCTCTTTAAATTACTCCATTGAAAAATGGACACGACCGAAATAAAAGTACATGGTGATCTTCTTCGGAGGTCCTTGAAAGAAACAGGAATTCTCGAAGTTAATATCTGCTACCTACAGCTTTACTAATTGTCATAGCATAACAAATGCAAGACGCATTACAAATTGAAGTGTTTTACAGTCCAATCGGATGTTATTGCCATTGATAGGGTTAGGGGGTAAATATTTATTCCTAGAACATTTAATGAACTTAAAACTTATATTCGATAAGTAACAGCTTAATCTGGGTCCATGACTGTATTAATAGACTTATAGATTGAATTTCCCTGAATTATTTTATTACTAAAAAATTAAATTGAATTATTTTTTTTAAACAGCGATCGAAAGTGGACATGGCCGGTCGAAGAGTATTTAGCAACCTACCTTGAAGTATAAACTATTGGTACCAAATTTAAAAAAAATAAATTTTATTTATTTAGCAAAAATTCATTTAAAAATTTCTCTATATAAATAAAATTTGTCTCGAAATACAGAAACAGGGTCTTAAAAAGTTATCTTAAAATCAGTTTAAAAAGTTGTATCCCTTTAAAAACACCCTTAAAAGAAAAAAAAAATTAATAATACAAACACATTTTTATCTACTCAAACATCCTTGATTTTTCCTTGTGTGTTACCCCAATTTTCTATAATTGTTTGTTGTCATCTTTTTCGTTTCATTATATACGAATAAAACAGCCTCATTAACAGGCAATACAATTCAGTTAGAAATTTTTTTTGTCAACTTATGAATTAATTTTTCTATATATTTGTAAGTGGTCAACTTAGAAAATAAAAAAATATTTTGATTGTGAAAAAAACATTAATTCAAAATTATGTTCGTTTGTTATTGAAATTTGTTGGGACTCATTTAAAACGAAACTGTGACTAAGAAAACCAATTCTGCCTTCCATACTCAACATACATAGTTGCGAAAGAAGTTGTAAGTAATAATACGAGTATGAATGAGACGCTAAGTTTGCTGTTGGTATGTTAATAACAATTACCATGTTTATTGGCACATAAATGCCACATAAAATTAGCATAATTTTTTTTATCTATTTTGCTCCAAATTTTTCTTTCAGTTTCTTTTTAATGTTGATTTCTGACGTTACACTTTCATTTACTACACATGAATAGCACAAGATTGAGGTTTTTGTTTGCTATAATGCCGGAATATGTGCTTGAAATGTAAACGTGATTTAGGTATCACTATTAGCTGAGGTTATGACAAGTGCTAAGAATCCGTTAAAAAAATCTTTGCATGAATATGTGTTTAGAATAATTCTAATATTTTGGGGGAAAAAAACTACGGGGAATGTACGCCAAAAAGATTACTGGATTATAATGACAGACTAGCATAATTCTACCTTCAAAGGATGCCATTTTCCAGAAACACAATAAAATTGTACAAAAATATCCTTTACGCTGCATTACATTTTTAATGTTGAAAGGCTTAAGATATTGTCTAAAAAAGTATCATTCAACCATATTTTAAGTAAAATTTATTTTGAAAATATTATTTTTTTTAATTTCTTACATAAACGTATGTATGTACGAGTATGTGTTTCTTTAAAAGGCCTAGTGTGTAATAGAACCAAGAATACAGATATTTCATTTTAAGATGGTTTTTGATTTTTGTCGTTAATTTAAATTTCTTTACTTAATATTAAACAAACTTCCCATAGAAAAATGTGCTTAATAAGTCTTTATTAAACAAAAATATTTTTTATGAATTTGGCTGTAAATGTTTAATTAAATATGTTTGGTTTAAATAATGTTTGCAATGTTTGCAAAATGAAATCAAATTAAATTTATTTTGCATTCGTATTGGATATCTTTCTAAAACTTCCTATTTTTATTAATTTAAAAATTGAGACCTACAGAGCCGAATTTTTCCTGAATGTATAATCTTAATTTCTTTATTTAAGGATTAATAAAAATAGCTATTCAAAGAAAATTAAGTTGATCAATATTTTTAAAAACCTTTTTTATTATAATTTTTTTTTTTTTAATATTTAAAAAGAAAAATGTGCAAAATTAAATATATAAATATTTGGCCAAGACTCGGCACAGCCAAATTTAATTTATTTCGAAATTATTCGAATTTAGAAAACATACATATCTTGGTAAATAAGAAGTCAATTGAACTCCATACGTTACAATTCCGTTTGTAATACAAAATTTGAATTTTTTTTTATAAATGTTTTACGATGTTACCATTTATTTTAATTTTTTTAATATAACAGCCTTTTCCTTATAGAAATATTTTTTGAGATGAGGATTTCTTCCCTTTTGAACATGCTCAAACAATCAAACAATAAGAAAATAAAGGTTGAATGTCAGAAATCTTATTCAAAAATTCTTAAGGAAAACCTCATCGTAATTAGTATGCTTTGAAGAGGAAAAATGCTATAGCATATAAAACATCATATACACACACACTCACACGCATGCACTAACATAGTGTCACATAGAAGAAGTAAAGAAGCCTACTCAAAGGCCTTTTACAAGTAAAATTTTAATTATTCACTGTCGTCAGCCAAAGCTTTTTTCTGACTGCAAACCTAATTTTTAATTTTCAGATAAATAATTTCGCAGCTACAAATTTTGTACAAGCTCGAATGACACATAGTATTAATTGAATTGAAATGAAGAAAATCACAGATATGGTATAAGTTATTACTTATAATTGAAAATAAAAATTTACTTTTACTTTGTTTGAATTTTAGTTTATCTTCATCGTTGATTTTTTGGCAAACTAATGTTTTTACTAGGTGTCGCCCGGCTCTTTACTCTATGAGTGGGTATTCTTAGAGTAAAAAAAAGCGTATATATAAAAATTCAGAACAATCTGTTGTAAGAATATTGATTAGTAAAAAGAAAAAAAATTATTTAAGCTACTTTGTGGCAAAGTGATCATAAGCGACATAAAATTATAATATCTTTCTTGGATTTTAAGCAATTTCAGAGAATTACTTTTTAATCAAATATTTATATTAAGAAACAAACAAACAGATAATTAATTTTATAGAATTAGAGTTTGATGTTTAGAAATGGTGAGTTTCTCTGGTTTTTTCTTGTGATGCGTAAACGAAGCAGGCGTCACATAAATACTAAAGGGCTGCACAAGCATACTTGAAAGCCACACATCAATACAAACATGTGTAATATTTTATAATAAAAAGTGCCTGTAAGCCATTTCACGTACGCTTCAATAAACTAAAGATATTGTCTTAGTTGCTTACCAATTATAAGCACTATCAACAGGGCCAGGGAAACGCTGGGTTTTATAAAGCGTTGCCTTCTAAAGAAAAATGTTCTTGGTTTAAAAGATCCCAGATAATAGAACTATATTCCTGAATAAGGCGAATTAAATTAGTGTATAACGATTTTGGAGTATACCAATCGTGAAATTCTCTTGGCCAGCGCTTTATAAAACCCAGGTATCCGTGGCCCTGTTTACAGTACTCATAATGTGCGGAGTGGAATTTAGTTTGGTGTCAAAAAGTATTCCAAGATCTCATAGTCTATGTTTTTTGTTATTGTCGGAAATAAATATTATAATGGTTTTCTTATTTATCATTCTGTTATTTTTATATATTTTGGAAAAGTGTTTTCCTTTTGTTCCCATTTAAACATTTTATTTCTGAATGCAGCCTAAATGTATTTTTACAAAATATTTACATCTCTTTTTTCAATACTTTTGAAGGAAAGTACAATTTAGCTGAATTTTTTTTTTTTTTTTGGAAAAAACTAAGTGTTTATTTTAACCTTCATAAGGTCTTCGGGTCTATTTTGACCCATTTTAAAAAAAAAAATTAATTTTTTTCTGAAAGTAAGTGGTTTTTGTTTCTGAAATTTTTTTAGTTTTATTTATTTGAAATATCAAATATTATATCGTGTTTTTGAAAAATTATATTTGTAAATAAATCATGTATAAAAATTTTTACACCCAAGGTCTTCATGTCAAATTTGACCCCGAATTAAAACTTGAGTATTTATAATGCTGGACAACAAAATTTGTCAAATTGTAACACTAACTTTGAATTTATTTTGTTAGCTTTGCTAGCAACTACTATATTTGTCTCTTTTCCTCTTATAATACCTGTAGAGCGTTATATTCATAGAAAAATCGTATTAGACCTACCAAAATTTTACAGTAGTTCGTATTATTTGTTCTTAAATATGAATGACAGAGAAATAGAGTTTCTGCTACACGAATTATCTGACGCGGAAGAAATTTGTTCTGAAATTGAGGATAATTTGGAATATGCTGATCAAACGGACAGTTCGGAGGAAGGTAAATATGAGGTTGCACCTTCGCAGGCAATAATATCAAAAACTGGGAAGATAATATATTCCAAAAAAAGCTTTCATAAACAGACTTGCAAAAGTGCGATCGGAGAATATTATATGTATGATACCAGGCTTGACCCGCTTTTCTTGTTCAAGAATTACACAAGAAGAAGTTTCAATTTTTCAATTATTTTTTCCACCTCCTGTAATGAGCACATTATTGAATTTTACAAATAATGAAGGTAAGCGCGTTTTTGGCAGTGGTTGGACTGATATTGACGATACCGAAATGTTCGCATTTATTGGTTTACTTTTGTTAGCTGGAGTGTATAAATCGAATAATAAAAGTACAGAAAGCTTGTGGGATTTTGAAAAAGGTCGAAAAATCTTTACCGCAATTATGCCATTGAAAAGATTCAAAATTCTTTCAAGAGTAATACGATTTAACAATAGGGATACTCGCAGTGAACGACGAGCTTTGGACAATTTGCGCCAATCCGTGAATTGTGGAATAACTTATGTGGATTGACTTATTGCCTAAGCTCTATAATCCATCACAAGATGTTACCATCGATGACCAGCTAGTAGCTTTCAGAGGAAGATGTCCATTTCGGCAGTACATTCCGTCAAAACCAGCTAAATATGGTTTAAAGTTTAGTTTTATTCCAAACACAGCTAGTAGCTGTGTTTGGAATATTCAACCATATACTGGTAAAGAAAACGGAGCTATGCCTGAAAAAAACCAAGGTATGCGGGTAGTTCTTGATTTAACAGTTGGTCTGAAAGGACATAATGTGACTGCAGACAACTTTTTTACATCATACGAATTGGGACAAAAATTATTAGAAAAATAAATAACTTTAGTAGGAACTATACGTAAAAATAAGACTGAACTGCCTCTCCAAATATTGGAAACTAAGAACAAATCTGTATTTTCATCGTTTTATTGTTTCACCGAGGATACTACTCTTGTTTCATACATTCCAAGAAAAAATAAGTCTGTAACTCTTCTTAGCACTTTACATCACAACATTGAAATTAGTAATCGCGAAGACAAAAAACTGCAGATAATTTTAGATTATAATAAATGCAAAGGAAGAGTAGATACGCTAGATAAAGTTGCATCATGCTATACTTGTAAGCGGAAGACTAATCGATGGCCTCAAGTGGTATTCAGTAACATGATAGATATATCAGCATACAATGCTTTTATATTATTTAGAAAGGCTAAAAATGGCTGGAAAGAAAACTGTTTTGCTAAGTGTCGATACTTTTTAGAAAACTTAGGTATGCGATTCAGCTGAAAAAGATGAGCAGCCGTCAACTTCAACTAAAGCGCAAAAAAGGCCAGATGAACAAGTCAAAAGTTTAATCAAAACAAGTCGTTGTCAAATATGTCCAAAGACACCACTAGTATGTACAAGTTGCAAAAAATTTGTTTTGCAAAGAGCATTCTAACCGAATCATTTTATGTGTTCAATGCAACAATTAATAATAACTTAATTAACATCAACTGCATATGATCTCTATAGATCAACGTACTTGTATATTTATAACGAATTTATTATAAAAATATACCGTACAAATGATAAATGAACTTTAATAAAACCGTTAAATAAAGTAAATGTATGTCTTTTTATTATACTATTTACCCTTTGGGTCAAATTTGACCCGAAGACTGTAAGCGTCAATGATTTTGAGGACCTTATGAAGGTTAAGTGTGATAAAAAATAATGAACGCGGTGACTTATCTTAATATATAAAATTCGACTGTAGGTGTGTTTGACATTGTACTTCTCCTAAACGGCTGGACCGGTATAATTGAATTTCTCTGTATGCCTTTGGGTTACACCTTTTAAGGCAGGTGGCACTACATTCGGTATCTGGATTAATTATCTAATACCTGTTTTTACCCGATCTTGCACGGTCTTTTACTCTATGATTACGATTTCTTAGAGTAAAATGATCGAATATACAATAATGTTAAGGCAAGCTAGTAAAATATAAAAATTGATAACGCAAAGTGAAGCAAACTATTGCGCTTTATAAAATAAGTTCATTAATATCATATCAGTGAACAAGATTTTTCAATAGCTCTATTAGACCTTCATCAAATAAAACTTTCTTTATGACTGCACACAATTACGCAATAAATATCTTTAATATGGTCTGTTGCAAGGGCGTTTCTTGTCTTCAATTTAGCCCTGGAAATATTTTCAACCGCAAATATTCAATGGCAATTGTAATTCAATCATTTCACTGTAAGAAAGAAGGGTATATATAAGTTTGTGATTTTGTTTGTGTAATTTTTACACCGTACACACGGAAAACAACTTCGGTTGTGAGAACTAAATTTCACTTCATTCAAAAATTCAGTTGAGATAATCGAATTTTTTAATCTTGACAATAGAACTGAAAAATTTGATTATCACAAATGATATTTTGATTGAAAATAAATTTAGTTCTGACAACCGAAGTATATATACACTGGATCCTTATAAATTTGGCGATGTTCGTCTGTCTATGTATTCGTTTAAATCAACTTTTTAAAGTTCCTAGGCAACGTACAACAGAAATTAACATACCAATCTGTAAGTTGTTTCTGTCCTTGAGTTGCTATTGCAACTGAAGGCCTGACTCAAAATAACAATTTTTCTGAATGGTTTTTACGTGTTTGGTCTAAACTACAAAATAGGCAAAACAACGTTTTACGCAGTTTTGTCAGCAATGACAGCCATAATATCTGAATGTATGTACACACTCTTATTAACGAAAGCAAATATACATGTGCGTAATGTGAGTTCGCGAGTACACGAAACCAGTCAAACGGTCTTATATGTATGTCTGTCTTTAACCCTTATCCTGTATTTCAAAAATGAAACGCATATGACTTTAGTGGGTCAATTTTGCCCATAAGACATAAATTCGAGTCTCTGAATAATTTTTGCAAATGTATTTTTAACAATTCAAGCATTTATTTGAGTATTTTGACTGATTTGGGCAAAGGATCAACGCCCTCTTTTTAAGTTTTTGATTTGTTTCTGTAGAATTTAAAAGTATTTGCAGATCTATGTTCTTATGATCAACCCCAGATTTTGTTTTGATGTAGTAATGAATGATATCAGGCTTTTGGCATTTATTTTTATCATAATGTAATGTGTCAAGTGGGTACAAAAATTAAATTTTTTTGCGCATATATAAAATTATTGTAGTTTTGTTATTATTATTGAATAGAAAGAGAGCATAGTTTTCGAGTTTAGTTTTCTTTTGTAAAAGTGATGATGGTAGAAATGTTTAATTTTTTCTATCGTACTATTTCGTTTCAATAATGGAATATCTAGGTCGTAGGACTTAAAAAAATTATCACAAGTAATCGAAAACAAGTTATTGGCCCTGATTCTTTTCGGGACTGCAATTTCTATATTTACCGGCGTATACTTGTAATAATCAGCCATAGCTTGCTTCGGAATCGCACAGTGTCTAGATTTTTCGATTCCATACTTTCGTAGCACTAAGGGTATATGCTGCTTGGATGGAAAACGTCCTCATTATGTTACTAGTTGTTCACTCACAGTAACGCAGTCACTTGGATTGAACATTTTGTTTCCTAACTGACAAATAATCTCTAATAGAAGCTAACATTTCACGAGCTCGTCTTTCGTTTCTATCACAATTTTTATCAAATCGTATCACTCGCGTTATAATTTGCAATGTTCGCAAGCTCATTGTCATAAAGATGCAACAGCTTCACCATGGGAGCGGAATACACCACCGATGATTTTATGCTGTCTGTTCTAGAAATACCACAACGTGTAGAACCAGGATAATGTCCTTCTATTCCTATCAATATCCCTTATAACGTATGTTTCTGACCACAAATATTTTTAATTTTTGGAAGTGTATGCTGTTGATTTTATTTTAGTTCTATTAACAATTCCACAGTTTTCATCTTCTTCTGAGCTTGACGCTAAATTGGAACCATAAATAGGTCGTTTGGTGTTTCATCTGCTGAATCAGATACCATGAGCAACACCCTAATTTCTTCTGGTTTCACAATTAAAACAAAAGTGTACAGCCGAAAAAAATTTTAGCTGCATTGGATATCATTTTCATTTGTTTTACTTTTGTTGCTATTGTTTGATAAGGGACATCAAAACAAAATTCGATTATTATAATGCATTTTTGTATTTGGCACTTTTGACCCACATTTACTTTATACGCAAGTTTTTTTTACACAGACCATAACAAAAGAGTTGGAAGATTTATATTTTAATATTATAAATTATTCGTCAAATAAATAATTTTCATTAGCGGTTATAAATAAAATAAATGAGTTTTAAAAACCGTTAGGGCAACTTTGACATATAAGTACAGGACAAGGGTTAAATGCTTTGTATGCAATAGAACTACCAAACAGAAATCTTTATTTGAAATTAAATAAATATTAATTTCAGAAAAAAGTTTGCAAACGCTTAAAATTTAATTTAATTTTAAATATTGTGCATTCTTAAAACTTATTTCTTTATATTGAAAAATTGAGACAAATACGGAAACCAGAACGTATTTTTTGTGAATGTCCTTAATTTGAATTTCTTTAACTGAAAAAAAATTATTTGTTGTAGGATTAACAAAAAAAAATATTCAAAGAAAAATGATATTTCATTAAAAATCTTTAATTTTTTTTTTGTTGAATATTTGGCTACTACAGTGAAGGGTATATAAGACTCGGCACAGCCGCATTTAACTTCTTTTTTTGTGTTGTGATTATTAGCTATAGAATTTAAAATAAATTGACAATAATTTTTGGGTGTGTTTCTTTTTATTTAATTTTTTTTTTGTCTGTTACATATACACTTAAACAACAAGTGTATTTCAGTTTTTATGTGGGTGTGAGCATATCTGGTATGTTGTAGCATTTGCGGAATCTTTAAGTAGTTTTTTCCTTTTTGATACGCAGAAAATATGTTTGTATAATAACAATTGGAATAAGAATACGTATAAAAGAAACTGTTTGTACTGATTTCGTTTAAACAAAAAATTAAATTTTATAGGTTTCTTATTCACACAGCCGCACGCACTCATACAATCGTGTTACATATTAATTTAGGTTATAAAATTTTTATTCAGATCTTTTACAGGTATGAATTTAAATTTTTTTTTACTTTCTCTAAAAACAATAAATTTAACAAATTAAGAGCCAAGGTAAATGCTTTTATGAAACTTAATTTCTTCTCTATTTAAGTATATTTGTGTGCCTTTTTTACTTTCTGATTTTATTCAGGTCAGTTGTTGTTTCAGGTAATTTTTTTTCTTTATCAATCGTTTGTTGTGTTGTGGTTACTTCTTTAAAATATTTGTTTTTTTAAACTGACATTGTAGATGTTTACCATTTGTAATATTTATGTTAGAATAGATCAGAAAATAAATTGAGAAAAAATGTAAGTTGGAGGCTTTTGAATATTTCGTATCTTCATTTTTAATTCACAAAAAAAAACTTACATCTAACAACTCAGGCCTTTCAACAAGCTTTTTATTGTTATTGTACATTAACTTTGAATTAAATAATATATTTTTTTTATTATTATCACTATGGGCTAAATTGCACCATGACCTTTGAGACCTATTGTGCAGATTTTTTATTGTTTTACATATAAAAATATACAAAAATTCATATATTTACAATTGGGATTTCTTGTTTTGACATCATGGCAACATTAATACGTTTCAGAGATAAGCCCTTAAAAACCTGGAGAGAATTAGTTGTTGGGCACAAAAACATGCTTGAAGTAAAATATTCTAATAATGGAAAAATCACTTAACTCGTCTTAATTAAAAACTTACAGTAATCCCTCGATTTGCGTCGCCGTTTCGATTTACGTCGGGAAATCAAAGTTTTTATTTAAAGTGTTTGTTTTATGTTTTGTATCAGAAGCGCCTGTTGTAAACGAGAGAAGTATGACATCGAAATGTTAATATCTGAAATTATTACTGAGAGTTCGTCTAATGATTAATTTACTTTAATTTATATTACATTTCTTTAGGTATTGAATTGTCGAATTTTTATTGATTTGTTTTCTTTTTATTGCATTACATTTTTATAAGTTTTGTAATTCATTAAGGAATTTCATTTTTATAGGTATTAAATTATTTAATTTTTTACCTATAGGCTTGTTTATTCGTTTATAAAACAAATTTATAAACTAAAAAATTTATAACATAAGACTGAATTACTTGAATGTTTCAAGCTATTTTTTAATAAACATAACCTTCTCAGTTACATATGAGTAATTTTAACTTCGATTCGTAATTTTCCGGAACCAAGCACAATGTAAATCAAGGGATTACTGTACTTTCTGCCACAATTAACTCAATTATTGTGGTTTAGGGATGATAGGGCGATATATTTTTCTCTTAACACAATCTAAATGAAACCAATCCTGTCTGCTAGAGTCCAAATAATTTTTATTTAGTTTTTGATAATGAAATAGCAAAACATAAGCAGTTTTTCAATATTGGCACAGAAAAAATATTGTGCAACCTGCTTCCAGAGTTGTAAAACCCACCAAAACATTTCTTACAACAGTTTCGAAAACTACAATATTATGTATAATAGTATGATTAAATTGTACTAACGAAATTAAAGTTTTTCCTTTTTTTTAAGTTAAGTGGCTGGTTACACACTAAGAGCACTCAATCCAAAATTTAATAGAAGAACATAGTTTCCTTGTGCTTCTCACAAACATAAATCTAATATGCAAATTTTATACTCAAATAGTGATTGTAAATAATGCAATAATTTATGAAATCTTCTTTAATCATTGACTTTAACCTTACAAAATCCATCGAATGAAAAAAATATTAGATTCGCCAAATTATATCGAACGAAATATACAATTATAAAAAGTAACTCATGGGAAGAACATTTTAAAAATCGTATTAAATTAAAACATCTGCCAGCAGATTCTAATAAGTTTTACAAACAAATAAAAATAGTATATTCAACGGAGCATTAACAAATAAATAAACAAAAAATCACAACAACATAAAAAATTAAAAAAAAAAAAACCTCATTATGGCGTTTTATCAGGTCTAAATATAAAAAAGATTTACTATCAAACAAATACTCCCAGCTGATTAAGCACAGTAGCGGTATTAAGAAAATAAAAACCAAAAAAAAAGTCAAAAAGAATTTACTAACAATTGTATGCAAATTAACAATTTGAAAACTTAAGAAACAAATACAGCGAAACACACTTTGCATTTTATAAATAAAACCACATGTTATTTACGAGCATGTGTTTGTATATAGTTGGTTGTTGCTGTGTATTTGAAATAGACAGTAAGAATAAACAAATTAAATTCGTCTGTGCCGTGTCTTATATACCCTTCACTGTAGTAGACAAATATTCATATTTTTAATTTAATTTTTCGTATAGAAAAAAACAAGTATAACGATATTTCATGGAATTTGACATTCAGTAACTTTTCGACAAAAATATTCGGTACGATAGAAATCGTTATTTGTCATGATTATTTATAAGCTGTTAACTTCGCTGCATCTTGTTTTGTATGTCGAAAATGGATTTTGAGTATTTAGCATTTTATTGACCAAGCTAGATTTTGCCAAAATCTAGTCAAAATCTTGGTTTACTTAGTCATACAACTGTGATTTTATTATTAATAAACCATAAAAATACGACACTATACAAGAAAATTTAACATTTTGATGAAAAAGGAAAAACACATTAAAATATTTTACAATGGACAAAAATACATATTATTATATTATATTTATGAATTTTAGTGCAGCTTGTTCTTGATACGAGTACATGTCAAAAAAAAGCTAATTTAAGCTGCATAGATTTTAAAAAAGATTTCATATCAAATCTAATAGATTTCGGTTCAATATAAATGCACTAAAAAGAATTATATATTTTATATTACACTTATCTACCTTAAAAAATATGAAGTAATTACAAAAATTATTAAAAAATTTATGCAAAAAGTTCTATTCTTCTTTGTGCTTTTCATTCATTTTGTGCACAGCATTTGAATATAAATAAAAATAGGTAAATTTAATAGAAAAAAAGAATCTGTGCACCATCCTTATAAATAAATTACAGAATCACACTATCCATACTGCTTGTTATTGAATTCCACTACTGATCTCAAATCTGTCGCATATCAAAACAAATACTTCACAAAATGTTCTGCACTGCAGTAAAAATTAGAACCCCTAGAACATAGAACAACCAGAACACAATTACACTAGCACAAAACTGAACATAACAATAATGCAATAGAACAAGCAACACGACAGCGGAACTTTATAGAACTCTGTGGTATTCACACATACGAGTACATAGGTATGTATGGATGTGTTTATATGTATGTGTACTTTCACAGCAACATGCTATTTATTTTTTTTTTTGGTACACCTACGAAGAGAACAAACAGTCCTTCATTAATATCAGCTTTGATTTTGTTAATGGGAATTTTTAAGCTGTACATGTGCATAATGTTTGTGCACACAAACACGATGCCAGGCAGTCGGTATATATGGATGTTTGTGCGTACACACATGTACTCGTACAGTTTAATATGCGGAAATGATTGAAAATCTAAAATTTAGGTTGTATTTTAGAGTTTTTTTGACCATTTGTAGACCGATTGTTTTGATTTTTTGCACAGACTGTTATGACTATTATGTGTTTTTAAACAAAAAAATTTTAGACTAAGCTTTTATGCAGGTTTAGAGACTTCAGAAAGCTGGTTTCAATATCCATACGGACAGATGGATGGACAAACGAACATCGCTAAATCGATTGTGCTTTATAAATATTAGGATCCAGATTAAAATTGCACACGGAATGACAAACTTATATATCCCTTTTTCACTTATGGTAAAGGGTATAAACAATTGTTCACGTGCTGCCCATCTCACTAATACAAACACTCATTCCTTCATTAATATTTTACACACTAAAAACAAACAATGTAATTGGATAATTCATGTTGTTATTGTTAACTTTAAGTACAAGTACAGAAGCTTATTTATTAGTTTTTGTGTAATAAATTTAAACTTGAACTTAAACATTCATCAATTACCCATCTTATGAAATCGTAGTTGTAGATATAAGTATTATACAGGGCTGGAAAATTCTGTTCCATAACGATTTTTTTTTTTTTTTTTTTTTTTTTTTTTTTTTTGTTAGGAAGTAAATATTTCTGTGCCGTAAAAACTTTCTTTTATATTCTTATACTGATACGTATTTATATATATGAAAGTAAATAATTTAAGCAGTGTATTTCTCAAATAGTTATTTACAGGCAAATAATATTAAAATATCTTTAAAACAGACATGGGCATTTGAAAATGTTTGTGTTATAATCTTTAAACAATGATGTCATAAAATTACTATTTAGCTGGGTACTTAAACATTTGAATTTCCCATGCCTGAAATAGTATGAGCATAAAGAAACAGCGATAACAAGTAATGATGTAATCGATTACAATCATTGCAATTTCAAACATAAATATTCATTTGAAAATTAATTGTAATGCACGCAATGTAATGGTTTTTGCTCAAAGTGGTTTTTTAAAATTAAAAACTGAACTTTGTACGAGTTCTGTCATTAATCCATTGACAAAATTAATTATTTTTCTTCCAATGACTAGGTTAATTAGATTAATGAAATATTTTCAAAATTCTAAACACCAGCTACACGAGGTATCAAATTTGATAGGACTGGGAACACACGTGGCAAGTTTAGTTGGGCAATTCTTTCTCAATTCTCTTTTAAAGTTGCCGCTGTGTCTACACACAGCAATTTTGTTTCAGGATTTTAGCATTCTTATTCAGTCATTCATTCCGCCTTCAAGCTACCTGTCTTCTTCTTATTTGGTAAGTTCGGGCACCAGCGGGCTCCCAACGTAGATGTAATTAATGTTACATTTAAATATAATTTATCACTTATAATCTCATATTTTATAACCTCATAATATACAAAACTGAGTTATTATATTAATATCTGTCGATTTTTGTTGAATGATTTGCCTACTTTGTGTTAACCCTGCACGCACTTTCTTCGTGCTTTGAAAATGCCAAAAAAACTTGAAGTATGTTTTTTGTTTATTTTTTAATAAAATTAATAATTATTTAGTATTAGGTTTTTACGTTACATGAGTAAAAATTAAATGATTTTGATATTGTTACGTTTTTACACTACTATAAAAACGTTTAGTTGATTGAGGTTCGTATTGTAAAATAAAACACAAGAAGTTCACTTTTTCAACAATTAAAGCTAGAATTAACCGAACGTCCCGTAAGATTTCGTTACCAGCTGATCCGTTTTGTTATATGAAAAGCAATGAAAGTGCTTATCGAAAACAAATGTCACGTTGACGGTACGGCAAGATTTGTATAAAATAGAATTTATCAACTTTTTTACGGGACGTTTATGCACAGCTGAGACAGAGTAGTTTACAGAGACAGAGTTGTTTACTTATGAAGTTACGATCGACCAATTTATCAATTTACTTATCAAAGTTTTATCGAAAATATTACGTTAGCTAATTTGGTTTCAGTCTCAGTTTGTTTATGTATGATTTGTTTTCATTTTTCAAAAAAAGGCTATTTAAGACTATTTTGAAAAACAAAAAAGGCTATAAAAAAATCTAGAAGCTAAATCACAAATTTTGAGGCTAAATGCGAGAAAAAAAAGCTAAATCAAGCCTTAAAAAGGCTAAAATGCCAACGCTGACTAGAACTGAACGTGCGGCTCATCCGAGAACCTTCTAGATTTATCTAGTAACAACACCAAGCTGTAACAGTTATTTTTATTCTAGTTAATATTAGAACACTTAAAACTAACATGACACCTACGCACTATCTACATACATTAATTGTGATAGTTAGCATTTAGGTGAGTTTTGGCTGCTGTCCATAAAGCAAGTATCGAGAAATTCTGCTTCTGGGGTAAAAATTACCACTCGTCCGCATTTGTTTCACATTATTTTGGAATCTTCAATAAATTTTGATAACAAATCTAGAGGAGACTTTCTAAAAAGATGGGAAAGCCAACACAATCAAAAAATTTCTAAGGCATTCCGAACAACAATTGGAAACATAGTAGGACGAGACTCCGTAGCTCCACCTGCAATGAAGTTAATTTCTGTTGCTCAAAAAATATGCTAAATATTTCCTTGTAGGCTGTTTGTATTGTGATAAGCCGATGCGCATGGGATGCAGCAAACGTATATGTGTAGAATGCGCAATAGAATGAATAAAATTACTAATCCGCATTTTTTTTTTTTTACTATTTCTCAATTTTGTATCCTTATTTTTTTTTCTGTTTAGATAAAAAAACTTTTTTTTGGGTGAAAATTTTGTGTTTTTTAGACTTAAGAATATAAAGTATCTTTTCTTCAATAGAATCAAAATGTTTATTATTATTTTTAGTTAAAAAAAAACAAATAGTTATAAAAAAATGTTTTTTATCAAAAATTAATCAAATTTACCACCGTAGTTAAAGACTATTTGAGCTCTGTGAGCAAGTACGTATGTACTCGTATTGTATTTTGGCAAATGTATTTACAAATACCACAATTTTATTTGTTGCAGATGTCTAGTTCTTAATACGAAGAATATTAATTATCTTCAAAAAAACTCTTTTTCAATCTCAACTTTCGTTTACTTAGTTCAGTTAACACTTTTAAAAAATATTTAATTTTTATTACAAAAATTTTACATCTTAATTCGCATATAATGTATTGTATTTTGTAATTTAATTGCAAATTATTTGCTTAAACTCAAATTCTTGTTGTATATCTTTCCTGATATAATATCATGCTTTAATTTTTATATCGTGGTAAATTCACAACGTTTAAATTGATTGTTTTTAATTTCATTTAACCCCATTTACCACTACAAATTCTTTTTTACTCGCACTTATATTTGAATTAAAAATATATGTATAAATGTGTATGTTGTATATTTTATATTTTAATGTCTTTAGCCACATGAGAGTCATATAATCTCAAAGTGTATATTTTTTTAAATGATACCTTTAATTCGCTATGGATTTTTTGCCAACACTTAATGAATAATTTAAAAGATTCGCGAATGGTCAACAAAGTGCAATTACATTTATTTTAAAAATTTATTGATTTAAAACGAATTAATTGATCTCTTTTAACAGAGAAAGCTTGCAGATTGAAAGTTTCACACTAAATTTTTTTTTTTATAAATTTTAACTAAAAATCGCCGAACAAAATATTTTGCAAAAGAAAAATTCAAATTCTTTTCATATTAAAAATCATTTCAATTTTAATAACAATGATAAAAAAAATTTAAATTAATGTTCTTGGGAATTTGTTAAATAAACTTTTATTTAATAAAATACATTTTTTTATAAAAAACGCAGTAACTGTCAAATTAAAGAGTTTCATTTAACAAGTTTTATAAATAAAATTTTTTTTTAAATCATAACTGTCTAAAATCCAAATTAATTAAAAAAGTATTTGATCCTGGCAATGTATGTCCAATTTATTATTATTGAAATTATAAAGTTAACGAAAAAAGAGAATTGTAAAATTAAAAAAAAAACACAAAATAGATGTACAGGGTGGGCCAAAAGAAACCAAGTGGTGTAAAAGTTTAATAACTTTTTTGTTTATTAACTTTTTTTTATTTTTTCTTTCAGATTATATAATATACAAAATGGAAATTTTTTTACACTAAGTATGAAAAATGATGTCTTTTAAATGACCACCGTTTTCAGCTTCGCACTGATGGGCTCTTTTTAGAGCATTTTCCATAACATCTTTCAAAACTTGTGGCTGTAGCGTTCGAATTTCTGCAACAATGTTTGCCTTGAGTTCAAGGATTGTCTCTGGCTTGTTCACATACACTCGCTCCTTCAAAAAACCCCAAAGAAAATAGTCGGGTGCTGTCAAATCTGGCGATCGCGCTGGCCAAATAATTTCCGAATTTCGAGAAATTATTCGCTCTCCAAAAATTTGACTTAAAAGTGCCATTGTGTCTCGGGCAGTATGGGCAGTGGCTCCGTCCTGCTGAAACCACATACCAGGTCTGTTTTCAAGAGCAGGACGTAAAAAATTTTCTATCATAAAACGATACCGCTCTCCATTTACGGTTACAGCACTTCCATCTTCATTCTCGAAGAAGTAGGGCCCAATGACATTTTCAGATGTGATCCCACACCATACTGTACACCTGATCGGGTGCAATTGGCGTTGATGAATGGCTCTTGGATTTTGAGAACCCCAGAACCTACAGTTCTGCTTGTTAACAAAGCCATTCAAATGAAAATGAGCGTTAAAATAATTGATCTCTGGTTTAAATAATAAAATTCTATTGTTCTGGTTCTCTGTTCAGTTGTGAACCTCTCCATTATAAATTCTCCAAGTGTTGTCTATATAATCTGAAAGAAAAAATAAAAAAAAATTAATAAACAAAAAAGTTATTAAACTTGTACACCCCTTGGTTTCTTTTGGCCCACCCTGTACTTATCAACTATCATCCAAGCGGTGAACTTCTCACCAGCATTAATAAACTTATTGAATACTAAATCAACTAAATATTTTAATCCAATCCTAATTATATAAAGAAAAAAAACAAAGGCTTTCCACAGAACAGCTAACTACAGTCCACTCTAAATGATACCAAGCGCGAAGTGGTAATCCCTGAATCTTCTACTTCAATAACAAAGAAACATTTAATAAGTATTTGAATAAAATTCCAAAATCTTATACTCGTATATTTGCGCTTGGAATGTAGTGTTTCGATCATTCTACCATTATTAATATTATTATTGTTGTGTTTATATAATTTTTATTAAACAATTGTTGTCATAATACGATTGTTCTTTATAAACAGTAAACTGACACGAGTGAGTATAAATAAATACATATGGCTCTATAACTTTAGGAGTGTCATAATTTAAAAACTTCATTTTAAAATAGATAATCTTAAAAATTTATTATGAAAGCAAGTTTTTTCAAATATTTTTTTGAGATTTTAAGAGCGTATAGAGCAGGATATTGAGAAAAACTTAAATTAATGATATGTATTATTGTACTACATAATTTTATTATTCATAAAGGTGATTCCATAGCAGAACACATGATACATGGTAAGACGTTCCCTACAACAAACACTGAATTACAAAAACAACGATTTCGTATATGTCAAATAAAAAGCAAGTACTTAAAGTAGATCCGATTATATACTTACACTTCTCTATGTATTTTGAGCATAAAAACAATCTCAGCACAAGAAGTAAACAAAACTTTGGCAGCTATTGAACCCAAAATGTCAAATGATTTACCGTGTATAGCTCTGCTATGGGTGATTCTAATAAAGTTTTTACTAAAAAATTTAGTGCACATTAATATTGAAAATAAAAATTCTTTAATAATTATTTACGTCAATGTTACTATTCTTCATAAAATTATATATAAAAGTAATATATATTAAGAATATATATTATAAAAATGAAATTAAAAAAAAACGGGATAAATTCGGCTGTGCCGAGTCTTACAAGCAATTCAAGGTGCTAGCTAAAAATGCATACATTTAATTTTGCACCTTTCTTCTTCTTAATCAAAATAATAATACGAGTAATAAACTAAAGACAAAAAGAATTTTAAATGAAGTGGCAAAATTTAATTAAAATAATTTTCTCTGAATAAATATTTTTATTAATCCTAAAATAAAGAAATCCAAATTAACGACGTTCACGAAAAATTTCGATCTGGCGTCTTCATTTTTAAAACCAATAAAATATCTGTATGTCTCAATTTTTATACATAAAAAATTTAAATTTTTTAGAAAAATATCTAATATGAGTTAAAAATAAATTAAATTTGCTAATATTTTTTAAACCAAACCTTTTTAATTAACTATTTAATATCAAATAAAGAAATTAAAGTTAACGGAAAAAGTCAAAAACTATTAT
This sequence comes from Thelaira solivaga, assembly GCA_947397855.1. Taxonomy (NCBI): domain Eukaryota; kingdom Metazoa; phylum Arthropoda; class Insecta; order Diptera; family Tachinidae; genus Thelaira; species Thelaira solivaga. The sequence goes on along the minus strand of OX377610.1, from coordinate 56,528,178 downwards.
TCGATAAGATTTCTAGTAGTAGTAATAGTTCTATTACACAAAAGGCATTGAAAAGTCAATCAATTTGAGCTTTGAGCTCCGAAATTTATGGATAGATCGGACGGAATTTCAATAGCAATTTGAAGAGAGTAAAATTTGACAGATTGGTATGAGAAAGTTGATTTCACAGACAAACGGACATCGTTTATTCGACAGCGTCATTTATATATTCTTTATAGGGTGGTACATGTACGGTATAGAAATTACAAGCTTATATACCCTTCGTACTTACAATGAAGAGTACAGAAATTTTCAATATATATTTTTTAAGAAGAGACAATTTTTTCGGGAAAGACAGTTGTATTATTATTTATTATTTACTAGAAATTATTTCTAAGATTAAATTTTTTAGCGAGCACGGCTGACTTTGAAAATGCGACCCCCAGGCTGATATGTCAGCATGCTACCCACCAATATACAGGGTACCCAGTTATTGTAATATATTAAAAGTAAATTTTTTTCTTTTAAAAATTAATTTATTTTAATTATTTCAATATGGAAATCTGATTTCAATGGCCCTTTGTAATGTTATATATTTTCAGTGCTTAATTATAATTATTAATTATTTTCTATATTTCAATGTTTTTCTTAATCTAAAATTCAATAGATTCTTGTAGTGGACTAAATAAATTGGAAAAATTTCCTCAGGATATAACTTGACATGAGGCGATCAGCTAGATTCAATTAGAAGGAATGCAGTGCGTCATTTAAACTTTGCTTAAAGCGTATATTAGACGATCATGCGCGACATGTCAGCACGGTATGATGAGAGAGAGTGCTTTGCTAATACACTCGCATTCGCGACATTTCTTTTACTAAGTCGATTAAATTTGTTGCTGCTTTGAACATGATAATGAGAAAAAAAACAATTTGGAGAAAAAAGTGGTTTCCTAAAAGGAAAGTGCTTTACGTTTTTGTTATGATACATATGTATATTTCACTTTTTATCTTTGACAATTCTGGCAAACTTTCATATACTCGTACAGGCATAAATCGTTTAATGCTCATAATGCGTTTCTGAAAATTAAGCGTTAACAGAAACAACGTTTAAAGAGGTGATATTTACACTAAAATATGGGATTACGTTCCTAACTAAGACATAATAACATTCATTTTCATGTTTTGCGGTTCATTGAGTTTTTATTTAATGAATTTTATTTATTTAATCAAAATTATTGAGATCTATATCAAACCATATCAGTATTTCGAATGAAAAATTTAATACAAAATTTCACATTTTGGGATTACGCGAAACTAAAATTATTTTTGATATTTTTTTCGTTTCAAAAACAAGAATTCCAAGATGTGTAAATTAAGTTTTATCAATTTTCATATGAAAATAGAAAAAGAAAACCTTTTACAAATTATTTGAAATATAAAAATAATTTTTTTTGCAAAAATTTAAAAGAGAGGTAGTAGCATCATGAGGTATGCCTGTAGTTAAATAAATTCTTTTAAAAATTTGTGATTTATCCAAGCCATTTTTACTCGTTGCATATGAAATAAGAAATGAAATTTGTACAGTGTTTGATAGAACTGCTATTAAACGATGATGGAATGATGACAAACAGAAAAATGATGAGGGAGAATGAAAATATTACAAATTTTTTAAAGCGGCATGACAAACAGTAATTTTTCGCTATTACACGAGCCTGATGGCATGTCATAATACCATGCTGACATACCCCGCATGATAGTATAATAGGCGCTTAGTGAAGTTAACTTCCATTTATATCTATTTCTTTGGTTCTATAAAATCGTTTTGCCATTTGGCAAAAAGTACTCAAAATCAAATCTTAGATGATCGAGTATATTAATTCTCTGCCGACAAGTAGAAGTAGGCAATTATATTTATGTTTATCAGGCACGTTCTGAAAATCATTTTCTCTCAAAGTGATTTAAAATCACATTTCGTGATTTAAAACCGGCCAGCAAACTGCCTTACGACATCAAATCACTTGCAGCATTTTAAGCATTTTGCTTTGAATTACTTAACAAAATGATTAAATACATTTAATTTTAATTGTTTTTCATTAGTTTTTGTAAAAAAATTAATTATTTTTAACAACGGAATCGTAAATTTTAAAATACGCTTTATTTTGTGTATAGAATTGTTTTTTCTTTTGGTTATATTTTTTGTGATTTTCAGTTCTTCTTGTCCTTTTTCTGAGCAAATTTTATTGTAAACAAAGCAAAAGAGCTCGTGATTGAGAACAGTAAAAATCACTACTCAAAAGCTAAAATCTCGTGATTTCCAGAACACCAAAAAATCACTAACGTGATTTTAAAATCGTTCGTGGTTTGAAATCACCGTGATTTCAAACATGCCTGATAATGTGTTTTGCTGATGGTAAATTGTAAGTCTTACACATTAAGAAAATCAAATAAAAATGAGATTGATATCAAGCAATTTGATGTGTGTATCAGCCAATTTAATTTTTTCACCAACAACCAAAATTTGAGGTTGAATGATTGATAGTCTACCCCCCATTTAAGTCTTAAGTAGTGAATTTTACCGGGAAGCATATAATTACATACGAGTACATAAAGAAGTAAAATAGTTTGAAAGTAAGTATTTTTTACCATTAAAACTCTGCTTCTTTGGAAATGCTTTATTTTATTAATGGCAAATTTTAATTGTTTTATTTTAAATAAAATTTTAAGCTGATTTTAATTTAATTAAAAATACTGCATAAATAAATATACAAAAATCATATATCAATCAATGTGAAATAAATGTATTTATGTGAAATGGAATGAAATATTTGTATGGCTTTAAACGAAAAAATAAAATTTAATTGCCTTTAGTCTGTTTGTGGCTTAAAAACCTTTCAAAAGACAATATAGTAAACAAAATTATGGTTTGATTATTTCTTAAAAGATAATAATGAACACATAATAAACAAAAAATTAAAAAACGATGAAAACTTAAAAAGATTAATTTTAATAAATATTGAATTCGTTTGGAAACATTGACAAAAAAAATTAATCTTTTAGCTGAAATCTTTAAACATTCAAAGAATTATATTTACTTTACAAGTAAAATTTTTATGTAAATTTAAACAATATGAATTATTTTTATATTTGAATCCCATACTTGATTAGAGTTCAATTAGTTTTATGATAGTACTAATTAAACAACTTTTAATCTATTAGTATTATTGAATTAATATTAAATTGATTAAGTGTTAATCCAGGTGAAGAAACGCGTATCATGAAACAAATAAATAGTGAATGTAATTATATTCATGACAAATAAAATAATGAACTTCTCAATCGGCTTCCTATGAAGAAAAATGTTTAAGGGAAAATACATTTATATATATATGGTATGACTATTTTATTAAGCTTGAGGTCTCCTTTTTAAAAAATTTATTATTACATCGATATTTCGCTCGAATTTGTGTAGCTTCTTCAGGATATAATTATAAATATTTTTTTTTATTATAAATATTTATTTATTTATAATTATATCCTGAAGAAGCTACACAAATTGGAGCGAAAGATCGATATAAAAATTTTTTTTTTTTTAAATAAGACCTCAAGCTTAAAAAAATAGTCATATAATTTAAAAGAAAAAGGTCAAATAAAACTAACAACTAAAAAAACATTTATATTTACATTAAGGTAATACTGACACCGCGAATTTCCTGTAAGGATGGAAGCATTGTAGTAGGGAAATAAAAAAAGGAAACAAAGTTACTAAACATTAAATTAGTACTTTAGGCAGAAAGTTTCCATTAATTAGTTCTGTTTCTTTATGTTTTTGTTCTAAAATAAAAGCAACCAAATATCAGATTTTATTAAATATATCGAAAAACGAACAAGGAAATTAAAAACTAAAGTAGCCTCTTTTACATAAAGATATTCATGACTAGCTATGCCAGGAGCTAAAAAAAAGCAAAATTGGTATAAAAAAAATCTAGAAAAAAGCTAAAAAGCTACAGCCTAAAGTTAAAAAATTTCTTAATATTTTATTACAAATATAATTAGGATTTTTATAAAAAATCAAGAAAAGAACATAAAATATCAAAAACTAAAAAAAGACTTTAAATACTTATAAGCGAGTTCAATTATTTTTTAGCTTTAACTTTAGTTTTTTTTATTTCAATGCGATTTCTATTCTGATAATTAACTTGCTTTATCGTACTAAATAAAAAGCGAGCAACATCAGCATTACTAAATGACTTGACAACTAAATACTAAATTAATCAATTAATAACAAATTACTAATTTTTATTTGTGCTTATTCCTTTATTCCTTATGATATTCTCATGAGTCTGATGAAATAGATAAGCTTTCCCCTACGGTACTTATTGTACTGAATAAATAACTCATGAGAAAGAATATCATGAGGAATAAACTTTTAATTTCCAAATAAATTTATTTACCAATTGAACTATTACATTTAAAAGTGGTATAAATCCACTTTTTTATGAGTTTAGGTTAATTCTAGATAGATGGTGTGCTTACCTTTCTAAAATTACCGCTAACTCGTAATTTTTTTTAGTAGACTTATAATACTTCTAAATAAAGCAGTTCAATTAATGATAAGTCATATCGAAAAAATGTGTGTCTTGAAAATAAAGCTTTAATATGAAATATGTAAAGGGTGTTCCAACAAGAACGCAAGATTTAAATTTTAAATAAATGACTGATGCAGCAATTCTCTGGCTGTATGACATGTGGCGCCGTCTTGTTGAAACCACAAGCCCTCCACATTCATTTCTTCAATTCTAAGCAAGAAAAAACTGGTTATCATTTCACGATACCGAACACCATTGACTGTTTGCGCTTGACCTGCCTCATTTTCATAAAAAAAGGTCCAATTCCAATTCCTCCAGCCCAAAAACCACACCACACAGTGACACGTTGAGGATGCTTCTCGTGAATCACTCGAGGATTTTTCTCACTCCAAATAGGACAATTCTGCCTATTGACGAAGCCATCAAGATGCAAGTGGGCCTCGTCACTGAAGATGATTTTATCGGCAAAATCAGCATTTTCATGTTGTCTCTCCAATACCCAATTAACGAACTCCCTTCGCTGTCCATGGTCATTTTTTACTAACCTCGTATCTTCTACTAGCAAACAATAACAATTGTTCAAATTTCAAACAATGACACTTCGAATCGCGCTAAATTTAAATCTTGCGTTCTTGTTCGGACACCCTTTATATTTAAAGAATAAAGTGCATTTATTTTACCCTTTATTCGACTAATTTATCGATTTACATGTCAAAGTTTTATCGCAAATACTACTTAGTTAATTTGGTAAATATTTGCTCCTCAAAGCAAAGGAAAAAAAAAATTTTCAATCATTATACAGACAAAAATTAAATTTAATTAAATGATAGTTCGAAGTATACAGAGAAAACTTATTTGCATTCAGGAATTTGTTTATGTATAAGTTTCTTTCATTTTTCCAAAAAAGGCTACTTAAGGCTATTTTGAAAAACAAAAAAGGCTAGGAAAAAAGCTAGAGGCCAAATTATAAATCTAGCCTAAAATCGCAATTACAACAAAAAAACTAAAAGTGCTGAAAAAATACAAAAACCACTAGCATTTTCCAGCTTCAAGTCGTATTATAATTGTTGATTTTCCTATCGATATTTCACTTCAACTTTGTGTAGCTTCTTCAGAAAGAAAATATAATTTTGATATTATAAAATTTAATTTATAATTACATCATGAATTGAGAAATGACCATCTAGAATCAATTCACTGTAGAAGGAAATTGGTGTGACTTAATTTTTGAAATAAGTAATTTGAAATTAAATGTTATTTTTTAACTGAGACACAACAAAGTTTAATATAATTTTTTTATATTAAAAAAAAAATAAATAAATGCTGAAATTAACTTTACATATTCTTTTCACAAAGGAGAGCAAAAATGGTAACGTAAACAGTTCTGTCACGTGCAACAAATTCACTTTAATCTAGTGTCAAATGTAGTAACACGGGAATTACATGTACAGGCAAATAAAACTAAAGTTGAGAAAAGAACAGAAAACATTCTTCACACATGCAAAGGAATATTAGACGATTGCCACATACAGACATAGCAAACAATAGAAATACAAATACCAACATACGAGTAACAACGAGTTATTCTCAACAGTCGCAACATCCGATAACATGCAGCAGCTACATTATGTTACAATCAATTGTTACAACAAAAATGCTCATTGGGAAAATTTAAAGAAATTTTACGCTTCACTAACATGAAAGAAACTCACAGCAACGGAAATACACATAAATACAGATACAAACAAATCCGGGGAAGCATTTGGGGAGAAAACAACAGTTTGTAGAAGTATGCAACTTTTACTCGTATGTATGTATGAATACATACGTGCAAGTACATCCCAATGGTAAAAAAAGGAGTAAACAGAATTTTAAGAAGGTCTTCTGTAGGAGCCGTAAGGCCATTTAGTTCTATTCTAAATTCATTTCTTTTTTGTTTACGCGGAATCCATACGACTAAAAATTAGAGTAGATCGAGTAACGCACAAGTATATACAAGCCCAAGTTGTTTCATTTGATATCGAATAAAATCAATCGAAATTTTTTATTTTTTTATGAAGTAATTTGAAAAATTCGTTGCAAAACTAGGTTAGGTTGCACAAACAGAAGTGGGTTCACTTGTGTCCTCTTATGAGGTCCTTTTGTGATACCTGTATAATAGGAAAATGAAGAAGGACAGCGATAGAGATAGAAAAGAAGAAAATATGAGTCCGTCATCTAAACTATAATTGCTACTTCTAATAAAGCCATATAGCGCCCCCCGAGGTAGAGTTTACGCCGCTCTTCTAGGGCATCACAATGGCAGAGAAGGTATTCCACAGTTTACTCCTTTTTCTTATATTGATAACCTCTACAGTAATTTTATGGCAAACTCATTCTCCTAGCATCTTAGCCAAAACTGCAGTAGCCTCAGATATCTGGAGTCCCAGTAAGTCTCTGCTGCATTTGTTATTCAGCCCCAATCAGATAATCCTCGGTGTACTGCACTTTCGTTCGTCTCTTTATCTGAACTGTGCTCTACCTAAAAATATGCCCTCGATCTGCTGCCAAAAAATTATTTGGAAAAGAAAAGTGGAGGCAAGCGCTGGAATGAATGTTGGATTTTATAAAATATGTCAGAAGGGCTGATTATCAAATGACTCTTGATTTTTGCTGCTGGGCTATTTTCTACCATCACTGTGTTTGTTCCATTAGTAGGAATATATGCAAGCATGCCTGTATTTGTGTTTATTATGATGATATGTGTGCAATTGTTAAGGAATATTAAGCCTGCCATTAAAGTGTCAATATGGCTTTCTGTTTCGTTGAATTTTTTTTGCAAATTTGACATAAATTAAATTGTAACATTATGAAACTAGCAAATATGCAGCTTTAGTTTTAGTTTTGTAGAATATTTGAAATCGAAGTTCTTATATAACATATTAGCTGCTGCATTTAAGATGCACCAGTCTTTTGAGAAGAATAGAAAAATAATTAATTTTAAAGATGATCAAATAAAGAATGCTCTTATAGGAAAAAATTTATGTAGGTTTTAAAGCAAAATTTTTGAAAAATTTCGATAATGTTGACGTTATTTTTTTTTAAGAGGGTAAAACTTTGAATTGTTGTTTCTTCGCGATTTTATACAGAGTATAAATATTTTATTCTTAAAAGACGAACGTCAGAAATATTTGTTTGATATATTTAAAATAAATAAATTAATATATTAAGAAAGAAAAATTTTGTTATTAATTTAAAATATATATATAATATATATTTTGAGCAATCGAGCGATATGGTAAGAGTAGTAAGCTCCAAATCCTAAAAAATAATTTTTTATCTTAAATTAACTCTGGTTCTCAAGAGAAAAATGGCATCCCTTAATTTGCAATAACTCGAGAAGTGCTTTGTGTAAGAAAAACTTACTTTTTACGAACTGTCAGCCAATTTATGATGACAGTGATTTTTTGCGACTTGCAGAAAGTTAAAAGTTAAAGAAATGACCAGTGTTACGCATTAAAAAACGTTCATAACATTTTCTGGATAGTGATAAAAGTATTATTAATTTTTTATTAAAAAAATGTAATTTGTTTTATTCAAATGCATATAAAAAGATAAATTTTATCATTTTAAAATACAAGGGGTAATCAAGTCAATTAGTCAATTCACAAACTTTTGTAAAGGGCTAAGTTATAAATTACTACTTAGATAAAATAGTACTGTTGTGAACGGCTTGTCATATTGCCAAAGAATACACTCGCTTAAACGTCAAACTCAGATGTCAAGGAAAGCTATAAATTAAAACATAAATTTTTTATTGCATCAATTTAAATTTTGCTTCCAATTTTAAATTCTTATAAATGGGGGGAAATTATTTTTGTGTCAACAAAAAACAGCTGATTAAATAGCACACTAAAAAACACAGGAAAGAAAGCAGTAGTGACCCAAAATCTCCTTTATATAATAAATACCAACAACATTTTTACGACAGTCATAAACTTAGGACGAATACTGCGTTTAGGACACTTTAACACACTTTGTGAATTGGCTAAATATGTTGAACTTATTGAACTAGGTCGTGAGTGTTCTTTTTTAATTTTCCAAAACTTTTCTTGCAAAAACCATGATCAATGCTATCAAATCACAAAACCCTGGAAAAAATTTGGCAACTTTAACTTAATCTCTGTTCATGTGTTTGTTGTTTTCGGTTTACTGATATTTGCGCAAATATATACAGCGATGTTTGTTCATTTACATTCATTTGGTTGTTGTAAATCGAAGCATTTTGTTCTCATTTGCAAAAGAGTAATAAATATTGGCCAAGCAAATATGATTAACTTGGTAACTCAAAATTTTAGAGCAAACGACATTATCAAAATGAAGTGCTGCTATTTTTGGATTTTTAAAATAAACTTTTATCTTCATATGTAAACAATCATGAAACTTGCAAGGCATTCGAACGATTCTTCCACATGCTTACAGTGTTGCCAATAGCTAAAAAAAAATTTTTGCTTAATTGGTTTAAAAAAGACCAGAAAAAGCCTAATTGTTAAGTAAATAATGTTATGCATTATATAATTATTATTTTTCTCTATTTAAATATACAAGGACAGCAAATCAGCTGGTAACCTCAGAATCAACCATATTTATTCTGGATCCTTATAGATAGCGAAGTCGACTTAGTGATGTCTATTTGTCGGTAAAGTCGTTGAAATCAACTTTCTGAAATCCCTAAGAGACGTACAGAAAACAAAAACAATACACAAAAATTTGTTTTTGTTTACAATAAAATTTTTGGTGGTTAATTCCACTTGGTTTGCTAAATGCATTATTTTCTAAGATATTTTTATGGAAAATTGTTTACCTAGTACAATAAGTACTAAGAAGGATACATATTCATATGAACCTGTTAGAGAAAGCTGCTACGGTCTTCAGTGGATTACTTCAATAGATTCATGCTTTCTTGTAAAACCAACTGACTAAGTGAGAATTAAGTCAATAGCCAAACAAAAAAGTTAAATACGTTCAAACAAGAAACTACAATTGAAGTACGCATTGAACTACAATTGAAGAAAAATTTTCTATCTTTATATTGCACTTTTGTGTACTAATGTCCTTTGTGTATTAGTGAAATGTAATTAAAGAGTATGAAAAAAGAAAAAAAAAAGAAAATTAAAAACAAAAGTTTTATCTATCTATTATATGTAACATCACAAATTATTAATAAATTCAAAATAATTTCAATTAATTACGCTTACATATGGCTTCTTGAAGCCTTTAGCTTAAATAAAGGCGTTATTTTTTAATAACAAAAAGTTTTTCTGTAAAATGTATCTTTCTAAGTAAAGCGATTAAAGCTAAAATCGTTTTGTGCAATTTTCTTTTAAGAGCTAACTGCCTGCTATGAACCATTTGTACACATTATACTTCTGTCATTTAATCAAGTTGGAGATGTTTAAATTGCTAACGTGGCTGTAAGCAGACATTCCTTAAACAAACAATCAGTGTTGCCAGGAGCTAAAGAAAATAAAATTTGAATGAAAAGGACTAAGAAAAGCTAAACAACTAAAAATGATAAGCTAAGAAAAAACTAAAAAAAACTATATATTAACCTTGTTTTGCCATAAAATTTTATTTGTATTGAAAAATAGTTAAAAATGAGAAGAAAAGAAAGTATTTTTGAATAATCACTTGCGATATGTTTTATTTACAAAATCCGATGTTGCTATACAACTCAGTCAAGTGTCGACCGATGCGTACCACTTTTTTTCGTTTTGTATTTTAGACAAAATTCGCAAAAAAACGAGCTTAGAAAAATTATAAAAAAACTGAGGTAGTAGCGCTTCAGAGCTCATACCGATTGGATTGAATTTAAATAGCAACTTCAGCAGAGGAACTTCCAACTTTTTCTTTTTGGGATTTCAGAAAGTTGATTTCAACATCCTTACGGACAAGCGGTCATCGCTAAATCTACTTTATAGGGTAGAAGATACATACCCTTTTAAATTTTTGTGAAGGGTTTAAGAAAGCATTACGAATAAGTATTTGATTTTAGCCTTTTTATGGCTATTTTAAAAAAAGCTACAAAAAAGCTAAATGATAAATTTCTATTGCAAATACAAGTAAAAAAGATAAATCATTTTCAAAAAGTCTTCACCGGCAACGCTAAAAACAAAATATTTTTTACAAATGTTTAATACTATGAAGGGAAGAAATGGACTTTTTGACGAAATGACAAAAACTTTAAACGACTCAAACGATTTTTTGTGATTGCTGTTCAATCCCTTTCAATTTAATTCAATGTCATTTCATGCATGCAAGGAAAAGAGCTTGTGTTGATTCCTTCCCCAAAGTGTATTCATCAGTACATACACAAAACGGAGATGCAATTCTTTTGTGTAAAATATCTAAGACTAGTCATACACATTTTTAATTAAAACAACATGTTCATATCTTATTGTGTTTTGCTTTTACTTGTTATTGTCACTATTATTGAATAGAAGAACTTCTTCAAGTAACAGACAAAGGCGAACTCTTATATATTTCTGAAACACCCTTTAACTCCCTCATGCACATATTGTTCTAAAGTCATTTTTGACAATGATTCCAAATGCATATGGGCTGTTAAAATAAAAGATACCTGTTAACCATTTACAGAAAGACATGTAAGATACACCACAAACACTAGTTCGAATATAAATACTAAAGGGCTGCACCGGCATATTTGAAACTGCATCATCCCTGATTTCAAATACTATATGCAAGGAAACCTTATAAATAAAACCCCCAGTTTTATTCAACTGTTGTATCGCATATCAAAACGAATACTTCAGTGACAAAATGTTTTGCACTGCAGTAAAAATTAGAACCCTTAGAACATAGAACAACCAGAATACAAATACACTAGCACAAAACTGAACAGAACAATAATTCAGTAGAAAAACATGACAGCGGACATTTATATAACTTTTCTGTGTTCACATATACATAGGTATGTTTGTATGTGTTTATATGTGTACTTTCACAGCCACGTGATATTGTTTTTTTTTGTACACCAACGAAGGGAATAAAGAGTTTTTCATTAATATCAGCCTTTATTTAATTGGAACTTTTAAGCTGTACATGTGCATAATGTTTGTGCACACAAACACGACGCCAAGTAGTCGGTGTTATACAAACGTGTGTATGGATGTGTCCTTAAAAGGCATGCCTAATGTACTTGCTCACTCTTGTGTTGACTAAAGCAATATGTGTTTGGGTGTATGTATAATTCTTTTGCCCTAGTGTACTATGCATAGAATAATTAGACGTCACAGCTTCAAAGCAAAATTTTTTCTTGATGTTTTACTGCCATACAAAACCCAAGTACTTTAAGTTACAACTGTAAAAAAAATTTAAAAACATGTCAATGCTTTTTCTGTTGCTTCATTTTTGCACAGAACTTTTTGCTCTACTGTAAAAACGACACTAGACACTGTGCCTCGTTCTAGTATCCAGTAGTGTTTCCTGTAATTCAAATGGACTTGTGCAGCTCTTTAATAAATACTTAAAACTCATACGCATACACATCCAGAGCAATCCCTATTGATTCACTATTGAAACAAGTGAATAAATGCTTAATGGGATTATTAAGTTTTGTTTGATTGTTTGTATTAGTACGTTTGTCCTTGCATATGTTTGCAATTTGCCAATTTCATGTACGACTGATTACACATGTTTGCTTAAATTTTGTTCTACTCATTTTCATTCTTCCCATTTTATGTTTCCTGTAGAATGCGTAGTTTAAATTCATGTTTCTTGCACACAATTTGTTTGGTTTTATTCATTATTGTTTGCAAAAGCTTGTCTGCGTATGTGTGTGTCTGTTTGGGTGTAGTATATCACGTTTTAGAAGCTTCTCTTTAACCAAATGTACATTATCTACTTATCAGAGATTATATTGCAGCCTTATTAAATCAGGCTGTAATTTTTTAATAGAAACCAAAGAGGAACCACGTGAGGTCCTTCATAAGCTTTTATGTTGCATGTCGACTCTAGTACTGTCTTGAACTCTTTTCGAAAATCTCTGAGGTGCTTTTTATATAATTTAAATTAATTGTGAGTTTATTTGTCATTCTACCAATACGTACACGTTTTTTTAATTAATGCCCAGTTGAAATGCCTTTCACTACAAAACAAGGACTAGATTAATTTCTGGTCTTTTAGAAAGGTAAAAAAAAATTGTGCAAAATATCAGAAAAAGATTTTCAATTATATTTAATAAAAAAGGGGAAAAGTAGTGTAAATTTATTAAGAAACAAAAATGCATTTCCCATAAGTTTTCTTTGCAGTCTACAGAATGACCAGTATCCATTAAATTGCTACTAACTTTGCAACTTATGCGATTATTAATAACAACACACTATATTAGTGTGGAGTTGTTTTTGATTAGTTGTGAAAAATGATGAAAAATTATTGCTTTTTCGTCGGAAGATGATTTTTTGCTAGATAAAAAAACTTCAAAGAAAACTATCTGCAGCTATTAAGTCCGCTGCAGGTACGAGTCAGTTAAGCACATAACATGCTTTGCCAGCACAACAAATAGTTACTTTGAAGTATACAAATCAATTCACAAGTATTCTTTACAAAATGCCAAGGACCATTATTACAAGCTACTGATAGTTAAAGTTAAGATTTTATTAGTTGTAATGTCATACAGGGTGGGCCAAAAGAAACCAAGGGGTGTAAAAGCTTAATAACTTTTTTGTTTATTAACTTTTTTTTTTTTTTTTCTTTCAGATTATATAATATACAAAATGGAAATTTTTTTACACTAAGTATGAAAAATGATGTCTCTTAAATGACCACCGTTTTCAGCTTCGCATTGATGGGCTCTTTTTAGAGCATTTTCCATAACATCTTTCAAAACTTGTGGCTGTAGCGTTCGAATTTCTGCAACAATGTTTGCCTTGAGTTCAAGGATTGTCTCTGGCTTGTTCACATACACTCGCTCCTTCAAAAAACCCCAAAGAAAATAGTCGGGTGCTGTCAAATCTGGCGATCGCGCTGGCCAAATAATTTCCGAATTTCGAAAAATTATTCGCTCTCCAAAAATTTTACTTAAAAGTGCCATTGTGTCTCGGGCAGTATGGGCAGTGGCTCCATCCTGCTGAAACCACATACCAGGTCTGTTTTCAAGAGCAGGACGTAAAAAATTTTCTATCATAAAACGATACCGCTCTCCATTTACGGTTACAGCACTTCCATCTTCATTCTCTAAGAAGTAGGGCCCAATGACATTTTCAGATGTGATCCCACACCATATTGTACACCTGATGGGGTGCAATTGGCGTTGATGAATGGCTCTTGGATTTTGAGAACCCCAGAACCTACAGTTCTGCTTGTTAACAAAGCCATTCAAATGAAAATGAGCGTTAAAATAATTGATCTCTGGTTTAAATAATAAAATTCTATTGTTCTGGTTCTCTGTTCAGTTGTGAACCTCTCCATTATAAATTCTCCAAGTGTTGTCTATATAATCTGAAAGAAAAAATAAAAAAAATTAATAAACAAAAAAGTTATTAAACTTGTACACCCCTTGGTTTATTTTGGCCCACCCTGTATATCGCTCTGCCATTCTTATTAGTTATTTATACCAATAACTGCTGTCAAGATTATTTTATTTTCAATATTATTAATTATAATTAACTTTAAATAGTATAGCTCCATCTATGTTTCATAATTAAATCATACGATCTACATTTATTACTATTATAATATTACTGTTTTAAGCAACTATGTATGTAAGAATTACTATGTATATAAGAATTGCAGCCAACATTTTTAATAATTGCAGCCAACATTGAAATGTAAAAAATATGATTGAATGATAATTGTGTTTCCAATAAAGAATTTGATTAAGATCAAGTGTACATGCAAACAGAGAAGACATTGAAGTCTTGCATTACAAAGTCAAATGAGATTCCCTATAGCAATTTTCCCTTCGAGGGGAATGAAAATTTCAAGGGAACAAGAATTTCACTTTTATTCGCGATAGGGGTGATTAATTTATTTGCCAAACTAAAAAATGGTTGTTAAAGCAATAGTTTTTCACAAAGTATACTTGCAAATAAATATATAATAAAGATATTATTCTAACATTTGCATTTTACTTTTGTATCATAAGAAAAGAAGAAAAACTAAACATAAATTGATTTTTCTAAATAAAATACATTTGGGGTATAAAAAAAATTAGTGTTTAAATGGCTACTCTAAAAGTAGCCGTAGCGACGAAAATAAGCCTATTTTAAGATATAAATTTATTAAGATATAGTAGCTACATTCACATTTAAACAGCAAGCCATTGCATACGGCACAGCTCCAACTATTTCAAGTAGAAGTAGCGGTAGAGGCTGTATTACTCCGAAGCATTTAAATTTTTTTAGCTACAGCTACTTGCCAAAAAAATAAAGCTGCAAGTAGAAGTAGAATCTTTATTTTATATTTTTTGTTTTATATGCTTCTGAAATTGTTGATTCAACATTTTGTTCACGATTATTGTTTTCAAAATTTATTTTATGAATCCTATTTAGATGTTTTTTTTTAAATTAAAAATTTTTTCACTTTTAAGTGCTTTATGAGAGTGTTTGCACGATATCACTTCATTCATTTTTTCAAAATGTTCTTCAAAGTTAAATTCTTTAGACATTTTTTTAAACTCTTTAAAAAATCACTGCCACAATAATGAAAATAAAATGTTTCGCTACAGTGATGCCAATATTCTGAGACATAATTGCATGTTCACAGAGCTGCCATATAGAACAACTTATTTCTTTTGAGCCCTACTATCTAATAAAAATATTCAGTTAGGAAATATATCGACTTTTAAGTAATTTTGGTTTTAATTATCTGAATTTCTAATTTCTAACTGAATTGAATTTTTTTAGTTGTTTAACATATTTAATTAAAAAATAATTTAAGTTTCGATTTAAAATTTAATTATATTAATCAAGTGAATATTTTTTTCTGTGTATTACATGTTGCTTAAATTGTTTACGTATTCCGCCCGCCTGTCAATTATTTATTATATGAATTTATATAGTTTTTATTTATACAAGTAAAGTTAGAAAGACAAAAAAATAATCACGATTTTTATAGTTCCAGATTTATTTCCAATTTACTTTATTGTGCCCCATTGTCGAGTGTGTGAAACAAATTACAAAAGACACAAGTTAAATTCGGCAGTGCCGAGTCTTATATACCCTTCACTGTGTTAGCGAAATATTAATATTTTTCACTTTCCACTTTCTTTATTAATAGAAAACCAAGAAAAAATTAAATGAGTGAAGATAAATATGCCGCATTAAATATGTTTTAACGTAAAACCCGAAGTTTTTTAGTATTTGTAAATATTTTCAGTATTAATGGCTTATTTATCAAATACGTCTTAAGTCATTAAATATTAAATGTTTCAAGCAATAGTTTAACGGAGATCATCTATATTTGTAACCAACCAATCAAATATTCATATATTACTTTGGATATTTCAACATTTTTTTTAATTTTCATATACTCCAGTGCTGTTGCTCTGAAAGGTTTAGGCAATTTCCGTTTTGTATCATAGAATAAAAATTACGAAATTTCAAGTAAATGTTAAAACATTTCCAAAAAGCGTAGAACTTACAAATTTCATTTCAGTTTGGTTTCAGTAAGTTTCTGTTGAAAAAATGAGGAATGATAAAAGTTCCTCAGAGTATGAGTACTGGGGTAGGAGGGAAATTAAAAAATTTTTTAAAATAATGTAAAGTTTTTTCTGAGTACTTAGAAGATAGATTACAAATCCTTTTAAAATGATATACATCTTATCTCGTAATCTTCTATGGTTCGTTCGGAAGTTACTTTGGATTATATTTAAATTTCCATATACCCCAGTGCTGTTGCTCTAAGTGATTTTAGGAACTTGCCGACGAACCATTAAATATTGTGAGATGAGACATATATCATTTTAAAGAGGAGACTGTCTAGATTTGTAGTCTACCGCCAAAATACTCAGAGTTATTTTATTTTAAATTTTTTTTTTTGAAATTTCCATACACCCAGGATTTTGGCCATTTCCGTTTTGCATCATAAAATAAAAACTTCGAATTTTTCAGAAAATGTTAAAACACTTCCAGAATGTTCAGAGCCTACAGATTTAATTCCTTTTTGATTTTAGTAATTTTCCTGCCCAAAAATTCCTCAGAAGAAGAGTACTGGGGTATGAGGGAATTTTATAAATTTTTTAAAAATAATGCAAAGATTTTTCTGAGTACTTGGGTGATTATAAATTTGGTGATGACCTCTTGTTTCAAATGATATGTGAATCAACCCGTAATATTCTATGGTTCGTTTGCAATCTATTAGAGAAATCAACGTATTTATGCACATTTGTATCTTAGTATGTCAAACATACTGAAAAGACATTTACAAATACTAAAAAACATAAGGAATTACGTAAAAACATATTTAACTAACCATTTTTATCTTCACTCACTTCAAAAATGTATGTAATTGAAATACATACCTTGTTCAGCTTGAGGTCGTATTAAATATGAAAAATTTATTTATTATTGGAAATATCTATAAAAAAATAAATTTTTATAATACGACTAAAATTAACGAGTTCTAAGAAACAATCCTTTCTGAGAACCTCATTTTTAAAAGCAATAAAATGTCTGCAGGCGCTAAATTTTTAAATTAATAAAAAAAGAAATTATAAGAAAGATATTATATAGAAAAACAAAAAATTTTTTTTATTTAATTTTGCAAATTTTTTAAAAAAATTTTAAGCCAAACGTATTTAATTAAATTATTAATTATAATTAAAAGACTAATTATCGAGAAAGATCTAATGCACTCTCTTTCATAAAGATGTCTGTATTCGTAATACTAGTTAACTCAAGGCAATAAAAACCACACACACGCACATACAATTTTTAGGTTTCGCGTTTGTGTGTACAAAGCATTACGCACATGACAGCTAAAAAAATTCCACAAAAAAACAAAGCAAAAGCAAAAACAAAACAAAAATTAATGAAAATGTGGAATGCCGGTTGTTTTTGATTTTTTTGGTCCATTATATCTGATATATCTGATTTTTTGCACAGACATTACGGCAGTTATTTGTAATAAAACTGCGTACCACGTTTTATTGTCCGTGTTGTAGTTTAGAAAAATTATGCAAAAAACTCACCAAAAATGGTAAAAAAAATATAGGTATTCGCGATTTTGGACTCATAGCTCAGCCATTTATAACCGATTTAGCTGAATTTTGGTTCATATGCTATGAATATGATATCTGAAAAAACTGTTTACTAATTTTTTTTATACTTTATATAAAAAATGCAAAAAACAAAGCAAAACTTAATGAAAATCTAAAATTTCGGTTGTATTTTTTGATTTTTCTGCTCCATTTGTGGACCGATTTTTCTGGTTTTTTGCACAGACATTACAATTATTATTTGTAATAAATCTTTGTACCAAGTTTGTTTGTACAAAGTAAAGTATTCATATAAAGTAGCCAGAAAGAATGCTTATTCTCAACACAAAGTAGCCAGAAATAATGTTTTCATTTTTGGCTACTTTTCAAATTGAAGCAAAAAATTAGGTAGAATATTTTTGCTGTTTTCTACCGCTACCAATACCTTCGTTTAAGTAGCAAAGAGGCTACTTCTACTTGCGGCTATATTTTTTTGAAAAGTAGCTGTACCTAAAAAAATTTAAATGCTTCGGAATAATACATCGTCTACCGCTACTTGTAGCCGTAGGCGTATTTAAAAAAAAGGTAGGTAAAGTAGAAATTCAAATACTGAAAAAAATAAAACATCTTTTTACTGAGCGTTTTGAGAATTTATTTATAACCGGTCCATTCGCATCAACGAAACTATTTATTTACAATATATAAGTACGTGTGTGTATGTATATGAATCCTAGCTCACTGCATATCTGTTATAGGCTTTTGAATAAGGAAATATTATTGCTTATAGAAAGAAGAATACCAGTGATAAATTTTTGTTTTTTTTTTTTTTTTTAAATTTAAAAACATAAAATTTAATTGACGGTCCCAGCTGTAGTGCCCCTAAGAATGAAGAGACAGTCTATTTCCGTCTCTATATGTGCCCGACTTCTTTGGTTTTAATGGACGACATATCTAAACGATTTATTATTGAGATAGAAAGAGACTCTCAAATATTGTATCTAAATGCTATTTCGGTTTACTATTTTTGATGTTGTCAGGCCGAGTATATGATTTGTGATTCTTATTGTGCCGTTAGAGCAACCAACCACCCAACGCTTCTTTTCATACTGTGGTGGAGATTTTATAAGATTCGATACAAAAGAATTTGGCTTGTTGATTTTGAGTTTATCAAATTACTATCTGTTTTTATCCGGTCTTGCCCCGCCCCCCGTGTGGGAATTCTTAGACAAAGCAGATTGTATAAATAAAATCTGGTTTTTGATTAGCTGTTTTTATCCAACTTCGCGTGGCTAGTACAAATTGGCGACCTTCTAACTGACCCTCGTAAAAGTGAGAATGGCCGATCCTAGATTATATTCTAAGATCTAAGCGTAGGCGTCGCGTTATGTTAGCCTATGTTCCTCGCTGATAATGTACTTTATAGTATTGAAAGAATTTTTAAAATCAGTTCGGTACTTTTAGAGTTTATCTACTATTTACAAACAAAAATACAAAAAACAAATGTTCCTCTTTCTAACAGTAGTATAGAAAAACGGCCTTATTTCACAAATCATAAAGAAAGTTACATTCGAACTGAATTGTCTTCGTTTATAACAACACGAACATATATAAATACTTAATATACATAGATGTTGTTTGTTTGTAGTACATTGAGTTGAAATGACAGATTTGCAATATGTATCTCAGAGTACAAACACCGCAACTCCTTCCTTCTCTGTACATGAGATAATCGAAAAAGATAAGCTCTTTAAAGTTACATTCCTAACTCACACAAAATAGATAATCTATACAATTTATACTCCGTTTTGTTGTTGTAATTTATTATAGTACACAATAAAATGTTACAAACGGTTTAATATGTAAATATTGGCAACAGGTGCAGTTTAAGGCTGTAAACCAGTATTTGTATGGTACATACGAGTAGAACAACAACAATAACAACACATTTTTCATAAACAATTGCTTGAGCATGAGTAGCTTGTAATGAACTAAAATAACCTTTTTGTTTTGATAAAATCGCCAACAACAAAACTACAAAACGAACAAGGAACACTTTTTGGTTTATTTACTTACAATATATGAAAATCTCCCTAAACATTCTTGCATTTCAACTAGACACGCTGTGCAGTTGTTATCAAAACTTATTGATTTATATTGTCATAATATTAAGACTGTATTGTGTCACACAATGTGCTGAGGAAGAGGACAAATGTTTAATTTGTGTTGGTAAATGTGTGAATATTCAATTTAAAATTTTTTTGTGTATCCAGATTATATTGTTTATTGAATTTTATGTTTGCAATTATTTAAAGGAGTAATTAGTACGTTGGGATTTATTAACTAAAGGGTGTTTTTTATAGACGTATAGAACTTTAAGTTGGCATTACTGTTCAAGATGGCGACCGATTTAACAGCTGTCAAGTGATTTATTCTCAGTTTGGCTTGGCAATTCACCATGAATAGGCAAACGATCATCAAGTAAGGCGTAGATTCGTCGAATAGGCCCAAAACGAGATTGCCGTTGTTCCCAATTTTCATAAGCGAATTTTGTTTAACGATGAAGCGCACTTCTGGTTGAATGGCTACGTCAACAAACAAAACTACCGCATTTGGAGTGAAGCTAATCCTCAAGTGTATGTCGAAACACCGTTACATCCAGAAAAACTGACTGTTTGGTGCGCTTTATGGGCCGGTGGAATCATTGGTCCGTACTTCTTCAAAAACGATAATGGCCAGAACGTTACAGTCAATGGTGATCGGTGTAGAGCTATGATTACTAACTTTTTCATTCCTGAATTGAACAACCATGATGTCCAGGAGCTGTGGTTCCAACAAGACGGCGCAACATGTCACACAGCTCGTGCCACAATCGATTTATTGAAAGACACGTTTGATGATTGCCTAATTTCACGTTTTGGACCTGTGAATGGGCCTCCAAGATCTTGTGATTTAACACCGCTATTCTTCTTTTAAACATTAAAAAATAGTATCTTAAAAGGCCTTTGATTGTTGATATTGATTAAAATATTTTTTTTGTTGTTGTTAGTTCTGAAATAATTCAATAATTATTTCAGATAAGGTCATTGATATTAACGACATCAAAAAAGACTCAAAACTTTCATTTTAACATCGCCGTTTCTTTAAGAAATAATATTTCTGTATTTACACTTCTTACTCAGCAGGATGGGCTTGTCATCATATGACTTTCTGTATTTGGCCCGTCTTGGAGTAAAGCGAAAGCTTCACTTCATCGAGCTGTGGACTATAGGGGCTGGCATGCTATATGGTCTCTTTGACATATCTCGATTCCTGCCTAGATCTTTTGTGTTTTTTATTCCAACAAAAAAATCAATAAAATTCTTGCAATAAAACGGTGCTTCTGCGATCACAAAAAAATTTTTATACATGGTGTTTTAATGAATTTATTCTTTCCCATATCTGGTTGTTAACTAATTTTTGTACAACACAAGCTTTACTGCTGTTCCATTATATGAAAAGAAGAAACCTTCGATCTCGGAAATATATAACATTAGCAGCAGTTGTTGTATTAGAAAATAAAAATAGTGGTGCTTGCTAGTCGTTCTCTTAAAAATACTTGTACTTAGCAGCCGTATGATAAAAAAGAATAAATAAAAAAATAGGAAATACACACAATAACCATAAATTTTTGAAGAATATAAATTTTAACAAAATGTTGGCACTATTTTTACAAATACTACATACAATAAAACCAACAATGACAACAAGTATAACAAATAACCTACAACATCAGCAGCAAAGCAGAGGAACGATAAAAACAACAAAACTATCAACTGCTACTGTGCAATTTTAACTTGAATGTTCAACATCAACATAACAAATCGACAAAACCAGTGTGACGTGACAACAAAAACAACACCAACAACAACAGTACATTACAAAAAAGGCTAACAAATGATGAACAAGAACAACAACATCAGGAATACATGCCACTGCTAACAACAACAAAATCCAATCATTTCTATTTCATTCTGTTCTGCAGCTTGAAACAATTTTTTTCCATACAGAAATACCCATAATAATTTAAAGACATTGAAGTGTCCGCAAAGTCTCCACTTTGGTTTTAGATTAAAGCTGGTTTGTATATAAAAACCGCACAGATACATCCATTCATCTATACGTAATCTTTATTTGTGTTTGTTGCTGTGGAAAATGTTGGAAAGCCAACAAGCACAAACAGCAATGAATTAAATAAATAGTGTGAAAAATAAATATTAAAACAAATAATTGAGTGAATGTATATGGAAATGAATGACTGAATGTATTGTATACGTTTTTGACTTTAATAAAAATTCATAAATTTTATTAAAAAACAAATTAATTTCGGATAAAATATACCCAACCTTGTTGTGCACAATATTCTCAATTTTAAAGTTTTCATTTTCAAGTACATTTGTTTTAGTTCTTTAAATTTAATGCAAATATATAGTGCACTTACATTGAACCGAAATCTATTAGATTTGCTATGAAATCTCTTTTTAAATCTATACCGTTTACATTGCCTTCTTTTTGACATACGAGTATATCAAGATTTCCTTTTCGGAACAACAACAAGCTGCACTAAATTTTACATTAATACAATAAAAAACACTTTTCATTTTTTTTTTGTGCATGCATTTCCATCCATTTTATTTTAATGTGTTTAATTTAATTTTTTTTTTTTTTTTTTCATCCAAATGTCAAATTTTCTTGTGCAGTGTCGTATTTTTTTGGCGTATTAATAACAAAACCAAAGTTGTATGACTTAAGGTACTGACTGACTATCCTACACGATCGTACGATTATGCTAAAATAATCACCCCTATCGTGAATATTTTTTCCCTCGAAATATCTCCCTTTTCCCTAAATTTGCAATCGTGAATTACTTTTATGGGAAAAAATTCGCATGTTCGAAAAAAAAATTGGCATCGCCGATTTTTATTCCCGTGAGTTTTTTCCCAAAAGTATTGTGACATTTTTCACAAACATTTTGTTTGGGAATAAAATTTAGAATTGTTGCAGCGGCAAATAAAATTAGAGAAACTGAAAATCAAGCAATCTAATAGCAATGAGGGACTGTAAACATGTAAAAATGTGATAATTTTTTAGTTTTAAAAACGTATATTAATTATGAATTAGAATTTTTTTTTTGCCTTTTTATTAAAATTTTTTTATGTGATACATTAAGTACAACCAAAAATAATACAAATGTGATATATTGTTTTTTAGATTTAAGATTTCGTATCTTTCTAAATAATATTTCTTTTTTATTTTTTTGTATCCTTTAAAAACCGTAGACATGTTGTAAGCTGCACAACACAACAAATTTCTAGTAGGCAGTTCTGGTTCAATATATCTAAAAGGCATTTAAAAGCTGCTTTGTTAGCTAGAACATGTTGTTAGAACCTGTAAAGAATTTATTTATATGTACATATAGTAAGTACATAATGTTAACAATTCTTCATGTTTTCACTTACATTGTTTCTGGTAAGCACAAGGGATTTGATGATTCTCTTAAATTCCGTCTTTTTATTTTCTCCAATAATTTCTTCTCTTCTTCTAATAACATAAATCGGAGCGAAATGCTATGCATTTTATTGAATAATAACAATTTATTAAGAAAATTAAAAAAAAAAAAAAACAAACAAACAACATCAATTCACAATAGTATGTTCGAATTGCTACATATGTTTCGAAAATATATTTTATTCCCTAACAATTGGCGATACCAAATTATTGTTCATGGGAATAAACAAATTATTCAATAGAATTTATTCCCTTGAGATTCGCGATAAGGGTGAATATTTATTTTTATTTCTCTGCTTCTTCTTTTTACTACATAAATACCCACGTCCTTCGTTTGAAAAATGACTTATATATTTCAAGTTTGCGACAAAGTTAACAGCACCTAAATAATCATCGCAAATAACGATTTCTATTGTACCGAATATTTTTGTTGGAAAGTTACTGAATACCGAATTCAATAAAATATCGTTACACTTGTTTTTTCGATACGAATGTTCGTCATAAAAGTTACTCTATCGCACAACTGATCTATAAAAAGAACGAATAACATTACGACCGAACTTATTGCATAGAAATTGATATTTTAGCTTATGATTGTTAGTTGCGTGATTTTTCCTTTGCGAATGACTGCTTTTTTAAAATTTATGAGAGATTCGGGATTTTAACAACTTAACATTGCAATATAAATGTATCCTGATATGGCTCTGAATGTTTAGTTTAGGTCAGAGTGACAGTTGCTCATTTAAATCTGATTCAAATATTTGAGTGATATATACTTTTTTAATAAAATAAAATTTCCATAGGTACTTAAGTCAACTTATGCACTCAACTTTGTAAAGCCAGCAATAATTATTTTATTTATAAAGGGTGTTTTTTATAGACGTATAGAACTTTAAATTGCAATAAAACAACGATTGACATGAATTTTATTTCTCCGAAAGATAAATCTTGTGGCATTACATTTTAAATATGATTTCTGGCATATGACCGCCACGGCTGGCTCGGATGTAGTCCAATCTGGACGTCCAATTTTCGATGACTTTTTCGAACATTTGTCCAACAGGTCCAAAACATGAAATTAGGCGGTCACCAAACGTGTCTTTCAATAAATCGATTGTGGCACAAGCTGTGTGACATGTTGCGCCGTCTTGTTGGAACCACAGCTCCTGGACATCATGGTTGTTCAAATCAGGAATGAAAAAGTTAGTAATCATGGCTCTATACCGATCACCATTGACTGTAACGTTCTGGACATCATCGTTTTTGAAGAAGTACGGACCAATGATTCCATCAGCCCATAAAGCGCACCAAAACAGTCAGTTTTTCTGGATGTAACGGTGTTTCGACATACAATTGAGGATTAGCTTCACTCCAAATGCGGCAGTTTTGTTAGTTGACGTAGCCATTTAACCAGAAGTGCGCTTCATCGCTAAACAAAATTCGCTTATGAAAATCGGGAACAACGGCAATCTCGTTTTGGGCCCATTGCATGATAAATTGCCAAACCAAAGTGAGAATAAATCACTTGACAGCTGTTAAGTCGGTAGCCATCTTGAACGTTAATGCAAAATTAAAATTCTATACGTCTATAAAAAACACACTTTATATATCAAAAAGGAAATACTCTTAAAATACTAGAGAAATTTTTTTTTGTTAAGCTTTAAATTAAGCTTTATATTTAGTGCATCAGACAAATAGTTGTAAATGAAATATTCCAAACTATAAAATAAATTGCCTAGCTTCGAGTAACAAAATACACGTAAAACTAGGCGATATATTGCTCTTTTGCAAACTCCTTTGCATTAAGCTATAAATACTGATAAGCACATTATATACGTAAGCTGAAGAGTGATTTTATAAGCACTCTTTCCTGTTTGTCTTTAAATTACTATAAATTACAGCAACGAATTAGATTAGATAGATGTAAGCGCTTAATTTTAAACATACTTTCACATACCTTATTCAGCAATTCATATTAAATTTTTAATTAATTTTAATATGAACATATACAAGCGAGTACGCATTATATTTTAAAGAACATAAATTCAATTAAGTAATTACTGAATTTTCGAAAATCACAAGGAACAACAGAAATTAACAACAGCAAATGCAAAAATCGTAACAACAATAAAAACAGCAATCAGCTAAAAATATTTTGTAAAATTAGAGCTGGTCGGTTGTGTTGCGTTTTGGCGATTTTAAGACACCTGCTACCTTAACTGCATTTGATTCTCATTCAATGAGTTATTAACTTAATTATTTAAAAATAGTCTCATTCAACAAGTTTATTTATTTATCTGAGAGGCCTATTGAGACTTTGTTACACAAGTGCTCAACAGAACTACAAACAATTATTCAACTTGTGTGTACGAGTATAGAAAAAAAATATTAAAATGGCAAAGAAATTTGCCGTCATCTCAGTCACCATTGTTAGCTAGTGTTGTGCTTTGTATGTATGGAAACACTTGCAAGTTCATTGTGACAGACAAAGACGATACTCCTTGAGGTTATAAAAAATTATGGTCCAATTGTTGCTTTTATAAAATCGTTTAAGAGGGCTTTTAGTAAGGTGGAATAAACTATTTATGACATGAAAAATAAGCGTAGTGTCTACTCTTTTTATTGATATGTTTGCTACACAATACATACATGCTACATACAAATGGAATTCATGCTGGTATGTACGAGTATGTATGTAGATAAAAATCAAATGTCGTTCGTTTGTAATTGCATCACGTGAGAAATGTTGAACCGATTTGGCTAATTTCGTTGTTGTATGGTTGGCATAACCAAACTTATCTTTTTATGGAATTAAAAATTAGTCACGGCCATTTTTACACCCAACTCTTAAACATGGCACTGGGGGAATATTTTTTTGCACGCTTTTGGTGGAACTTCTTTTAGCTGAAATATTACGACACTCAAGTTGCCTTGGAATATTCGAATCAATGAAAATTAAAGAACAGTGCGAGGGCCAAAGTTTTGAAATAAAGCAAAGCCATGATTCTATTGGCTGGGGATTTTCACAAACATAGTTAGTATTTCCACGGTCAACCAAAGCCGATGAACTTAATGTTTGAAGTGGTTCATTTTGTGGAAATACGTCAATAAATTTAAACTAACAATGAAACTACTTGCCGAGCTACAGAGCGGCCATCCCCGTTGATATTTCGACCGAATGTATTACATTTCCAGTCGCTTTCCGAATCAAAATCCGAAAGACCGAGCTATATTGGCTGCGAAAAAAGTTGATAGTGACGAATTGAATTTTTAGATTCAAATCGGTGAATTCCGTTACTTTCCAGGATTTCCACCTCTCAATCTACAACTGAAAGTCGCATTGATGATCATAGTGTTGCGAGATAAAGAATTAGAATGAAGAGCGGGACAAGTCACCTGATCACTGCGGCCAAAAATGTTTTTGCAATAGCACTTGACTTTTCGTGTATGTGGCATTAACCTGACAGAGCTGTCTTCTAAAGTCCTGACATTGCAGAAAGGCCCTTAAATAGTGCTTTCCAGTGCCGGGCAGAAGCAAAAAAGTCTACTCTGCTCCTTTTCCTCGTTCTATCTCAGTGGTGCAATTGTGATTCCTTTTAAATTAGATTGCTCTCGCTACTTCACACTTCCGTTCACTCGTCTACCAGGACTGTGCTCTATGTAGAATGATATTCTCAATATGCTGTTTGCACCCAGCAGGACATATCGATGTCCGGCTCTTAAAATATTGTGCATTAATCATTTATATCAAGTGTTTAATATCTCTTGTTTTACTTTTTTTTTTAGATAATATTAAACTTTTTTAAACTTTTAAGAATATTTTATACTGATTTAAAGCAGCTCAAAGTCTTCTATTTATCCGATTTATTTTAGACAAAACCTGAATTTTAAAATTTTGCCTATATCGCATTGAAACATTTGCGATTATCATAATAAATTTGTAAAAAATTATCTTAAAATGAAGGGTATAACGGATTCCTCAATGTTATCTAGAAAACATATTACTGCTCTCTCTCTCTCTCTCTCTTTCTTTCTTTTTTTCTTTCTCTCTTAGGCCTGTACGAAAACTGCCTAAAGAAAAATTAAATGGGAAACTATTAATGGTTGGAATTCCACTGCAATTATAAGTAGATGAAGCAAAAGAAGAAGATTAAAGCCTAAGTTGACTTTAATGGTATAATTTTAAACAAACGAAGATATATGCATGTATGTATGTGTGTAAAGAAAAAACTTAAATTCCTGTGAATAAACACACATTTTTCACTCTTAGTTTTTTATTCGCACTGGCCAATATTAAATTGACGTTAATGACCATATAGACCCAATGACTGGGCTTAGTTCAATAAAATGCTGTCTTTAGCAATTGCTGCCAATAGCTGTGATGATGATGCTGATGATAGCATTCTCATTGTTCTTTGGTTAATATTGCTGCAAAATAATTGTTAGTGGACTAAGGAGTGCTTTGGTCAGAAAAACATAAATTTTCTTATAACTGCCGGCTGTTAAATGCAACAGCATGCAACATCTACAACGTTGGCGGCAACTTATTAAATGCATTAAAACGACCTTGAGTATATTTTTTTAAAGATTTTTTTCTTTCTGCCCTGCAAATGTTGCTGGCTCACAAGCAGGTTTTCGTAATTTAGTTTCTTTCTTATATTTTTGAATTACCTTTTGGCATTGCTTGTGTATCTTGTAAATTGTAACGAATATTTGTGTTTTTACAAAATTCACTTTTTTACGGCCGATACCAAATTACATGTACATTCTTCTTTCCTGTTTTTGATTTTTTATTTTGCTGTTAAACGTTGCTGTTGAAGTTGCTGAAGTTCTTATTTCCAAGCTTAAAGACTTTCTATGAGTAATAAAGTGTTCTCCTCTTTTTGCCGCCAAAGTCTATGATTTTTTTAAAAACTTGCATAAAATCTTTATAAATGAAATGAATTGTTTCTTTGTTCAACAAAAAAAAAATAATAATAATAACAAATCCTATTGTTAACACTAATGAGCATAAGTGTTATAATATCTCCCATCACTCCCCTAAAACATATGAATAACATAATTTAAAGTAATATTTGTTAATCGCATTTCCGTTCCCATGCGAACAAAAATGCAAAATCGATAAAGTACTAAATTATTAAATCCAGACTTTTTCTTAAGAATTGTTTAAAACATAACAAATTATTAAATCCAGACTTTTTCTTAAGAATTGTTTAAAACATAACAAATTATTAAATCCAGACTTTTTCTTAAGAATTGTTTAAAACATAACAAATTATTAAATCCAGACTTTTTCTTAAGAATTGTTTTCTTGCATTTCCGTTCCCATATGAATAAACGAAAATGCAATAAAATAAATAAACGCAATTACGCAAAATTAATAAACAACTACAAACCTAATAATTTATTTTCTTAAGAATTGTTTTATTAAAAATTATTTAAATCATAACAAATTATTAAAACCAGACTTTTTCTTAAGAATTATTTTCTCGCATTTCCGTCCC
This sequence comes from Thelaira solivaga, assembly GCA_947397855.1. Lineage (NCBI taxonomy): Eukaryota > Metazoa > Arthropoda > Insecta > Diptera > Tachinidae > Thelaira > Thelaira solivaga. The sequence goes on along the minus strand of OX377610.1, from coordinate 56,499,370 downwards.
CATATGAATAAACGAAAATGCAATAAAATAAATAAATGCAATTACGAAAAATTAATAAACAACTACACACCTAATAATTTATTTTCTTAAGAATTGTTTTATTAAAAATTATTTAAATTATAACAAATTATTAAACCCAGACTTCTTCTTAAGAATTGTTTTCTTGCATTTCCGTTCTCATTTAAATTAACGAAAATGCAATAAAATAAATAAAAATACAATTCAATAAAATATATTTGTAATTAGTATATAAGAACTAAAAGATGAAAAATAAAGTTAGTTATATTTTGATCAACTCACTAAAACAATCGTGTTTTTTTTAAACAGTTCATAACCTGAACTTAAAATTGGCGCAGTCGGTAGGATACCGCAAGTCCTACCCAACGTAAACAAATATAAAGTTTCAAAAAGTGAAAAACAATATTTAAAGGATAAGGAAAACAAAAGATTTCTTCATCTACGCGGTAGAACTCGAAATTTCAATTTCTAGTGCGGTATCTGTGCACAAACCTGTGAACAAATCCAAGTTTGTATTCATCCTGCGAAAGATCGTAGATGATACAAATCCTTTGGTAAAAACTCCAAATTTTTTTTTTGGAAAATAAAAATAAAAATATCGTTAATTAAAAAAGTGAAAATTTTTATGAATATTCTGTCTCACTAAAATAAAAATCCTTAATTAAAAAAAGGAAAATTTTTATAAATAAGAACCTTTGGAAAATAAAAAAGTGAAAATTTTTATAAATATTCTGTCTCACTAAAATAAAAATCCTTAATTAAAAAAAGGAAAATTTTTATAAATAAGAACCTTTGGAAAATAAAAAAGTGGAAATTTTTATAAATAAAAACTTTTGGAAAATAACAATATCCTTAATTCAAAAGTTTTATGTCTCACTAAGGACCTTTGAAAATTTTTAATTCAACAAATGAAAGAACATCTGGATAATAAAAGTAGCAATATCCAACAAGTACATTTTTTTTTTCTTCACCAAAATTAAACCATCAAGTGACAACACTCTTCAAAGAGAAACTCAAAAATTTTTTTCACATCCAAAGAACAACTAAAGATAGAACCAGAACTCAAAGGAATCAGAAGTCCTCGATGCCAGTCTACACCAAACTAACATTAAGAGTAAGATTTATTTTTAGTCTATAAAAAAAAAAAAAAAAAAAAGGAAAATTTTTTTTTATAAAATTCCTGTATAAAAAGGAATATATATACATACATATATGCAATTTCAATTATAAATAAAACCTAATATCTTGCAAGTGCTAAATGAATATAAGGCAGAAATTTAAAATAGAATTAGAAATAGAGAGAATTATTTTGTATACTCCAAAAGAAGAGGATATTGAAATCCTGGAGAGATACTCTCGTCAAATAACATTAATAAAAAAAATTGCAAAAAAGAAATATTTAGTTAAGAAAAGAAATTTAAAACATATTAGGGTATAGAGAACCAATAGGAAAAACAACAATTACAAAAATGGTAGACCAGGTAGTAGAGCATGTTAACAGACTAACAATAGACCCATTGAAATACCTGAACAGTTTACCAGAGTTTAATGGGGACCATAGGGACCTACAAATCTTCACTACACTCATAGATAGGATACACCCACATCTGCGCACGTTTGACGAACTATCACAATTACTATTTTCGGACATAATCAAGTCAAAACTTAAAGGAAAAGCCAGGCAGACTATCGAAATAAACTGCCACGCCGTCTCCTGGCCAGAGATAAAGAATATTTTGCAAAACAACTTTGGGGATAGGCGATCCTGTGAGGAGCTTTTTGATGAGCTACGAAGTGTAACATTTAAAACAAATACGGTGGAATTTTATGAAGATATAAAAAGTAAACTACATAGGCTAAATAATAAATTAAAAGTCATATTAGGGGAAGATGAAGCCACCAGACAAAGTGCAATCAATAATATGCACACCGCATTGAACATTTTCAAAAGCAAGCTGCCCGAGCCCATGAAATCAATATTATTTTGCAGAAACCCAACAGATTTAGAAAAGGCCATGGACATTCTGTTCCAAGCCGGGTATGCTTATTCGACGGACAATAATAAGTTACACCAAAGAAATAACTCGCAACCAAACAAACGAAGACATTTCCAGAACCAACCCATGAACAACACACAATTCAGACATAACCAACAACAACCTTTGAATAACCAACAACCTTTTAATGACCAGCGAACAAATTTTCCTCGAACGTTTCAGGGACAATACAGACACCCTCAACAACCACATCGAAATCTACATAATCAAAACCCATCGAACCCACCTTTCATTCCGAACAGGCAAAACTTCAGACACCCACCGGAACCTATGGACATAAGCAAAATGGAAGTATCAGAAAATTTTCGGGCTCCAGCCTCAGGGGCAAATTACCATCTATAACAATTAAGACTAAGTTAGGACACATACGATTAATTATAGATACAGGAGCAACAAATTCAATTTTAAATCCTGGGATTTGTCATCCCAAAAGAATTCACTTAACAAACCCTCTATTGATAAAAACATTACAACACCAACTTTGTGTTAATAAAAAGGCTATAATACCCACTTTTGAAGAATTAGGAGCAATAGGCACACTTGAATTTTTCATAATAAAATTCCACGACTTTTATGATGGCTTAATAGGCAATGATATCCTAAGACCATTAAATGCTAACATAGATTATAAGACTAGGAGTATAACTTTTGGCAACAGAACATTGCCAATGATTTTTGAAGATGGTAAAGTCAACGACGACGTAATGTGTTTTGAAAAGAATAACGAAAAAATCTTAGCAGGAGAAATTTTTAGAATGGAAGACAGAAGAGAAATAATCAACTTACCTGAGAACGATCATTTGACTACGCAGAAGGTAGACTACGATGGTTCTAGTACTATTGAAGGTGGAAATAGTAAACCACTGACAGAACAAATTCGAACGGAGCACCTGAATGTTGAAGAAAAGGGACAACTTTTTAAATTAATAAGGAAATACCCAAACATTTTTTATCGGGACGGTACTGAACTAACGTTCACATCCGCTATAAAACATGAGATCAGAACTCACGACAACATACCCATACATACCAAATCATATCGCTATCCCTACATACATAAGAACGAAGTAGAGGCACAAATACAGGAAATGCTCGACAACAAAATTATCAGACACAGTAACTCTCCCTATTCCGCACCCATTTGGATCGTGGCGAAGAAGGCCGACGCAAGTGGGAGAGTCAAATGGAGGCTCGTCGTCGACTATCGGAAACTCAACGAAGTTACCATAGATGACAAGTACCCAATTCCTAACATCGATGAAATCCTTGATAAGCTGGGAAGATGCCAGTATTTCACCACTTTGGATTTGGCCAAAGGATTCCATCAGATCGAAGTTAGGGAACAAGATATTCATAAGACCGCCTTCACCGTGGAAGGAGGACACTATGAATTCATTAGAATGCCGTTCGGGTTGAAAACAGCCCCAGCGACATTCCAAAGACTGATGAATAATGTTCTTAAAGATTACATTAACAAGATTTGCTTAGTTTATTTAGATGATATAATCATCTTTTCCACCTCCCTACAGGAACACATTAATTCAATTAACTTAATTTTTCAACGCTTACAAGAAGCTAATCTTAAAATACAGTTAGATAAATCGGAGTTTTTTAAACGGGAGACTGAATTTCTCGGACACATAGTGACACCTCTTGGAATAAAAGCTAACCCTAAAAAGATAGATTGCGTCAAAAATTTCCCAATGCCTAAAACTCCCAAACAAATAAAACAGTTTCTTGGACTAACAGGATACTATAGGAAATTTATAAAAGATTATTCCATGATAGCTAAGCCCATGACCAAATACTTGAAGAAGGACACTAAAATGAACACTGATGACCCAGAATACATAGACAGTTTCAATACACTTAGAACATTACTAACTCACGACCCAATTCTGGCCTATCCAAACTTCTCGAAAGAATTCACACTTACGACGGACGCCAGCAATTTTGCACTAGGGGCAATACTTTCTCAAGATAACCACCCCATTTGCTACGCGAGTCGTACTCTTAACGATCATGAGTGCAATTACAGCACTATCGAAAAGGAACTTCTAGCCATCATCTGGGCTACCAAATATTTCCGCCCATACCTCTTTGGAAGACAGTTTAAAATAGAAACAGACCACAAACCTCTCACATGGCTATTTTCAATTAAGGAGCCAAACTCCAAATTAGTAAGATGGAGGCTTAAACTTTCTGAGTTCGATTATAAAATCGTTTATAAAAGAGGGATAAAAAACAGTAACGCCGATGCATTATCAAGAATAGAACCCGAATCTGCTAACGTCAATGCTTTGGAATCAGAGGTGCTTAAGATAAACGAAACGGAATCCCCTATCAACATGTTTAAGAACCAAATCATCATTAAGAAAATTTCTTCAGGTGCAGCCAGGATAAAGAATGAGAACGTCTTTAAGAATAATAGAAAAGTAATAGGAATTAAGAAACTCGACAGGGAAACTTCAATCTCTCTTTTGAAAAATCATTTCAACCCAAACCAACTGAATGCAATTTATATAGAGAGTGAATTTTTTAACACCCTGGAGAACGTATATTTGGAACTTTTTTCAAATAATGATAAATTTAGGATAATAAGATGCACTAAGTTGCTTAGAGACATCAAAGACGAAGAGGAACTGACGGATACTATAGAAAAGGAACATTTAAGTAAGAATCACCGAGGAATAGAGGCTGTCTACGGGGAACTAAAAAACAAAATATACAACCCCTACCTAAAATTAAGAATAACACAATTCATTAACAATTGTGAAGTATGCACCACTGAAAAGTATGATAGAAGACCACCTAAAATACCATTTAGAGTCAGTGAAACTCCACTCAAACCTCGAGAAATAGCTCATATAGACGTATTCTATTCTTTGAAAAAGGAACTTTTTATGACAATAATAGATAAGTTTACAAAACATGCAGTCGCATACAAGATAAGCAGTAGAACTTGGACAGAATTTAGGACTAAACTACTACAGTACATAAATACATTTGGTAAGATAGGAAAAATAGTTGTAGACAACGAGCTAGGGTTTAAGGCCATTCCAATGCGCGAATTCCTCAATGAAGAAAATATTAATATACACTTTACCTCAAGTAGTAACCACACTTCCAATGCGGATATAGAACGTCTACACAACACTATAAATGAGCATATAAGGCTTTTAAGGCACGATGAAAAGAATAAAGAACAAACAACAGAGGAGAAAATTCTGCGGATAATAGGATACTACAACAATACAATTCACAGTACAACGAAGATCAGACCCATTGATTTCCTTAATGGAAAAATTAATGAGGAGAAATATACAGAGATTCATGACTTGATGACTAAGAAAAAAGAAGAATACATAGGCAAATTGAATAAAGATAGGACAGATCTGACAATAGAAGATGGTTCAAATTATATCAAAGAGATTAGAGGGGGTAAAAACCATAGGAAATACAGGAAGATAGATAGTAAGAAAATCGATGACGACCACGTCGAGAACGTTAAGACAGGGCACAAGTATTATAAAACCCATATCAGACGAAGTAAGAAATTTCAAGATAGGGATAACCCTAGAATAAAAGTTAAATAGTAATATTTTCCTGAGTATACAGATATATAATATACAACATTTCCAGATGACACTTTGGATTTTTCTGACGACTATTTTTATAGTTACCTACGGACAATACCTCGACATCCAAGACCTATCTGACAATCATGGTTATATACCAATTAAGATAAGAGACGTAGAAATCATCGATAAATACATTAGGATAATTCACGCCATCAATACTACGCAATATATGGAAACAGCCAGTTTATTACAGGATAATATCCATAAACTTTCGGATACTTACACAAACATCACTCCACTACTGGAAAGCGTGAATAAGAACATGGAAATATGTAAGACAAAGATAAATAACTTGACACCTAGATTCAGACAAAGAAGAGGATTGGTGAACGCAATAGGCAAAGGACTAAAATTTATGGTAGGCACAATGGACAGTGACGACGAAAAACAAATTTTCGACAAAATTATAAACCTCGAAAAAAATAACAGAGACACAATGACAACGTTAAACGAAGTCTCATATTTAAGCACTTCTATGTCAAACAGGATATCAAATATTACGAACCACATAAATAGCCAGCAGAAAATAATACAGACCTATGTAAACAGATTCAAGACAGAGACGCAGAATAGAATTCTCAACTTAGAAGACGAAACCCTATTTTTACAGAACGTTTTCCGCATTAATAACGACATTAACCTACTAATGGACCATGTAAACGAAATTGGACACGTTATTTTTAATTCAAAATTAGGGATAATTCCTTCAGATATACTAACAGAGGAAGAATTTAATTTTATAGGAAATATAGAATCTTATCTTCAGACAAAAGTATCTCTAGCATATAAAGAAAACTTCATAGTATTGACATTGAATGTTCCAAGATTTTTGAACAAATCATTTTCAGAAGTAGTATTTGAACCAATTCCTGATAATAGAAATAGAACCTTATTACTGAACAGTAGCACTGTACTTATTCAAAAGAACGAAGTATATAAATCAAACACATTGGAATATAAAAACTTGGAAAACATAAATGATAATTGTCTAACGAGTATTGTCAAAAATCTTGAACCTAAATGTAACATGAAATTAACAAAAGACTCAGAAGAAAGGGAAATTTACCCTGGTTTACTTATATTCAAACACTATCAAGATAAAATTGAAACTAACTGTAAACATCCATATAAACTAGAAAAATTTAAAACTTATTTAATTAAATTTGAAAACTGTGTTGTTAAAACAAAACTAAAGACTTATGAAAATTTTAAAGTAAATATAAGAGAAATATTTATCTTGGAAAAATTTATATTAAAAATAAATAAAGACAATGTTGAACTTACTGACTTAGATATTAAGGATATACATTTTAATGAAACCATAAAAATTGTTAATAATAAATTTTTAAAAAAGCACTTTGATAAATACCGGTGGTAGCATAGGGATTTCTATTATTTTAATTATTATCTTTATCATAATCTATGTAAAAACACTTAAAACAAGAACCCTTATTGTTTCCTCGGCGGAGCCTCAGACTAACGGTGGGGGTGTTATAATATCTCCCATCACTCCCCTAAAACATATGAATAACATAATTTAAAGTAATATTTGTTAATCGCATTTCCGTTCCCATGCGAACAAAAATGCAAAATCGATAAAGTACTAAATTATTAAATCCAGACTTTTTCTTAAGAATTGTTTAAAACATAACAAATTATTAAATCCAGACTTTTTCTTAAGAATTGTTTAAAACATAAAAAATTATTAAATCCAGACTTTTTCTTAAGAATTGTTTAAAACATAACAAATTATTAAATCCAGACTTTTTCTTAAGAATTGTTTTCTTGCATTTCCGTTCCCATATGAATAAACGAAAATGCAATAAAATAAATAAACGCAATTACGCAAAATTAATAAACAACTACAAACCTAATAATTTATTTTCTTAAGAATTGTTTTATTAAAAATTATTTAAATCATAACAAATTATTAAAACCAGACTTTTTCTTAAGAATTATTTTCTCGCATTTCCGTCCCCATATGAATAAACGAAAATGCAATAAAATAAATAAATGCAATTACGAAAAATTAATAAACAACTACACACCTAATAATTTATTTTCTTAAGAATTGTTTTATTAAAAATTATTTAAATTATAACAAATTATTAAACCCAGACTTCTTCTTAAGAATTGTTTTCTTGCATTTCCGTTCTCATTTAAATTAACGAAAATGCAATAAAATAAATAAAAATACAATTCAATAAAATATATTTGTAATTAGTATATAAGAACTAAAAGATGAAAAATAAAGTTAGTTATATTTTGATCAACTCACTAAAACAATCGTGTTTTTTTTAAACAGTTCATAACCTGAACTTAAAATTCATAAGCTGATTGAAGTATGAGTTTGAGGACGGCGAATTAACTGAGAGTGTTCTTATTGCCATGAATAGCTTCTGATGATACTGTTGTTGCACTACTACTTGCCACTGTTGGTTGTATGTATTATCATAAAAGTGTTCTTTAGCAGATTAAATATTTTATATGAAGTCATTCATTTCATTTCACTTGATTAATTTGTAGTTATTGGGTTTCTTACTTAGCCACAAGATTCAAGAAACTTTTTTTATATATAGAATTTTTTCTACGGTAATTAGAAAAAGTTTTATTTAAGTTTCAGTTTTAATATATACCATCTTACATATTTATAAAATTATTAAAGTGCTTAAAAGTCGAAAACTTTACTCATACTTATTTATATATTATCTATAAATGTAAGTATGTACATAAATAAAATTTATTTTCTGTTTGCATGCGTAAATGCGTTACAAATCTCTAGTTTATTAGGGTTCTTTATTGTAAAATAACAACACAATAAGTTTTCTTTTCTTAATTAACACTTGTAGAAACACACTTTATTTATAACCGTTGCAACGACACTTTATTGTTTTTGACACACCTTGTTTACAGTCTAATGTCTCAACCAGAAATGAACTCAACTGAACTCATCTGGCAATCTCAGCGTTGTCTTATATACTGTTTCAGTTAAGCAAGCTGTAATTGACATTTCAAATCTTTAGTTTAGCCGAGAACCGTCTACAAACTTCTAAAAGTTACTGCATACTTCTAGGTGTATCAAGTATAGAACAACAAGGTAAATGAAAACGCTTAATCTAGCAAATTCTAGAACTAAAGCTATCATAAAGCTTATACACTAACCCAGTTATAAATAACACACATCTCACACACAAGCATTACACTATAAAATTCTACGAATTAATATAACACTGAATTGCTACACTTACACATACATCTTTAAATACCATTTCTTATGAATAATAAAACACAGTCATTCAGTGATTTTTTGTAACAATATTTTATATAAATATTTAAAAAAAAAATTTTATATGAATTTAAAAAAAAAATTTTATCAAATTTTTTATATAAGTAAAATTTTTTTTATTCCATTGATTTTTCTTTTCTATTAATTTATATTAATTAATTATATAATACAGCGGGTTTGAGAATTTATTTTTTTAAATTTTATTTGACTCTACTAGAATTCGAACTTGTGAACACTTACTTAATAAGCATTAACTCGCCCCTCAACCACTTCAGCCACAAAACTCAGTTGATTTGAACGATTAAGCTTTTGTTTTATACTTACTTTATTTATATGGTTGAGGAAGAGACAAAATAGAAAACAATTTAAATTCAACCATATTTTTATCATTATTATGTTTGCTATGAACATATTTATAGTTTCAAGTAAAATTTTATCAAAAATAATATAATAATTATTTAATTCTGGAATTAAGCACAAATAAATATAAATATTTTGTTAAATTTTTAAATTCCAAATAGAAATTATTACACATAAACATAATGTGGTTTAGTTGCTTCAAATTAATAATAATGTTTTTGTGAAAAACACACTATGTTTGCGGTGACCATATTCAACCATCTTTTTTCTTTGCGTGTATGAATTAAAAGCCGCTACTACCTCCATTTCTGACCATTTTTCTGAATGAGTTTTTGGAGTATTTTGCCTAAAATGCAAAAAAGATAGAAAAATATGGTAGCAGTTCTATCAAAAATAACAGTCATAATCTTTGTGATAAATCTTTGTGACAAAAGTGAAAGCAATTGGTCTACAAATGGCCATGAGAAATGGAAGATACAACCGAAATTTTAAGTTTTCATTAATTTGTTTTGTTTTTTAATTACATGTGCATAGATGTTTTTGTCCGGTCTCACCCGGCCCCGTCGGTATCCTTAGAAAGCGTTTGTATCAATTTTTAGCGACATCCCTTTACAAATAGAATTTTAATTGTTAAAATAAATAAGTCATAATAAGTCATTAACTACTTTATAAAGTGGCTGATGTTTTTGCTAGCACTATTTTCAGAAACGCCAACCAAAGTGACAAATAAAATATTTAAAACCATAATTTTAGGCTTAAATTAAGAACGGGCTAGTCTATTATATATATATCAGAGGCAATAAAAGTATTTATTTTGATATAGATCAATTTGTTACTAAGAAATATGTATTAGAAATAAATTATCAATTTCTATTGTAATTATGGTTCACTATTTTGACGATAATTGCTTCCACATAAGAGATAGACATATGCTGTCGAGGACTTTTTTGTAAGAGTATTTATGATAAACATATCGTTCATACATTATATATGTGTAACTTCAACGATATTTGCGGCTTACGCCAAAACATGTCGCCAATTGTAGAATTTTTTCCTACTTACTTGACACCTATCGTTATATTTTGGACAATTTACACAATATCCTTATAAATTATAGGCTATGTGTTATTCTGATGTGTAAGCTAAATTATTGTAAAGTTTCATTAAAATCCATTTAGTAGTTTTTGCGTGAAAGAGGAACAAACATCTACACATCCGCACATCCACACATCCATACACCCACACTCACAAACATTTGGCTTTATAATAAAGGGTGTTTTTTATAGACGTATAGAACTTTAAATTGCAATAAAACAACGATGGATTATTCGATTGACATGAATTTTATTTATCCGAAAGATAATCTTGTGGCATTACATTTTAAATATGATTTCTGGCATATGACCGCCACGGCTGGCTCGGATGTAGTCCAATCTGGACGTCCAGTTTTCGATGACTTTTTCCAACATTTGTGGCCGCATATCGGCAATAACAAGGCGAATGTTGTCTTCCAAATGGTCAAGCGTTTGTGGCTTATCCGCATAGCCCCACAGAAAGTAGTCTAGCTGTGTTAAGTCACAAGATCTTGGAGGCCAATTCACAGGTCCAAAACCTGAAATTAGGCGGTCACCAAACGTGTCTTTCAATAAATCGATTGTGGCACGAGCTGTGTGACATGTTGCGCCGTCTTGTTGGAACCACAGCTCCTGGACATCATGGTTGTTCAATTCAGGAATGAAAAAGTTAGTAATCATGGCTCTATACCGATCACCATTGACTGTAACGTTCTGGCCATCATCGTTTTTGAAGAAGTACGGACCAATGATTCCACCAGCCCATAAAGCGCACCAAACAGTCAGTTTTTGTGAATGTAACGGTGTTTCGACATCCACTTGAGGATTAGCTTCACTCCAAATGCGGTAGTTTTGTTTGTTGACGTAGCCATTCAACCAGAAGTGCGCTTCATCACTAAACGTAGTAGTGTGCGATACGTTTTCCGCACAGAACCATTATTTTCGATATAAAATTGCACTATTTGCAAGCGTTGTTTGTTTGGCTCAAAAATAGTTTTCAAATGTTTACAAAATTAAATTGTATTATATTTTTTGGATTGCTTTTAGATGTCTTTCTTAGAATTGCTTTTTTTATATTAATGTGAAAATTGAGTGGCTGCAGACATTTTATTGCTTTTAAAATTAAAGTTCTCAGAAAGAATTTCTTCTTAGAACTCGTTAATTTGAGTTTCTGGAACTGAAATTAATTATTAATTGTGTGATTAATACAATAATTAGTATTCATAGAAACTTATTTTTATCAATATTTTTCATTTCTCTTTCTTATTGTTATAAAAGTTTTTATTTGTAAATTTATTGGACTTTTTCTTAGTGAAATGGCTAATTTTTAAGCTTGTGATTATAAAAATTAATTTTTATATTCCCTTCAATAATAAATAAATACATTTTTGTAATACGACCCCAAGCTTAACAAGCTAGCTGTGTCAATTATATAATTTTTTTGTCTTTTATATTTAAGAAGAATTTGTGGAAAAGTGAAAAATATAAATATTTGACTAATACAGCGAAGGGTATAAAGACTTGACTTTACTCGTAGTTGTGTAGTTTGCATATTAGTGCCGGAGATGTAACAAGTCCGATTCTACACGGTTTTATCCACTTGATATTCTAATTTCTAAAAATTCTTTTTTATTTGCCTTACGCAGCTCCAGCCGTTTGGGCTATGCAATGTCGATAAGTCAGTTAGTAATGTTATTATTTTTATATATAAATAGATAATATTATAATAGAGGCTAAAAGCATATTTGGAAAATTTTTTAATATTTATTTATTTTTTTCTTAAAGAGCTATATCAATGATTTTGACTGGCTTAGATGTGCATATGTATACATCCATAAGTAATTATAATTATATCAAAATTTCCCACTGTATTATGTATTCAAATGTCTGCTTGTAGAGCATCTATTTCTTGTTTAAGGGTAGTGATGGCCGATATGAGGGTACATCTTTCAAAATGATAAAAATCTAACAGTCATTAATGTAAATTTTGCAATAAATAATCAGAAGCCCACACGCAAACCTAAGTGCAGAAAGATGACTGGTGTATGAAAATATGAGAAAATTTAAAGTGATTTATGATTATTACATAGAAAAGCAACACAAAATAATTTAACATACATACATCAATTTAAAAAGAGACCAGCAACAAAAAATATATTTAAATATGAATCAGTTTAAAATACAGATAAACAAAAAATATATAAAAAAAAAAAACTAAAAATGGGGACTATTAATGTTAAAGCCTCTGCCGACGATATAATTTTTTTTAATTTATTTAACAATTTATGTAAGGAGACAAATAAATAAAAGACGCAGATGAAAACAGTGTGTAAGTATATACGTAATATGTATATGTAAAGTCTTATACACCTGCCACAAAAAACAATTTATACGCAGGCCATAATTTATGACTAGCATCAGCAACTCGTATAATCAATATTACTCTGCACTACAAACCGTAATTAAATACGAAAATAAAATTTAAAGAGAAAATTTTAAAATTATAAAACAAAACTCTAACAAAAAGTTTACGGAGCAGATGGCAATATTTTTAAAAAATATTTTTGCTTCTTCAATTTGCTGGGGTTGTTGTTGTGGATGGTTGGTTAGTCTAGTAACCACATCATATAAATCTTAAATAAGAAGCTCACAAATAAGTCGACAGGCCAACAAAGCAAACAAGCGAGCCAACAAACATTTTTGCAGAAAATCATTTTTATAAATTCAAATGCAATCGTCCAAAACACACACAAATGCATAATGTTGAAATACAAATACAAATGAAAACTATTCTGCATAAAATGTTCATTCATAAAATTTCAAATAGCTTGTGTTCCCTACATAGCCACCATATGTGATGAGCAAAATAGTTTAATTTTTTGTAGTTTTTAAAAAATTAAACGTAGAGAATCTCGATCTTATTTTAATTTATATTGATTTTAATCTTCAATACTTTGTTGATTTTAAATTTCATTTTATTTTAATTATCTGTTAAAATTACAGCAGGAATTTTTCTCTACACTTAAATTGTATTTCTTCTACACACTTTTCTGCTTTTTATGAAATAAGTTTAAGCTTCATAACATTTCAGAATTTTAAGCACAACTCCTGAGGCCGAAATAACGTACTAGTGATCGAGTTAACTTTTGTATCGAATAAAATTTCGTTTCGTAGCGAATGGGTGGATTATTGCTGTCGATAGCTGATGTATTGAAATTTGTATAAAATGTACAACATTTTGTTGTAAATGTTTTGGCAAAAATGTAATATTTTTTTGTCCAAGCAAGTTGTACTTTAGTTGTAAACCATAATAAGAGCATGGGTAAAACTTAAATTTTTTATATGGTTTAAACATTTTTTTGAATTTGAGAGTGCACAAAAGTTATTTAAAAAAAGTATTTATATTCGTTTTATAGTCTGATTATGACAGTTATGCGAGGTAGAAGCGATTCAATATCATTGCCGTCAAAAGTGTGAGTAAATAAATTGCAATTATGGTTTTAAAAAGAATTTTATAAATAAATATATCTCTACACTTATTAAGCGGTTTCAGCTCTTAAGAAATGGTTTAAATTTTTGTTTTTCTGAATTGAGTAAATTAATATTATTTTTTTCTCTTTGCACAGTAAATATTTTTGTAAACTTAATTTTTTATATGTGAAAAAAAAACTGATAAATATACGATAGCCGCAGAACTAGCGAGAGAATCTTCGACAGCTAATATTCTGTTGTACAGTCGTTATTGTAGGCTATCATCCATCGCACTTACTCGATAAAGAATACGGTAACTTTAAAAGTAAAAATTACTAACAATTTAATGTAATCAAGAGGTCAATAATTCGGCCCCTGATTAAATTAAACTTTTTAAGAAAAACAACAAATAATTTTTTTTTTTTTTTGCTTAACTGGCAAATATCGAATATCGAGTTATTTAGATGGAATAATTTTTATTTGGCTTTATCGGGTTCGATATCGTACAAAAGTAAACAAAATTTAATATGATTGCTTTCAATAGCGAGTCTTCTATCACTTCTTTAACTAGTACGGTAAGCAAAAAGTTTAAAAAATTTATTTTTTATTTAGTTCTAGACAAATTACGCAAAAAAACGCTCTAAAAATGGTCAAAAAATAGAGCTAGTTGCACTTGAGAGATTATGGCTCAGCCATTTATGAACCGATCCAGCTGAGTTTTAATAGAAAACTGAAAAAAAAACTTCCAACAAATTGGCATACTAAACTTTCTTCTAGGGACTTCAGAAAGTTGATTTAAGCATCACTAAATCGACTCCGCTACTTATAAGAATCCAAAATATATTTACTTTATAAGGTGTCTCATGTACGGTGAGAAATTACACATGGAATGACAAACTTTTAAATACCCTTTTCACTTTTTGTGAAGGGTAAAAAAATACGATTCGATCTGAGCGGAGCTATCGTATGCGGTAATTTCGATAATTCAATCGTATCGAAATATCATACGATATGATAGTTTGCTTGGTATCAAAAGCGGCTATTGGATCGCAGAAGATTGCTGGCTCGACAACGCTCACAAATTTTATTGTAATTACAAATTTATGATTACTTTTGCACACCAAACATGTTCCAACCTACAGATTGTATACTTTCTGGATCCTTAAAATCGTAGTTGATTCAGCGCTATGGCCAGTACTTTTAAAGTATGTTTCGTTTTTGTCTATAAAAAACTACTTTAAAAAAATGCACTCGTGCTAAACGTATTTTTTTTTTATAAAAGAAATTAAAATGCTCAAAAACAGTTGTTTTGACTCAATGAAATAGTGGTCCTTTGATTAGCATTGATTCATCAAAGACAAATGATAGGAGTATTTTAGTAAACAACAATATTTTATTAAAAATATTCACTGATTAATCATTCGCAATCATACATAATTCTGATTTTAGTTATTCAGCCAGTGTAGGGTATTCATGATTCATTTTAGCTCATGTTTGTTACATTACGATTATTTTTTTATTTATTTGTGTTTTTGCTTGGGTTGCAGTTAAAACACATACCAAATATAACAGAATGTTAGACAAGCGAGGCTTACGACAGTGAAGGAACGAGCCCCTTGTAGAAGAAGAAGTGAATCACAAATATTTTTGTGAAAATTATGACCATCTGCTTCATTGAGGACAAGAGGTAATGGGTCAACACAAATACATTTATTTGAATAAATCTGCAAACAAATGCACATATTTTAACACACATACAAACGTATTTATGTACATGAAAATTGTCATATGAAAAACAAGCTTATGTATAGTATGTATTTACATATGTGTGTGTGTATATGCAAAACGTACGTTTGCAAAATACATAGATACGATAGAAATGCAAAGCAATTTATTTTAGTTGAACTGGTAAATAAACTAAAATGAAAGGCATTTTCAAGCAATGGAGCAGGGAGAGATCTCAGTGTTGCAACAGACGAATTTCAGCTAGATGATAAGAGACGTGAATGTCTACAAGATGTAAGAAATGATAAAACAGGCAATTATACTTGTGTGTCATGAAATGGAATCAGAAAATACAGGCTAAATAATATGAAATATGACTGTGAAATATGTATGACCAAGCCGCACCAAAAAAATTTGTGAATTCAAATGTACTAGTTTCTATATTTAATGCACTATATTGAGGAGTTGCGCAGAGCTTATATTAGCTATGGGAGTCCAAACTAACCAAAATCTGTTTCCGTACACAAAGTTTGGGCAAGTGAGAGAGAATTAGAAAGAGTAATATTTTTCTTCTTCCTGCCCGAAACAGTCAGCACTTTTTCTTCTAGCTGATTTAGTAAGATTATAAAACAATCAGCTGTTGCAAAAAGTAAACAAACAAAATAAGAGTTTAAATACAAATATTATTATTATTAAAAGTACTAACTGACTATCCTACACGATCGTACAATTATGCCAAAATAATGTGTGACAGAATTCTGTCCTACTTGAAGAAATCGCATTAAAATGGCGAACTTTATGCCACACTATTATACAAAAAAAGATGCAGAAACATATGTTTACTCACCTTAATACTTTTAAAAGTATTCATTTTCTTCTTTGCCGCGCAATATTTTTTTTACAAATATGTACAATGAAAAATAACCTAAAAGTTTGTAAATATAAACAAAACACAAGCTTGGTATTGTTGCAACTCTGATCGCACAGATAAAATTTATTTTATGAAAATTTTCATAACATTAAAAAATCGAACAGACCTGTCAAAAAGTCTGTCACACACATGCTTTTTCAATACACACTATGATACTTTTTTAGCACACATGCGTTGTTATACAGATTGTACGACTAAGTAGGATAGTGAGTCCTATATTTAAAGAATACTGAAAAATGTTAGTAAATGCCGAATTCTGCAATTTTAAATAATAATAATTTTAATTTTGTTTTTTTTTGTATGAAAATGTCAAAACAATAGAACGTTTTCTTTATATCTAAAAATTTGTTTTTTTGCTGCTCCCGTATTTTTAAACATTTTAGTTTCTAATTAAAAATATTTTTCTATACCCTCATTTACCCGGACTTTTCCCAAAAGTACGGAATTGGTAAAATGGATGTGAGTGAGCAAAGAGAAAACGAGAGCAATATATTCATATAGTTTTCATTTGCTCAAACAAATAAAATACGTAGAAGTTAAGGCAAAATATACTTTAAGTCACTTTGTTACATGTAACTAGCAAGCTTACATGCATACACACATACATTGCAGGCATGATTTTTGTTATATTAAACGTTTATGGATACATTACATACCTGTTTGTGACATTTGTAGCAGCGACAAACATTGTAGTTTCTTTTGATGTCCCTTCGAAAATTACAGTACATAGAATGTAGGTGTTTTGTAGCAGGAAATTTTTATGTTTTTTATAAATACTAATAAAAATTTGTTGTAATTTGTTTTTGTAGTCTTTAAATTTTTTACTATTTATTTTTTACTATTTACTATTTAATTAATGTAACGTCAATTTGTCAATCCTGAAAGAAAAACAAACCACAATACCAAAAATGAGAATATGTAATTTTAGAAAAACAAACTTTCAGTTCGTGATACTTTGTTTACCTCTCAAGCTTCTCAACCCTTCTTACCAACAAGCACACTGTAGCTGACTTAGTTATTTTTACTTTTGATGAAATTTTAGCTGAAACCATAAATAT
Organism: Thelaira solivaga; assembly: GCA_947397855.1. NCBI lineage: Eukaryota > Metazoa > Arthropoda > Insecta > Diptera > Tachinidae > Thelaira > Thelaira solivaga. The sequence goes on along the minus strand of OX377610.1, from coordinate 56,481,750 downwards.
GTTTATAGTAAACATGTTATGGTTATAATAAACCCAATAGGTCATAATCATAGTCACAGAAATGTAGATTTTTATTAAAAGTTTATTTCTGTTCATAGGAATTTTATAGCTTTAACATCGTTGTTAAAAAGAAACCCATTTTAGTGTAGCTATGGTTATGCGCCAATATGTTTAATTAAATTAGAAAAATATGGTTGAAAGTAAAGCGTTTTCTTCATTGTTTTTTGGCAACCTTATAAATATATAAAGGACAAATAAAACAAACTCAAATGAGCTTTGTGACTGAAGTGGTTGAGTTTCGAGTTAATGACTTGAACTTAATATACTTTAGTTCGAACTCAAATAAATTTGAAAAGAAAATTAAGCCCGCCGTTGACAATAATCGCAATTTATGTTTTATCTTCAAAATCTGCACCGCCGCACCAAACAGTTGGCTGCATCTGTTTCTCATAATTTGCTTGAGGATTTTCTGAGCCCAAAATTTGACAATTTTTAAACTCAAATGGAAATGACTTTTCTCGAATAATTGGTATTGACTTCACTTTGCTCCATCACAATTGTAACGCTTTGTACTTTCGTATAGCGCCCCATTGTTAATAGTCACATTTTCACTTGGTAAAAAAACACTAAACTTAAACACTAAATTAAAATCATATACATGCATTTTCAGAATTAAGTTAATAAAAATAAAACCAGAATTTTATGATTATCTGAGTGCATGTAAAAGCCTGATTCTAAGAATTTTTAACAAAGTTAGAACTCATTTTGTGAATAATTTATCAACACAAAAGTTAAAAATAAAAAGGTTTTCTTTAGGCCTCTTATAATCTATAATAAGAATCCAAAGACTAGAACTTTTTTCACTTCACACACAGAAAACAACTTCGGTTGTGAGAATTAAATTTGTTTCCAATCAAAAATTCGGTTGCGATAATTGAAATTTTTATTCTTGACAATAGAAATTCGGCTTTACAGCTCGAAATATTTTGAACAGAACTAATTTTTGGCCTGTATTTGCTATAACTGAAAAATTTGATTATCACAAATGAATTTTTGATTGGAAACATATTTAGTTTTCACAAATGAAGTTGTGTTCTGTGTTTACTCTTATAAGCTTTGATAGATCTATTTAAAATTAATTTCAACAATTTATGTGTAGATTGGAAAAATATAGTTTAGAAATTACAAACCAAATGACAGACTCTTACTTTTAGTAAACGGTACAAAAAGCTTACGAGAACCAAAGATTAAAACTTTGTAACTAATTAAAAAAAAAAAAAAAAAAAACTTCTAACAACTATCAGTTGTTACAGTAACTGAATTACTTAAAAAAAATATTGTTATTTAACATTTCAATTAATTTTCTAATCCCATCATGGAATGATCCACTATGAAGCCAAGCTCAACAGTTTTCTCAATAGGAATCTAAAGATTTTCTCTGCTTTTAGAAAAAAAGTTTAAGAACATCACATTAAAATGTAAAACCAATTTCTTATTTATATTATTAAAGCCAAAGCAAAGTAAATTAAACATTTATTTTTCTAAAAATTTCCAACAAATACAAAAAAACCTCTCAACGTATCAACGTAACTAAACTAAAATGAAAACTTTTGATTGGCAAGAAATTTAATTCTTACAACGAGAGGTAGTTTCCCTTTACATGTACCATGATGTACTTCTTATAAAGTAAATTAAAGTTAATACAATAGCCCGCTGTATACTAAAAAAAAAAAAATATTTGGTTTGTTAACAATTTGGTACTTGGAAAAAGAACAAGCTCTCAACTAAAACTCTAAAAAGAACCAAACGCTGTCTAACTAGATTTAAAAAATGTTTCACATATTGTTATTAAGATATGCATTGCCTTCTACAACAAATATCATTTACACATAAATTGCAAATAGTTGGTAAGAAATAACTTATACACGTGCATATCGTTATATCGTCATATGACTTTAAAAAAGTCCTAAGCTATAAAAAATTAAAATTCGACTTTTTTATTGGTCTTAATGCTTCGCTTCATTTTACATGTTACAGCAAAAATTTTCACTTCTACAATTAAGAATAACGTTCTTAAACTGAGGCTTAGCCATGTAAAGGGTGGTTAAATTTGAAGGGCCGATGTTGATTTTGAATAAAACACAAATTATTTAGGAAATTATTGTCATTTCTTTTTATTATGTAAATATGGTAGGGTTCATTGTCCAAATTTTCGATGACGCTGAGGCATAATTCAGGTTCTATGCCGTTAATGTGCCAATGCTAGGCACTTCAATGCACATGCATTTAAAATTGCATCTGAGAGGCTGGAAAGTAAACTGTTATAGGATTTAATTCTTTGAAAAAAAAATCAGCTACGCAGCGATAGATAAGGGAATATAAAAGTTACGATAAAAATAGTAAACAGTAGTAGTCGAAACGACAAACATTGGTTAGAATTTAAAACAGAATAAGAAGCGTTAAGAAGTCACTTGGTTACTGTGGCCAAAATTTACCTATTGTGACACTACTTTCAATAAATCTTGGATTCATAAGAATTCATACAGAATTTCTTGTTTGTTGTCCACCATGTTCGACGGTTGTAGGTAATGTTGCCTTAAGTAGCGAAACGGCTCCAAATTACAACATTACAGTGAGACAATATGTGTTCTGCTGTCTCTTCATCTTCTGAAGAGGTCATATTGACTAATCCTCATATTTGCCAACTGTTTCAATACTTTGCAATTTACAGTCCTGAATCCCATGACAACGCGAATTCCTGACCGGATCAGGCCAAGTAATTAATCCGTTCTCTTGCGAGATCGGAATGGTATGAATATTTCCGCTAACCTGATACCTTCTGTATCCAGTCAGTAATGTTACGATTCTCTTTAAAACCACTTTCTAAAACTGAACTTAATATACATATCTCCAAGACAGTCCACAAAGTAGTTCTGGGCCATTGAATCTTTAGCCACGCCTTTTTTTGCGAGTTCGTCTGCCTTCTCATTGCCTACATATCCATTATGACCTGGGACTCATACCAAGTGAATTTTGTCATTAAATGCTAATCCTTTTATGGTCTGGGATACCAGTTTTGTTGAAAGGACTAACATTGGTTATGCAAGGCTTATCTTTTTATGTCTATCTTTTATATTCGTCAATCAAACCAAGGAAAAGCTCGATAAATACTATGGGGACTCTGCACCATCGATTTCAATGGGAAAAAAGTGGTTTACTGACTTTCGTTGTGGTCACACAAGTACAAATGACGCTGAACCTTCTGGACGGCCAATTGAGGTCTATACACCCGAAAATGTAGAAAAAATCCACGATATGGTGTTGGCCGATCGAAGAGTATAAGTGCATGAGATTGTTGATGCTATAGGCATTTCATATGGCAGTGTGGTTTCGATTTTAAATGATCTGCAAAACCATAAACGTAAACGTGTGACGTGTGCAGTCTCAATGGCAAAACTCTATGAATTGGGCTACGAATTGGTACCTCATCCAGCATATTCTCCGGAATTAGCCTCTAGTGGCTACTTCCAATTTCCAAACCTGAAGAAATGGCTCGGTTGACAGAGATTTAGCTCCAACGATGAAATTATTGACCTCGAAAAATCCTATTTTTTGGAAGGGATACAAACGTTGGACTAAGTGTATTGAGTTAAAAGGAGATTATGTTGAAAAATAAATTTTTTTTTGCATCCTCGTGCATTGAATTCACTTGAATGATCTGCAAGAACTGTTGTTTAGGCAGGCTTACTTCTATAGCGGAAGACGTGGATATACGCGTTCACAACAATTTGCAAAATTTTAATAGCAAATGTTGCCAATACGGACTAATATATAGAGCCGATGTTGATTTTGAATAAAACTATTAAGAAATTATTGTCATTTCTTTTTACTATGATAATATGGTAGGGTTCAATTATGTATAAAAAAAAATATCGGCCAAATGGCCGCCGCGACCTCGGCGGCACACCTGCACCCGATGGTCCAAATTTTCGATGACGCTGAGGCATAATTGAGAATGAAGAAAGAAGTTCAACGGTGTCAAATCACATGATCTTGGAGACCAATTGACATTGCCATCACGTGAATAACACGGCCATTGAATTTGCCATTGTTTCGTTAGCTGTGTGGCAAGTGGCACCGTCCTGTTGAAACCACATATCGTCCACATCCATATCTTCCAATTCGGACCATAAAAAGTTCGTTATCATCTCACCATAGCGCACACCATTCACAGTAATTCTCTGACTGGCCTCATTTTGGAAAAAATACGGCCCGATGATGCCGCCAGCCCATAAACCGCACCAAACAGTCACTCTTTGTCTGTGCATTGGTTTTTCGACAATCACTCTTGGATTATCATTCGCCCAAATGCGTCAATTCGTCTTATTGACGAATCCACTGAGGTGAAAATATGCCTCATCACTGAAGATGATTTTCTTCTAAAATTTATCATCCACTGTTGCCATTTCTTGCCACCATTCTGACCATTGACGACGCTTGAAATGGTAAAGAGGCTTTAGTTCTTGAGTCAATTGAACCTTGTAAGCGTGTAAGTGCAAGTCTTTAAGCGTAATGTTCGTCAACGACGAGCGTGAGAGGTGCAATTGTTGGGCACCACGACAAGTTGAGGTGAACGGTTCTTCAGCCACACTATTGCGAACAGCAGCAATATTTTCTGCAGTACGAGCTGTACGAGCATGCACTGGGGTTTTCACATCTCCTACAGACCCGGTTTGTTCAAAATTTTCCACAATTTTTCCGATTGTACGCACATTTGGACGATTAAATTGACCGAAAAAATCACGAAGTGCACGATATGCATTTTGATTTGAACGCCCATTTTCATAATAAGTCTGAATAACTTTAACGCGTTGCTCGATTGTGTATCTTTCCATGGTTAACATTAAGTTAGTCTGAAATTGGGAAATGTCAAATGAAATGCAGAAAAAAACTTGACGTTTAGGTGTGGTTCACATTCAACATCGGTCCTTAAAATTTAACCACCCTTTAGTTTGTAGTAGAGCCACAAACAATTTTCCAGTGGTATTCTTTTTGATAACAATTTTCAAGCTTTATTTAAAGTATTCACTATGTGCGGATATGCCTCCTAACTTAATTTAATTTTTATTTTCATTATCGTCATCTACATGATGCAAAGTTATAAGCATAAAATTTTTTTAAATTTTGTTAGAAAAGAGCAGAATGCAGTACATGTTTGAATTTGAATGTTTGTATGATTTAACATTTCCAAACTCCTTCCGAATTAATTTTTTTATTTGAATATTATATGAATATGGGAAGGACCTCAATTTGTTTATCTTTAAAAGCGTCGGAAATAACTCTTTAATGTAAAAATCACAAAAATGCAATATTTTTAGCTAAATTTGATCCAACATCTCCATATAAATGCTGTATTTATTTATGCTATACAACATGAGGATATTTTTGTACAATCAGATGACGAGGAAAATGAAAATGCTTCAGAGGAGAATTCTACGCTTTCGGATATAGAAGAAGACGCATGTGAAGAATATGGGGAATTATTTTTCGGTAAAGATGTTACTCAGTGGTCTTCAATTTCAAAAATACAAAGGTTTCTTATGTACCAAAGGCTAATAGAGCAGTTCTTTTAATCTCTTCAATGCAATAATATGATAATAATTGTGAAATGAAAATTAAAAAAAGTAGAATTTACATTACAATCGCACTAAAGGAGCAGTTGACACTTTAGATCAACATTCACATACTTTTACCTGCCGAAGAAAATCTACATTCTTCTGTAATTTACGAGTAGCTTACATATGTGGAATTGCTGGATATGTCGTTTGGAAAAATTTTGCATCCATCATGGAAAGCCACGTAAGCCAAAAATGCTCTAAAATTTCACCTACGAGAGGCTGCAGAAGCACTTATTGTTCCCCAAACACGCCAAAGATCACGAAATAAATTACATTCGCCTATAGTGCAGCAGCTTCACCAAATGTTACTAATTGTGCAACAAATAAACGCATAAGATGCTATATGTGTGGTTAATTTATAATATACGAGTATATCAAAAGTTATTAGTTCTTTATTAATTTCAAATCAATATTTATTTATGGTATAAGTCAATACATTAAAGTTTTATTATAAAACAAATTATTTAAATAATAAACAAAGTTTCTTTTAAAAATATTATAACAAGTATAATTATTTGTTTCAATGTGTGATCCTAAAAAAAGTCGTATTTTGAAACAATGCTGTCAAAAATGTTCAAATAATGTTTGTAATGAACGTGGTATTAAAACTTTTATATGCAAACAAATGGTTTAAAAAGCAATTTCGTCTAAATTTACTTATTTTTAATTAATTAAAGCTTTTTCTTCAAAATTTTCATGTGTGTGTCTCAGAGACACATGTTGCTAGGACTTGTAATATTTTATGTTGGTATTGTTAGGGTTAAACAAGTTCAGCGATCCCGAACCATATCGGATGTCAAAAAAAAAACACACACACACACACAAAATAATGGCAGTTCGACTGTCAGTCGAAGTTTTGTGTTTTTTGTGAAAAGTGTGCCACCAAATTTTTATTTCGCACATTAAAATTTTTTTGCGCAATATGTCATAGGGAAGTAAATAATTTTTAAACTTATCTTTTCATTCGTGTGCTACCACTTTTTTAAATAGTTAAAAGTGTGCGCAAAAAAAAGGTTGAGACACACTGCGTTAAGCTACGAGAAGAACTTATGTATGTAGGACTAACCTTAAAATTTTCCTGGCTTAGTAGGATGAAAACTTATGCTGACAATTAAAGATTCTAATGTGAGCGTAATTGTTTATTCTGTGCTTTAGAACACAGAAGAGACACAGAGAAAAGAATTTCCAAACAAAACAGAAAAACTATTTTGTACACCTCTTATAGCTGAATGTATGCAAGAAAACAAGGTTTACAAATTTATTTAACTCAAGCAAACGTTAAAGTTTGAGCAAAATATTACTTTAAAATGAACTGAAATTATGTTGATGATAATAATGATTGTAGTCCTTGATATAATTTACACAAGAGCGAGGCACACTATAATCCAACACTCAAATACAAATGATGCTGATAATAAATACTTCAACATGCAACATTCTTACAAAAGCCATAGAATCATCGTTATCATCAGCAGTAACAACATTAAAATCAAAAGCAACAACAGCAGCTGCAACAAATAGCAACTAAACAAATAAATAAACACTGGGGTCACGTTCTAATGTTGTAAAGTGGCTTTGGGGCAAGTTGCAAGTTAGTATTTTATTGTTTGTTTACATGTATGTAAGTGTACGTGTATGTATGTATATGCGTAAGAATCACAACACTTTTTTTATCTTTACAAGCACAAACTCGATTTATTTATATGTCTTTCACACATTCATACACACCCTTACATTCTTGTAGCTGGATATATTTTGTTACTCTGTTTCTCTTATAAGCAGATGTAAATTGTAAAAGATTTTATTTAATTTTTGTTTCTTCCATTTTCCTCAAAGCTTTTGCATAAGCTAAATTGCTGGTTTGTGTGAAGGATTCTCTAACATTTCTTTGCTGTTGAAACTAAGAAAATTTGTTTGATTTAAATAAAATTAAAAAAAAAAATAATAATAAATAAATAAATAATAAAGTAAAATAAAATGTTTTCTTACTTTTTTTTGTCATTTAACAAATAAAGTTGTACAAGCGGTCTGTAGCTGTGCACACAACAAATTTATTGTGGCTTTAGAGTTTAAGATATTTTATTATTTTTTTATTTTAAACTACTAAGAAATTGTTCTTTTTTTGCAAGAGAGATACTCAATATTTTTTAATGAAAAAAAAAAAATTAAAAACTAAATTTCAGACGTACCATAATAGACAAATACATTTTCATCTTACATACATAAAAACCTTTTCTTTTTCTTAATTTGTAAATTGTTGTTTAATATAAAAAAAAATTAACAAAAATATCTTTTATATAAACAAAATGCTGACAGAATTATTTTAATTCATAAAAGAAAATTAAATAAATTTCATCTACCAAAAAATACCCCCAAAAACTTCGCTTTGACATATTCGTTATTTCTGTAAACAATAGCATTTCTGTATTCATATATTTAGATGAACATTTTATGTTTAAAAAAAAAGTAATAAGTAAGCCTTTTAAGTGGCTGACAGACTATCAGTCATTCCACGTCAACCATGCGGGTGTATGTGTTTTTTTTGAAAATGGACGTAACACGTAAGTTGTGTGTGAATTTGACAAAAATCTAAACTAGTTTGATTTTTATGCAAAATTTGCTGTTATTGCACCACTTCTTTAATTATCTTTTTTTTTTGGAGTAAAGTTCAATGCACTTTGCGGAAATTTTAAAAATAAAAATTGAGGAAACAAATTTGTTCATTAATATTTTACAGTCCTTCATCCAAATAAGTTTTTTTTTATTGATAGTACCAATGATGCAGCAATTAAAAGTTTTTGGTTACATCACCTTATTTTTTTTCTTGATAAAAATGCTTTACCGACAGCAAAATGTATTATTTTCATTTAATGTGTTTTGCCGACGGTAAATTGTAAGTCTTTACACATTAAGAAACTTACATAAAAATGAGATTGATATCAATCTTTTGATGTGTGTATCATCCAATTAAATTCTTTCACCAACACAAATGCATGATTTAACGTTGAATGATTGATAATTTAACACCCACATTACTAACAACTCGAAATTAGGGTGGTTTCTTTGTAATTGCCCTGCTATTTTTGAACCAAATATTTAGATTTTTGCATAGATATATTTGTGTTTGCCCGTTTTGTATTTAAGACGCAACGAATAAAGATGCTATCGGTTTTAAACTCGTAACTTTGACACTTATTAATCGACCTGGAAAAGGTCAATATTTATCTGAAAACAGCAACAATTGACAGATTGATACGTTATACATTTCTGTATATTGTGTAAGAACTTTAAAAAGTTTGCTTCATTGCTTACACAGATAGAAGGACATTGATAAGTTTATTCTGCTTTTTATAAAGATCTAGAATATATAATATATAGAAATTGCAATCTTAATATATATATCAGATATGACATTAAATAATTTCAACTCTTAAGAACTGTAAATTGAAATTAATAGAATTTAATTTATAGTTGGCAGTAAATGTAATTCTTCCCATATATACACAGAAAAAAATTTTTTTTAATTAAATCAGCGCAAGCGAAATTTAATTCCCTCAAACATATTCTAGCGCTACAACAAAAAAAATAAATTACGAGTATATAAATAAAATTAATTTTCTGCTTGTTTGTTTGTTCATTATAAAAATTTTTATTTTCAAGCGGATTTGTCTGAAATTTAATATATATAGTCTCTGTGCTTCGAGGAAGCCCATTTTTACGTCCACTTTTTAACAATTTTCACGCGTCACTGTTCAAAAAGATGTGTGCCATGAAATTATACTTTGAATTATTTTATTTACCACTTTGATTGACGCCTCTGATAATAATGGAAGCAAGAACATATGTCACTCTATAAAGTAGAGAATGGCTGTATTTAATTGGATAGGTTTTTTAACAATTAAACGCATTTCTCTAAAAAATGAAGCATCATTCTCTAATGATATCGACTCACGTAATAGAAAACGGGGCGGTCGAGACCGAACAAAAATATCTAGTAATGTTTAAAACAAATTTGTTGTTTGATAAAATTTTAATAAACAAAATATAAACATACATATAAACAGCGATAAATCTTTATTTAAAACAACCAATATCTGTTGTTAGTATTGCTTTTAATTATACATTGTTGATTCTGAACATTTAAGCGAATGACTGTTTTTGACATTATATGAGGCCGGCTTTTTTAAGTAAAATAAATATTCTCACTATTTATGGACTACGATTTCATTCATATGACATTTTTCCCAGGTTTTATTAACGTTTTATCATGAATAACTGCGGCGGTATTTGCATAATCATTGCTTATAACGGGAACAAACGACACTTGTTCATCATTTATTAAATAATTTCAAAGGATTTTACTTCTTACTATTATTTTTAAAATACCTTTAATACATTTTAAACACTGTTCAAATGATGTTGCAATAAAAGTATTCTACTTAATATAATTTTTTTAAAAGATCAAAATGCTTATAGAGGAAAGAAAAACAGGAGCTTACGCACAACTTTTATTTGTATGAAATTAAATGTTATTTTGTTGGATTAACATTTTCCCCTTCATGTTTTTTTTTTTTTTTTTTTGTTTGTTTCTATTTCTACAGCACACAGACAGTATTTAAAATTTATATTAAACGAGCTGTAAATGCATAAAACACATAAAGAAATATGACTGAGCAACAACAACAAAGAACAAATAAGAGTAAAACTACAATAGCAAACATAAAAAAGAAGTTAAATAATAAAGAAAAAAATATAATAAAAAAAAAAAAGAAATAAAAGAAGAAAAATAAAGAAAATTTAACGTCATGTTAAAAACTACTTATGTGAGGTAATGACGTGCATAAGAAATTACTTTCTTGCAATTTTATGTTGTTTGTTTTTTGCTTTTGTTTTTTTAATCTCTCACACATTTAAACCTTTTGAACGTACACTATGCACACAGAAAAATTATACAAGTATACACGGTTTTGGACCAGAACAACTGTTTCTGAAGTGTTTTTTTTTTTTTTTTTACTTGAAAACTTTGGGGAAAAAAAGTTCATTATTTTTTTGTTAGATAACTGTAGTGATCGATATCTCGTAAAGTATTGATCAAACATTTGGAAATATATGTTCGTTGTCAAGGTGACATTGCACAGTAAAAAAAATGATTTTTTTTTTCTTTGGTTCATTAGGTTGTGAGTTACAGGGTGTTAAAACGCCAAAACTTCCTGCATGATAAGAAATTGGCGTCAAGATAAGATTATGAAAATCGATTCCTAAAGTTTTTCGCCAATAAGAACCAAGACTTCTTTAAGAGAAGAATTATGAAGCATATTTTACTAAAATTAGACAATCCGAAAAATGTTAAATAAATCTTGAATTTCACGCCAAAAAATTGATATTTTTTTCCCAACTTATTATTTGATTTTACGCAATTTCCCATTAAAAGTTACTTAAAAACGTAACTACATCTTTTTTAAATCAATCGTTTTTTTAAGCTAGATTTAGCCTTTTTTTCTCGTATTTAGCCTCACAATTTATGATTTAGCCTCTAGCTTTTTTCCTAGCCTTTTTTCTTTTTCCAAATAGCCTTAAATAGCCTTTTTTGGAAAAATGAAAACAAATCATACATAAACAAACTAAAACAAGCTAGAGTAATATTTTTGATAAAACTTTAATTTATAAATTGATAAATTGATCGAACGAAAGTAATTTCATAAGTAAAGAAAAGTATTTGGCTTCTAAATAAAAAGGCACTTTATTCATAATTGATTAAATTATTTTTTCACTTAGTGTCACCGTTTAGTAATGCTAAGGCTGCTCACTTTTGAGTACGATAAAGCAAGCGAAATATCAGAATATAAATCGCATTAAAAATCAAAAAATTAATTATTACTTAAATTAATTTTAAATATTGTTTTTTAACACTGAAGTTGAAAAATAAATGAGTTCCCTTATAAGTATTTAAAGCCACGTGGAAAACGACATTAGTTTTCTTAGTTTTTGATATTACGATTTTCTTTTTTGTGTTTTTTTATAAAAACTATAATTAAGACTCTTAATTAGGCCTGATTTAGCCTTTTCTAGCTTTTTTTTTAAAGGATATATAGTTTTTTTTTAGGTCCTGGCAACGCTGATTGTAATAAAAAAAACGATTTTTATGCAAAATTTGAAAAATTTTTAATTGAAAAAATTATTCAAAATAACGGTTGTTTTTTTGATAAGCATATAATCTCATAAGTTTCAAAGAAATAAGTCATATTTTATTGAAATCTATACACAACTTTTAATTTTATTGACAATTAAGTGATGCTACTTTATGCACTATATGCGTGTAGCAGTATCGCACCTGTCCTCAACTCATCAAAGAACGAACGTATATGCCAACAGTTGTTCTTAGAAAAATAATGTTTTTTTTTTGTGTGATAGATTGTGAATAAATTTGGAAGTGTTCATTGTTTTCGCTAAAATATTGCTCGTTTTGTTTAAAACTTATAAGGCTACATGCCTCGATAAAAAAACGGTGGTTTCTTGCTCTCTTCTGTTTTAAATAATTTTCGGAAAGATATTGATTGCCATTAATGGCAATTGTTATGATATAAAAATGAAATGCAGTAATGGCAACACAAAGAAAAATTTTAATTGATTAAATGCACAGATTTTAATTGTTATTCAAGGTCAGTATCTAATTGTTGTATTAAATTTATAATTGTAAGTGAGTTAAACACTTAACAGTAACAATACACAGCATCCCAAGCTTGGTGACACAGATTATACTAATGAGAAGAAAGGGATTTCTCCAAAAGTGATCGCTCCACCAAACCAGTGTCTCGGGTTAATATCAATATTTCTGTATTTCAAATAATATATTCAGGTATGTTCTGAAATCACGGAGATTTTAAAATCACGCAAAGTGAAATTTTTAAGTCTTAGTAGCTTATTTTACTGTACTCTGTCACGAGCTTAAAGCTCTTATGTTTTGTTTACAATAAAATTTTGCTTAGAAAAAGCAGAACAAGAAATTAAAATCACGAAAATTTAAAAAAATGTTTCACAAAAATTAAAATTAATTAAAATAATTAATTTTTATTTTTTGTAAAAACTAATAAAAAAAACAATTAAAATTAAATGTGTAAGCATTTTGTTAACGAATTGCAAGCAAAATGCTTAAAAGGTTCCGAATGATTTAAAATCATAAAGCAATTAGTTGACCGGTTTTAAATCTGGAGACTTCAAATGATTTTGTGCACAGAACATTGCCTTTTCTCAAATATTTTTTTTACAACATATTTATTTATCTATTTAGTATATTAAAATATCTTTTAGCTTTTAATCGTACGTAGTGCGTATGGGTGTGTGAATGTACGTATTTGGTTGTCATAACAGATTCTCTCTTTCGGTGTATTTTTTATATTGCGTATACGTACGAGTACATGGGTTCATGAATTTACTATTTACTGCTAGTGCACTTTTATTTATTTCTGAATACGACAATGTATTTACATGCATAGATACTCGTATAAGGATAATTCTTATGAGTTTATGGATGTGCGTATGTATTTATATTTCTTACTTTTTTTCTATTTGAATGTACATTTTTAAGTGTATGCATTACTAATGGTTACAAAGTTGTATTTAAATGTTTCTAAGTGCTGAATCTTTTATGTGTGTCCGTATGTGTATCCATCCATACATTCGTTCATACATTATCTTTTTCATGTATGCAATTGTTCGGTTTTAACTGACAAAAAATAGGAATAAATTTTTCTCTTTTAATATGTACATGCAGACATATGTACTCGTATGTATGTACTTAACAAATTTGTTTGTTGTTATTTTTGTCATTTGTAGTTTTTTTTTTAACTTTTATTTTTTATTTATAAAATTTTTCCCCTTTTATAGCATCAACGGAAATTGTTGTAAATCTTTAGTTGAGTGAAAATCGTTTTAAGAGCAACCGTAAAAAAATAAAAAGGAAAAGGAAAAATTCTTTGAAAGAAACGTGCATTTAATTCAAATGACTTTTTGATTGTTAAGCAGCAAAACTAAAAGAAAGCGAAGAATAATAAATAAAAAAGCACTGAAACTGTAAAAGTAAACTAAAAGTCCAAGTCATCTTAATGTCAAGTTAAACTAAGGGATCAAACAATATTACTGGTTAGGTTTTTATTTATTTTTTTTTATTCATTTTTAAAATATAAATATAAAATAATATAAAAAAAAATAAAAAATTTCACTAACTAGAATTTCACAAAGAAGAGCAAAAAAGTGAAAAATTTCAAGAAGAGGGCTTAAATTTTTTTAAACAAAATTAAATTTTCCTTTTATTAATAACACAAATATATAATAGATGATCTTAAGCACAGCAACTGAAAACTGATTCCAAAGTATTTTAGAACGGTAATTTAAATTCTACATTTCGTTGTTTTACATTCGCTCTAGTTATTGCGTATAATTATTTCCTAAATTTAAGACGTGATGTAAGATTTAATTGAAAACAGTTTTTTATAAATCAGAAATTTAGCTTTAATTTTATTTAATTTGTTCCTACATTATTTTTATAATGGGTTGTGGTGAAAAACTTTTTAAGTTTTCAAAAAATTATTCAAAATAAACAGTTATTTCTCTCCCGTTTTATTTTATTCTCTAAACATGTAATCTTTTTTCCTTTAAAAAAACGAGTAATAAATTAATATTAAAATTCATGCACTTCATTGTGAAAAAAACTGCCAGATTCAATGATTTGACAATTAAAATTCTATTTCGCAACGATTTTTTGTTAAATTTGGTATAATACAATAGTTACTAAATATATGTTCTAGGGTGCGGCAAGCTCTCTTTTACGTAAGTCAGTTAGAAAGTTGCCAATTCCTATAGAAGAAAGCGGGCTACTTGTTAAAAAAAGTAGAAAGTTGTTCATCGACTTCAATGGAAAAATTATTATTATTAATATACAATTCAATTTCAATTGCATCAGCATCCAATTGACATTATTGAGGCTAGTTGAAAATAATTATAGCAGTTTTCACTCTTAAATTCAAACTACCCTTGCCATTCTTGCAGATATTACAAGTGTGTCAAAAAATTTTAAATTTTACACCTCACAACAACAAAATATATGAAACTTAGATTTGCACCGGCTTACAAAATTCCCAAGGCTGAAAATCATTGCAAAAAGCAAACTCAAAAAGTTTGCACCATCAAAACAGCTGAACGAAAAAACAACTAAAGTTCAGAGTTATCAAATTGTACGACGGTAGTAGGCGACATGTAAACTATCAACGTAGGCTTAAATCAAATTTAGGTTTGGTTAAAAAAAAACTTCTAAAATAAAGAAAAATTATAGTTTTATTTAAAATTCCATGAGTAAAAACAAAATTACAAGAAATTTCATACAACAATTGAAGTTTATTGTGCATTGTAAATTTTAACGACGGTGCAGCGCGGCTTAGCTAATGTCGATTTTATTGCTAGCGTTTTAAACCAGAAAATTTATGATTTTGTTTTTTTCTGTTAACTTTGGCATTGCCTTTGGTCCAAGAATTTACTTAATACGCAAATTTAATTTAAAGGAAAAAATATACATGAGTGTTTTGTTTATATTTATTCTCTATGGAATCAGCTGTCATGATTTTTTTTTTTTTTTTGCTACAGTCGTAGAAAAGGTCTCTCGCGCATTGTAGCAAAAAATAGGTGGAAATTTGATTTAATTGCATATATGCCAGCAAGAGTGAATTCCGCTTATAATTCATATTAACATACTACTTATAGACTTAAGTTATTATAAATATAACGTTAAGTAGTTGCCTAAAATTTTACAACTAATTTAACAAAAAATAAAAAAAAAATTTATTTCAATAGCATTTCAAGATTGCTCAATAAATATTCTTATAGACAGGACTTAAAATTTGATATGCTAATTTTTTTTTTAAATTTTGAGGTAAGTTTTTAAATTCCAAACTTGCAATATGTTCAATTCTTTGCTTATTGGATATGTCGACTGTGTACATAAATATTTTCCCTGTTAGTTTTAAGTTCATAGTGTTGTCACTACTAAAGATTGAGAATAGAAGAAGACCTAACACGCAACCTTGTGGAGCAACGTGCTCTACATTACATACACAAATTTTGCTGTTATTCTATTTACCAAATAGCTTTTTAAAATACACAATTCCTTTCCCTTAATACCGTAATTTTCACATAGTATTTCATAATCTACAAGATCATAAGATTTAGATAAATCATAAAATATACCAGCCGCATCACTAAAACCGAAAATCGTTATACCTAAGCCGGTGAAAGAGCTCTACTGTCAAATATTTTTATACAAATTATTTAAGAAACCAATTTAAAATACTTTATCCATCATACATCTCTACAATTATAAAAATTAACAAAATGTATTCCCCAACGGCGGAAACCATCCTGTATCACACCAATTTTACTCGTGCATTAACCGCGTTCAGAATGTGAGGCTAGTAGTTGAGTGTAAATTTAATGTCAAGTTTGCAAGTTGAATGAGTCTTTTTCACAAGCTGTATCTACTTAAGCTCTCCAGTAATGCGATTCACTATTCAATTATAGATAAAAATGTTTGCTTAAAAACAGTTCAAACTAAAATTAAAGAGCTTGTGATTCAGTGTCAGCTATGTGGTTAAATAAAAGCCAAAATCATGTGTTACTTAACGGAAAAATAAAAGTGAATGTTTCTTAAATTAAAAAAAAAAATATAATAAATAAGTAATTTTTCTTTTATGGTAGTTTGTAGCCTTTTTGGTTGTTGTACTCGGTATTCAATTAGTGATGAATTTTTAACTCCTAATGTAAGCCGAAAACTACTGAATCACACATTCGTTAGTGCAAACAGAACAATATGGAGTTAAAAATAACATCGTGTCGAACCTTAAAAAGTTACTGAATGGCATACTGTAATCTTGTAGTTCTTCCCTTCCACTTGTAAGAAGTTATTGTCTACTCCGCGGAATTGTTTACTTAGACTTTTACACTTATTCAATAAAAAAAATCTTATAACACAGAATAATTTAATAAAATGTATCTGTATCATAACTTAAGCTTGTCAATCAATAAATTCTGTTCAATCTGTATCACAAGTACAAATTAAATATTTTTATTCATTTATAGTTTTAACTTTTCTGTTTAAAATTCCAAATAAAACTTTTTTAATATCCAAAAAATCTTTAAAAATTTATATTTCCTTCTGCTACTTTAAATTGTAATTGTTTTTTGTACTTTTCTACTTTTTCATTTACTCTTCTGCCAATAAATAAATAATTTCAATTAAAAAAAAAAAAGAAAACATTTTCAAAACAAAAGTTTATTCTCAATTATAAATAAATAAACCAATAGGTTTAACACTTACTATAATTGAATATTTTTTACAAATGAAACAAATAACACCAAAAGAATGTAATATCAATAACAACAACAGCATAAATTTTTGTAATACAGTATGTAGATACTTGTTTTAAATGCAATTAAAACTAGAAATGCCAATTGCATACATGCAGAGTATCAAAAACATAAGAAATCAAACAAATACGTATACACACCTACGTATGTGCATACGTATACATAAATACATGCAATTTCATATTCTCTTCTTAGAAAAACAGCAAGACTATCGAGACTGTAATAGCAATGAAATGTATTGATGTGTTTTAAAACAAACACAAAAATATTGTGTGTAAATGTGCAAAATATAATATTTTTGTATGTACGATATGTACGAATAAATTTAAAAAAAAATTTGTACTTCAAAAGGACCTAAAGCATTTTTTTTTTTGTAAATATTCACAAAGTTATTTTGATATATAAAACAAAGTATACCTATTATAAAACACGCCCATTTTTATGCCCACTTTTTAAGTTTATCTAAATCGATCCAGTGGACTTGCCTAAATTTTGTTTTAAGTGTTCGTTATAACCCAAATCAGATTTTTCCGGAAGGAAAAAAACTATTTTGCTTTGAATTTTTGTGATAAAATCTTTTCGCATGTAATTTGAATATAAATTGAAGTGATGAGGAAAAAAGATAATCTATTATTAGAAAGAAAACTTATCAGGAAAGTTCCGATATATTCAAGTTACCGAATATAAAGTATTATATGTACCGAAAAAAATTAAATTGGCAGCTACATTGAGATGTTTAGCCCAGGGATTTTATGAAATCAGCATGTAAAACGACTTTAATTTACAACTGTGGTGGGAAATTATTTGAAAAATTCTTTCTAAGACTCTTAGGTCAATTATAAATATGCCCCAAAATATTTTTAGAAAGAAAATTTGTTTTTTTTTTTTTTTGGGAAAAAATTCACTTAACCAGTATTCCACAAGTTTTTTTAAATTGGTCTATATTTGTCCCATTATTTTTAAAATTTTTCTTTATTACTATTTTTTTAACACTTCTTAGTCGTTACCTAAAATGGTGACGACAAAATCATAGTCGTTTCAATACAATATCGCAGTCGCATTTTCTTACAAAATACTAATTATAAACAAACACTTATGATAAATAACGATTGCGACAACTGGAATACTAGTAATTTAAAGCCGTCGACAATAAACGACGTGGTGATCTATTGATTGCGACAACTGGAATGGGGTGTTTAAAAATCCGTAGTTCAACCCCCGGTCAGGACCAAAAAAATTGTTTTTTTTTTAATATGTTAAATTTTTTTTTTTTTTTTTTTGTTATTTTGATATAAATTTTTTGAATAAATATTTTTTTTTAATATTAATTTGTGCTAATTCTAGAATTGGGTATTTTAAATTTATTTTTTTCGTCAGAAAGAATAAAAATTGAATATTATTTTTTCAATATTAAGATATTGGTTGGAAAGTTTGTTTATTCAGTTTAATGCTTACTGAGTTTTTTGTTTGAATATTTGAATTTTTTTGAAACTGTTGACAAATAATTCTTATTTAGTTAATGATTTTTACAACGTTAAGGTTCTAGCGTTTAAATGTTGGAAGTAATCTACTGAGGATTCAGAGTAGTGTCTGATGAAATATGGTATCCCCTTCGGCACTTATTTTACTGAATAAGTAACTCATGAGAATATCATGAGGAAAACAATAAATTTCAAATAACCCAACACAATTCTGGAATTAAACACAAATAAAAATTAATATTTTGTTAATCTTTTGAATTCCAAATAAAATTATTACATAATATTTTTTACCTCTATTGACTTTTTTGTTTATATATATTTATTACATTATAAAGCGAGTTAAAATTTTTTTAAAATTTTTTTTCGAAATTCAGTTAAAAATCATTAACTCGCCACTCAACACTTCAGCCAAAAAGCTCAGTTGAGTTTGAATGATTTGTTTTATGTTCACTTTATTTATTTATGGTAGCAGAAGAGGCAAAATAGAAAACAATTTATTTTCAACCATATTTTCTCATTTAATTAAATATATTATGTTTATGGTAATCATAACATGTTTACTACAAACATAATTATGAATAAATTCAACCATATCTATGACGGCAAACATAGTATGGTTAAAAATAACTAGAAACAAGTTTATCGTGTAAATAATGGCGTTTTTTTAAAGAGATGTAAGATGGACTTCGAAGAGAATACGCTGCGTTACTTTACAATAGACTTACTGATGCAAAATTTACTCATATAAATCGCATGGGCTGGAACAAAGCAAAGTATCTCGGTTCTGTCTAGAAATAAATTTAGTGTTGAGTTGATGGCCTATGTTAGAGAAACAGCACGTTAGTTTAAAGAAACGTTTGTTTGTAAGAAACTATCATTTTCTTGAAATAACTTGTTGTGGAAAGAGGTCTCGCAGTAATTTCATTGTAATCCTGGCTGTATGCGATGTGGCACCGTTTTGTAGATACCACATGTTAATTAAGCCCAAAACATGCATTTGTGGCGTTAAAAAATTTTCAATCATATCACGATATCGCTCCCCATTCACAGTTACTTTACGCCGGTTTCATTTTCAAAAAAGTAAGGTCCAATGATTCCACCTGACCAAATTGCACACCAGACTGTCTCTTTTAATAGATGCAAAGGTGACTGATGAATAATTTAAGGGTTTTCCATTGCCCAGAACCGAATATTCTGTTTATTCACATATCCATTCAAATGAAAATGTGCCTCGTCACTCATTATGATTTATTTATGAAAATCGGGGTTGTCATGGGCGAGCTGTAGCATCCTATTGGCATATGGACGGCATCGTAAATGGTCTTGTGGAAGAAGCTCTTGTGTCAATTGAATCTTTTATGGAAACAAATGCAAATCCTTGTGCAAAATTGTGGCCAAAGTTGTTCTTTGAAGACCAAGCTCCTGAGCACGGCGTCAAATTGAGGTTGATGGATTATTTTGAACACTTTCTTGAGCAGCAGTAATGTTTTCAACCGATGTTGCAGTACGATGTGGTCCATGCTTGCAAATATCACCCACAGACCTTCTTTCTTCGAAATCATGCACTACACCATAAATAGTGCGTTTTGTTGGCACCTTGTTTCTCCCAAAAATTTCACGTAACCTTCTCATTGTCACAGTAATCGATGATTGATTTTGTAAAATGTTTTAACGATTAAAACACGTTGCTTTATCGAATATTTTTCCATATTGAATTTGCCACGTGTCTACTTCACGACTGCCAAATATGAACTGTCAAGGGTATTGTTTACCAAAATGGCGGACACCCTGTATTAAATAAGTATTTCATTTCTACATGAGAAATGAAAATGTTTTTTTTTTAATGAAAAATCATTTTTTAAGAACTGTGACCACACAATCTTTTTTTCGCAAACCACCATACTTAACAGTTCCAATCGGAATTTGTAGAAGTCAAAATCGGAATTAAACTCAACCCAATGTATAAAGGCATGTCAAAATATTTTGTTTTTATTTTTATCTTTTTTTTTTGAAAAAAAAAAAACCTTAAAGTTCTTATTCAGAATTTCTAGTCAAACAAAGCAATAAAAATAAATAATATATGAAAATATATTGATGAATGCCAACCCAAACATACACGTATTCACACGTAAAAATAAAAAAAATTAAAATGTGCCAATAATAGAAAATGATACGTACAATATACAAAATATGTCTATCTAAATATAAAATGTGTAAATTAAACAAAATACAGAGTGTAAAATAAATAAAAAATTTATTTTTTGTAATTTCCTTTGCAATTGAGTAAAATTTATATTTGCTCATACCATGTTTGTGTAATAGAATAATATCTCTATGAAAATAAAAAGCATTTTTTTTCAAATATGAAATCGAAATAAATTGACACATCAAAGGAAAAAAATAATAATATTTGCCTCAAGTTTAAAATAAACAATTGAACTATAAAGTAAAGCTCACTTTTGTTTAAAAATAAAAAGTCGTAGAGTATTTTATCAAGTTTCCTAGTTAAAAGTTTTATGTTTCATCCACATTAGACAAATTTTTTTCCAGCTGAGATACGCTCAGTCTGTAAGGGGTCGATAAAAGTCTGCTTTCTTTGTAGTTATGCCATCAAAGTCATCTTAACTCTTGGCTGAAGATATACGAATAAAATACACCGCCGAGTGCAATACTTCCCTCAGAAAATTAATTACCGTTAATGCTTCAGTCCCCGTTAGGCTAATTACGAAAATAAGAAATAATATGAGTAAAATACTTCGTCGAGTTAAATGCTGCACCCTCGACTAACTAACTACCATTCCATAAAAAGAATTAAATCCGAATGCTTTGGCTCCCGATCGGCTAACTACGTCAACATAAAATAATACGAGTGAAATACTACAATCACATCTACAGGAACAAAGTTCGTGTGGAAACAAAAACTCTGCTCCCCGACTTGTTGTTAAACTTGATCTACTTAATGAGAATTATAAGTGTAGTTTCGTACGACTATGATATCATACAAGCTGTACGCTACAATAAAATAATATTTTCGCAGGCACTGATTAAATGAATTGAACATTTTCTCTACTTTTTCCGTACGTCTTCATCATAAATTTTACTTGATAAGCAATTTTCGATTATCCTCTAACTCAGTTAATTTTAAACTTTGAATAAAGTAAATAAATGTCGTTTAAAGATATAATTAAAGAGCTTGGTCTTCTTAAGTACACATGAGTTCCAAAGAGCTTAAGTGCTGTTTCTGCAACACAAGCGGTCAGCTCTTCTAAAAAATTTATGCAACAAACACTAAATTTGCTAAGTACATATGAGTACATACTTTTCATATACAATTTTTAGATGAATTGATTGCTTGCTTTGCTTTTTATTAGTTAAATACTTTTCTTTCAAAGTTATATTCGGCCATTCCAAATTTTAAATACACTTCGCTATACTAAGCAAATAGTTATTTCAGAAGCAGTTAGTCTTCTAAGTTTTCTATGGGGTAAAATGCAGACTATTTTGGGACTTATTTATTTATTGGCTATACAAATTTAGAAAACAATGAACTATATTCCACATTTTTTTTATTGGGTTTAGTTTTTCTATTTATGACATTTTCACCTGAAAAGTAAAAAGTTATTTCATTATGACTTTTTATCCTGAATTCCAAATGAAATAAACAGGCTTAGCAACTGATATATTAATCGGCTATATATCAATTTTCTTATTGGATGAAACAGATACAATTGCAAGACTGAACATTTTTCGCCTATTAGATCTCCCATATCGAAAATAAACCTGTCAGGTATTAGTCTTAGCAATAATATTTTAATCTTACTGAAGTTTACTGCATAAATACTAGTCTTGGGTAGTACACGAACGAACAATTCACATTGTACCATTCACATATTTGAAATGAACGAACTAGTCCGTGTTTTGAATTCCTATAGTTCATTTGCTTGCTGATCATTTAAAATGAACGACCTATAAATGAAGGAACGAACTAAACTTAAGCAAAAACAAAGACGAAGGAACGAAAGTTTCAAACTATTTTCTTTTACAAAAATGGTATTTAAAACAAATAAACTGAAGAAGAGAAAATGTATATGCATGCTAAAAAGCTTAATTTTAAAATTAAACCTTAATTTTTTTTAGCCATAGTGACTAAAGTACTTTTTGAATTACATTACTAATAAAGAAATGGAAAACTAAATTTAAGAATTTTTCGAATTTTGTTTTGTTATTTTGCTTTCTATTCCTTTTAACCACTATTCGATATCATTTTACATAATAAAGAACGTTCAATGACAATCAAAAATATAAGTGATAAAGATACAAAAGATAAAATGAACTAAATGAACGAACTATTCCTTTTTAATTGTTGAACTAAGAAGAGCGCTCATTAAAATGAACTACAGAGCACAAGTCTAATAAATATGTATTCAACCCTATTCTGCATTAGAATCGAAAGATAGTATTCCAACAAAACATTGAATCGACAGAAAAAGAAGAAGAGAATAATGATTTTATTCCAGCAAAATAAGACATTTTGTAAATATTTTTTAATAATATGTAGTCTTGTGAAAAAAATAGTGATAAATAAGATAATTCCTAAAATAAATTTAAACCAAATATAAAAACTTTAATCATTAATTAAATATATAATTTAACTGTGGAAAGATAAAAAATGCAGTATATAAAAGTATTAGTGCCGAAACTATTCCTGTGTGAGAATTCTGTAATCCTTTTTTTCATGCAGTGGTATTTTTAATTGGTGACCCCACTGCGTTCAAAAGTATGTCCCCTTTTTTCCTGGGACGCTTATGGTATCCAATACGCAATGTCGTTCTTTGTTACCATCGAATTTACAAGTTTCCTTATTGCTCCGGTGTTGCTGTTTTTACCTGTAATAAATTTAAAATTTAAAATGTAAATAAAAAGACGTGAGTGAAGTTAAATATGCCGAGTTAGGTATGTTTTTTACGTAAAGCGTTACGTCAAAAACATATTTAACGTTAGAGTAAAATATGTTTTTGACGCAACGCCTTATGAATAACATATTTAACTCTAAAGTTAAATATCTCTTAAGCTTTAAAATATATTTAACTTAAATATGCAGTGAAATGTCGATTTATCAAAAGTAAATATACGAAAAATTAAATTTTAAATTTTAAATATCATAATTTAATCTTAATTCGTGCTTAGTTCAAAATTATGTTGGTTTGCAAAATGCATTATTTTCCATGATATTATCATAGAAAACTTCAAAAAATTTTTTACTTAGTACAATAAGTACTAAGAGGGAAAGCATATCTTTACAACTGTTTCATCGAACGCTACTCTGAATCTTCAGTAGATTACTTCCAAGTCTTGTTAAATTCCTGCCCAAACATTTGAATACTTATTATAGATATGTATACATACATATGTTTATAATAATTTAAAAAAAAATTTTTGTCAATAATTGTAGAAAAATATCAATACTAAAACTATAAAAAAAATTAAAGTATTAAACTAAAATGACATGACATCAGCATGTTTATGAGAGACTTGGCATCAAACAGCACTATATTGAGAGTAAATAGCAGGTACAGTACTATTGAAAAATAGTAGTGAGATCCCTGAAATGAATTTGTGAATTTTTTTACAAATTTTTAAATATTCAACTTTTCGCCAAATAATGTAGTTTTTTTACTAAAAACTAATTTTCTTTTTGTTTATTTAAAATTTATTTTGATGTTAAAAAATTCTAGTTTTTTCTTATCAATAACAGAGGAAAAATTAACACAATTCCTTCACAATAGACAACTTTTTAATTCACAATTAAATGAAACAATTCAAAATAATAAGAAAATTCTGCAAGAGTGAATAATAGCAATTTGCATATTAATCTATATTTCTTTCCGCGAAATTTTCCTTTCCGTGTGGAAACAATAATACGACCCAATATATTTCGTTTATTTCTTGTGTTTATAAACTTAATTTTTTTTCTATAATTATAAATATTTTTAAAAAGAGTTTATAAACGATAATATATCTGAAATTAAATGTGATAATTTTTTTTAATATGAAAATTTTGAGGTGCGCGGTACGCGTTGTATGATAGTAACCAATTTTGCAAAAAATTAAAATCTGAAAAAAATGCTTGCGAATTTTCCATAATTTTTTCACTTTTTTTATAGCCAAATTTTTAAAAATAATAAGAAATTTTAACTATAATATCACTAAATCAACTAAGGATTATTATTTTTCTTTCTTTTAAATATTTCACATTAAGACTTCAAATATTCAGAAGAATATTGAAAAAAATTTTTTTTTTTTGGTAATTTAACTCAAACACCTGTTGTGTGTTTTGGTCATCTATGTATATGACTTGAAAGTTTTTGTTTTTTAATTTTTGAAAAATTATAAAAAAAAAATAACAATTGTCAATTGGGCGAATAGCCTCATAAGCTTCAAACTAAATAAAATAAGTTTTATTAAAATCGATTAAAATTTAAAGTTGCATTTTTGAAAAGTTGTCAAAAAATTTACAAATTCATTTTAGGGATCTCACTACTATTTTTCAATAGTACTGTACCTGCTGTTCACTCTCAATATAGTGGTGTTTGATGCCAAGTTCTTATTTGTCCACATTGACCAAAATCCATCACAAACATGCTGATGTCATGTATGACAAAATTTTAGTATTTTTTTTAAATTATTATATATAAAAATTTGTAATTTTCTTTTTCGTATATTTATTTTTGATAAATCGATATTTCACTGCATATTTAAGCTAAATATGTTTTCAACAAATTAAACTTAAAAGTTAAATATGTTTTAAACATAACGCCTTACGTGAACAACATATTTAACTCGGCATATTTAACTTCACACACGTGTATTGCATTTTCTACTTTTATTTTTTAATTGCATACACAAAAAATCAGCCAAAAAATTACTAGCAATCGTAAAAAATTCGATTGAAACAGAGTGCAACAGAACAAAAAATAAATAAAGCTGTCAGACGGATGAAATTTCGTAAAATACCGAAAATCCCAAACGGAGAAAATTCCGATTCGAATCAAAATGCGGAATAGAAGTGAATGTGACGTAATTTTTATATTTAAAATATCAATGTTCCTTAATATTGCAAAATAGATTGTAAATAAAGGAAAATTTATTATAAAAAAATATAAATTTTAATCTTTTTTCTAAAAATTAAGTCTAAACAAAAGTGGCTTATACAAAGATTTTTTATGGGGAGAGTTCTTGATTTTACATTTAAAAAGAAAAAAACATTTAGATTGATCTAAAGATTCAAAAAATGTTTTGTGAATTAAAAACTTCCATGTTTAAATAAAAATATAGTCATACAGTTAACTTAGCAATTTATGTGTCTACCTATATATACAAGAATTTGTATTGCCAAAGAATGGCAATCCGACAGCTTTCCCTATTTTGTTCTCTTTTAATTAACTGTTAGGTTTTCTACCTACCACAACCAAAACATATATACTCGTAGTTTGTGCCAAAAGTCAATTTCCTAAGTTCAGCTGCATGATAGCTAAACTCTTTTCATGTAAAATTAATTTGATAGTTTTTGTTCAAAAAAGTAAAATACAGAGAAAAATCTTTTAAAATAATAAAAATTGGGTATTTTACTTATCACCAACATTCTGACAATCAAACAAGTTAAGGATAATAATTGTGCAATATTTTTAAATAAAAAATTCTAAAGTATTTAATATTCAACGCACTGTGAAAACTTTAATAATTTGCAGAAATGTAATAAAATTATAGATTTTTACACGATCCAATCTAACTTTTGAATAATTTAATTTTGACAAAATTGCCAAAAGGAAATAATAACAACAACATCTAAACAACATTTAGAAAACTATGTTTAAGTAGAAAATCACACAATTTGAATTTATAGCAATTTACCAAACACTTTGTTAAAAACAAAATTTATAAAATTGCCAAGTAAAACAGTAACAAAAACAAAATCAGAAGCCAGAATAAGAAAATGAAAAAGAAAAAGAAAAAAAAGTAGCCTACGAATTGAAACTAACATTTTGAAATGAAGTTTGGCGAAAATGTTTGCTTCAACACTTACTTTTACACACTTTAGTTAACAATAACGCCCAACAGCTAAAGATTTCCGCCGTGAAGAAAGATTCAGTGAGTGCAAAAGAACTAACCAAGTATTTCAAAATGCATTTTATTATTTAGGCAACAGTGTTTTTTTTTTTTTTTTTTTTTTTTTTTTTTTTTTTTTTTTTTTTTTGAGAGTGTGTCACTCAGTACAATAACGGTTTCCAATTTGCCACAAACGAAATAAGATTTCGTAGAAAAGTTTCCTTATTAAAGGACTTTCTTGCTACTTTTAGAGAGATAGAAAAAAAATAAAAGTTTTCAACCAAAAAAAGAAAAACCCCAAGAAGTGAAGAGTAAAGTGTGAAGCCAACTTTAACATGGAAGGTCTTTTTCAAATGAACTAGTGTAAACACGTGTGTGTATGTATGTGTGTACGGGCTTGTAAGTATATCTCACTCAAATTTATATTTACACATGCACCCAACTACAAACAAACGTTTTTAATAAAAAAAAAAAACTTTTTTTGCGAATTTATTTTGATGCTGTTTGGTTGTTAGGCTTTTTCTCATTTTGTTGTTCTATTTATGTACGTTCCACGGAAGTTCAGTACTGTGTGGTTGAACAAATTCTCTATTTGTGCTTGTGTGTGTTTTACTTTTTCGTTTATGGTAGTTTCATATGAAGCCTATGGCCGACCTACCAACCGTCATGTTGTCTTTACTAAAAAGTAAATTCAATACATGGCCTCTCGAAGTTTGAATTATGTTTCCTTTCGTTGTTCTGTGTGCTCTTGCCACTTCCGGTAAATGTTTAGTTTCTCTGCAGTTTCACATAATAACCAATGGCGTTCGTTGTTTGTTTCCTCCATTCAGTTTTGCGTATGCTTTTGCTACTGCTGCTGCCGAACATGCTGATGACTGTGGGTGTTATTCTTATTTTTTTGTTGGTGTTTCGCATTTTATTTTCGGTCGAGTTAAGGTTTTGGGCCAAAATAAAAATACCAACAATAGAAAGAGTTGTTGTATACACATTTTGTGTATCTGTTCATGGACTTCTTATAACTTTCTGTGACACACACATAAATAAATTTTGTTTAATTTTATAAAACCCACTCAAGCACGTTCCGTTGTGTTTGGTAAAAGTGGCATACAAAATATGGCCTTTATGGTGAATTGGTTTTATTTATATTTGTTTGCTACAATTTTCTGTTGCAAATAATAAAAAGTCTTAAAATAAATGTATATTACAAACAGATATCGCTCAAGTTTTTAATAAACTTTTTATTTTGTTTTATTTCTTTCACAGAGAAATACCTTTCTTATGGAACATCCTGCACAACAATACGAAAGGAAAATCGCATATTAAAGTGTGTAAGAACGAGGCTTTTACAAGCAAGGTAAGAGATTTATAAAATAAATGGTGCATTAAAATATGTTTCTTTTTTAAATCTGTTTTTGAGTTTGACTTCAAATGTTTTGGTAACTGTGAAAGGTGGATACATTTTAAATAATAAATAAATGTAATAAAAAAATTTAAATTAAGTAATAAAAAATATTGACAATTTTTTTAAATCATTCTTGCAGAGGCCTAAATAAGCTGACCAAAATAAATTTATCTATGACAAAAAGTAAAAAAAAAAGCAAAAAAAAAAAAACCAATAAATAAGAAAAAATTTATAATAATTTATTTTGAAGCCAATTGTTTTTAAATTAAAGCAGATAATACTGTAAAAACAGATGTGTTTTCATTATTAAAAGCGAAAGTTCTTACAATTCAACAGTTTTTTGACATTTAGGAAAGATAAATATCTACATCTCTTGGAAAGTTTTTGAAAGTAAAGGTTGTCAAGTTCGACACCACACAATGGTTAGAATATTTTTTTTGTGCTACCAACGCCAGTAGGCCTTTTCTCTAAAGTGAGGTGTGTGGTTAAAGAAAAATCAGTCTGTTTTGCTGGTTGTGTACGGAATTCATAATAGTGGTGAACAAGAGTTAAAAAAAATAAGATAAATTGACCTGAAAAAAGACTAGAGAAGCTAAATCACTCTGAAAAAAAAGCTTAAAATTCCAAATTCTCTTCAATTTTTATTACAAGTATAATTATGATTTTTATAAAAAACCAAGAAGAGAATAGAATATATCAAAAACTTAAGAAAATAAGGTCATTTTTCACATGGATTTAAATACTTATAAGCGAATTCAATTATTCTTTAACTTTAGTTTTTTGATTTCAATGCGATTACTATTCTTATATTTAACTTGCTTTATTGTACTACAAAGCAAGCAGCGATAGTACTAGACAACTAAATACTAAATTGATCATTGGTAGTTTTCTGCATGATTATTAACTTATTTATTTCGTTCGACCAATTTATCAATTTACATATCAAAGTGTTGTCGAGCATATTTAGTAAATTTTTTGCACCCTAAAGTAAATGAAAACCTTTTTTGTACAAATAATGCGACTTTTTCTGAAACAAATTTTAAATAATAGCAACTCAATTCAACAATACGTAGACAAAATATAAATTTAATCCAATTCAAGCTCGAAGTTTACAGAACAAGCTCATTTGTGTTCAGGAATTTCCTTCAGTCTTAGTTTGTTTTGCATATGATTTGTTTTAATTTTTCCAAAAAAGGCTGGGAAAAACACTAGAGGCTAAATTATAAACTTCGAGGCTAAATGCTAGAAAAAGGGCTAAAATGGCAATGTTGGTGTTGAATTTTTAGCTCCTAAAGTTACCTAATAATTATTGAATCGCAAATTCGTTAGTGCATAGAGCAAAATATTTAGTTAAAAATAACAACATGGCGAACCGTTTCTAATTTATTTCATCAATGCTTCCAGTAGCTTGAAAGTTCTGAATTTATTACCACTTTTTGGGCATTTATTACAAGTTACCGATAGTTAAAGTTAAGATTTTATAAGTCATATTGAAGCCTTTGGTGTGATATTAAATTTAAAATATCGATAAGTTAAATATCAGATATTGTGTCCTTAAATATCCACCTAAATTTGGAACCAAAGCACGTAAAGGGTGTTTTTTATAGACGTATCCAACAGTTGTGGCCGTATATCAGCAATAACACGGCGAATGTTGTCTTCCAAATGGTCAAGCGTTTGTGGCTTATCCGCATAGACCAATGACCAATTCACAGGTCCAAAACGTGAAATTAGGCGGTCACCAAACGTGTCTTTCAATAAATCGATTGTGGCACGAGCTGTGTGACATGTTGCGCAGTCGTGTTGGAAGCACAGCTCCTGGACATCATGGTTGTTCAATTTAGGAATGAAAAAGTTAGTAATCATGGCTCTATACCGATCACCATTGACTGTAACGTGCTGGCCATCATCGTTTTTGAAGAAGTACGGACCAATGATTCCACCAGCCCATAAAGCGCACCAAACAGTCAGTTTTTGTGAATGTAACGGTGTTTCGACATCCACTTGAGGATTAGCTTCACTCCAAATGCGGCAGTTTTGTTTGTTGACGTAGCCATTCAACCAGAAGTGCGCTTCATCGCTATGGACGTAGTGTGTGATACGTATTCCGCACAGAACCATTATTTTCGAAATAAAATTGCACTATTTGCAAGCGTTGTTCAGGCGTGAGTCTATTCATGATGAATTGCCAAACCAAGCTGAGAATAAATCAATTGACAGCTGTTAAATCGGTCGCCATTTTGAACAGTACTGCCAACTTAAAGTTCTATACGTCTATAAAAAACACCCTTTATAACAACCGAAAAGCTACGAATACAGTATACCACAACCAAAAAGTCACTTACTATCAATTTTTATTGGTTGGCTTACGTGGCGGCCTATCGGCCTTCAATTAGAAATTTTTGAGTTTTCTGCTTATTTTAGTTTTATGGAAATTTTAAGCTGCATATATGCGTAATGTGTGTGCACACTCTCCTATCAATGAAAATTTGTGTGCATGTACATACGATATCTAGCAGTTGTGTTTATGCACACGTAAGTATACTCGTATATGTATTAATTGTCTTATGTAAAGTGGGCTATAAATACAGAAATGAGGAATGTCATTTTTAATTTTTTTATCTGAAATTAAATAGGTTAGGTTAGGTTAGACAGGCCGCCCCGAATAGAGAAAAAAACAAAGGGTTCCTCCAATGTAGTCCCTTTTAGATCTCTGTATAGAAGAATGTCAAGACGGATAGCCATAGAAATAGAAGAGTGAAAGGAAATAGGGAGATAGTAGGGGAAAGAAAAGAAGATGATTGAAATGAAATAATTAATAGGAATTTTTACATGGTATTGGCCGGTGCTATACTCTATGAGTACGAATTCTTAGAGTAAGAAGAGCGTATATGCTCGTATAAAAACTCAGAGCAATCTGTTAGATATCTGAGTTTTGATTTGTAAAAAATCCCTTTAAATTACTCTGTTGAAAAGTAGGCATGTCCGACATAAAAGTACATAATGATCTTCCTTGAAGTGTACAGGAGAGGATTTCAGAGAAATCAGCTGGGAACAAATACATACGAGTATTTATATAGGGAATAAAAACATTAATTTTATTTATATACATAGACAATATATTTAGAATATGACGTTTAGAATTGGCTAATTTTACTTATTCCAGAGGTTTTTCTCTTTGGTGCATAAACGAGAATTTTGTCTTGGCTCCCAACTCTGGTCTTTGACAATGACATGGAATCTCTAACTTAAGAAATTGTCCTTATGCTGTATTAATTGTCATAGCAAATCAAATGAAATTAAGGTTATTCTGGGTACAGGAACATTGTAATTGCTTGTAATATATTTAAGCAAAAGCTTTGTGCATTCAAATATTAGAAGTATAAATCTCGTGTTAACTTTTAAAGTTAGTCATGCGATGGCATTCCGGGTGGATTTAATGAATTTAAATATATAAAGATGTTGCTTTCTTTCGTTATTTATTATAAAATTGTACGAAATACTAAAAAGATTAAAATAATTTTTAAAAACAAAGCCAAAGAAAAATAATGCTGGGATATGAAAAGAATTTATTGCAAGAGAACAAAAAAAAATTAATTCAGAAACAAAATTTGAGCAAACAACGTGTATGGAATAAATAGGCTAGAAATATACTGTACAAACATACATAAATATATACAGATAGGTTGTAACTACATTTTGAAGAAAACAAGAAGAAAAATATTTAGAAAAGACAAATATACCTTCAGTGCCAAGGAATAATGACGTTGAAAGTAAAACAAACAATAACGCCTGTGATTGAATAGTGAATATTGAAAATTGACCACGCAGTTTCTTGACTGTGTAGCCAAATTTGTGCCAGCTTTGAAAAAAGCCTAAAGTGCCTGATACACACATCAAATTTCAACATCAATCATGCATTTGTGTAAGCTTTTTTTGCAAATGGAATCAAGTAATTTGATGCTGAAATTTGATGGAATATGAAAACGTTGCTTTTCATGTTTTATGTGGACCTATCAACTTGAAAGTTACAAATTAGGTAGGAATAAAATAATTATTTAACAAAGCTTGACTTGCAACATTTCTTTTGATCATATAATGCAACAGTTGGTTTTACTTTTTCATTTCACTTGTACTGATTATAGCAAATAAATAAAACTTTTCGAGCTATGGATCCAATGCATTTACAACCTTTTGGAAGTTAAAAGACTTTTGCTCCCAGCACTACACGTAAATAAAAACAAACAAAAATAGTAAAGTTAGTTTTGTGGCTTTAAACTCTCTGACATACTGCCAGCACCACAATCCTATGGAAAATAACAAAACATGCATACGCAAACAGAGTAATTTTGGTTGATACATGAATTTTTTTCCATTCTTCTTGTTTTGTTTTTGTACGCGATTCTTTTTATATTTTGCTCTCATGTAAATACTTACCCTGAATTATCTAACCCCATGAATGCAGTTTTAAAAATTCTTATTAATTCAATAAATTTATTATTTTGCTTTATATCTCTGAAATAAATTTTAAATATATTTTTGCTAAAGCTTCTTCAGAATTTTTATTTTATTTCAATTTAATTGTGGTATTTCTAGTATTTCACCTATTTAGCATATTTAAAAATTCAGTCATTTTTAGTTTCATCTATTTATTTGTGGTTTATTGCAATAGATATAAATTATTTTTAACAAACCACAAATAAATAAAATAAATAATATTTCAAATTGTTGCTTTCTTGTTTTATTTTTTGTATTTTGTTTAATGATGATGGGCTGCAACAAACGATTAAAATAAATTTCAATTGCAGCAGAGAATTTTTTTTTGGCTATTGATTTTGGAATTTCGAGGAAATTGTGGAAAATAAAATTTAATTATTTGGAACGGATATTAAAAA
Source organism: Thelaira solivaga (assembly GCA_947397855.1). Lineage (NCBI taxonomy): Eukaryota > Metazoa > Arthropoda > Insecta > Diptera > Tachinidae > Thelaira > Thelaira solivaga. The sequence goes on along the minus strand of OX377610.1, from coordinate 56,448,776 downwards.
CAAAAAAATTATTATTGATTTATTTTTCCCTACTTGTTGTTTGTAAAATGCCAAATGTCATATGCCAAAGTGCATTTATATGACAGACAAAAGTATGTATGTGTGCGAGTATATAACAGCCTATGAAACTTAATTACAAGTGAAATGTAGGATTTATTAAACATAATTTTAACTAAATATTTGTTTTTAGCAATTTATTATCAAAAAAATAAAAAAAAACCAAAAAATTCAATAGCAGTAATAACATTATCAAGATTTTTAGTAACTAAGCAACATTTTGTTTTTCATGTTTAAATCAAAAATTAAGTTTTCTTTTTATCAAATTTTGTTGATTTCTAATTGCTTTTTTTACCATTAAAATTTTTTATTTTTTATGTATCCATTTACTAGAAAATGGAAGGAAATAAAATTAAAATGGGAATAACAAAATATGTATGTTCATGGACACAAGCATAAAGGCACATACGAGTATGTATGTTATGTGTGTATGCTTGCTTGTACTCGTATGTATAACAGTTACAGTTGGTTTTGTTGTTGGATTTCCCGTTGACTTGACTCGAAACAATTTTATTTGAACAATTCCGATTTTAATGTTAAACGGAAGTATGACAACAACCGGAAATTGTCAGCAGACAGTTGTTAAAACTAGCGAGCTATTTTAATACACTAAAAGGGGGAAGGACAAAAGCGAAACAAAAAAGTAGCAAACAAATTGAAATAAAAAAAAACATTTAAATGAAACAATCGAATTAGTTAAACAATGTTTTGTTAAAACAATAAAAATGGGTGAAATATCAGCTAAAAGTAAAAAACTAACAGGATCTGATGGAAAATATTTTTTTAATAGAAGAAAAGAGCGCCCGGTGATTAATGCAATTGTTAGAAAATAAATAATGTCTGTATTTTATGTTGTCATCATCATCAATAGACCAAGTAGACACATACAATTTGAAAATTAAACACTTTTCAACAAACACTAAAGTTAGCTTTAAATAATATGATAGATATAACATTTGTTCCCATAAAAGCGTATGTAAAGACATTTAAAAATACGGATGAGAAAAGGAATTTAAAATATTTCGTACTTAAATAGAACCAACTATGATAGTACGTTACTGAATAACAAGATAAAATTTATTTTAATTTTGTTTTCTTCTATTACAAAATACAGGGTGGGCCAAAAGAAACCAAGGGGTGTAAAAGTTTAATAACTTTTTTGTTTATTAACTTTTTTTTATTTTTTCTTTCAGATTATATAATATACAAAATGGAAATTTTTTTACACTAAGTATGAAAAATGATGTCTCTTAAATGACCACCGTTTTCAGCTTCGCACTGATGGGCTCTTTTTAGAGCATTTTCCATAGCATCTTTCAAAACTTGTGGCTGTAGCGTTCGAATTTCTGCAACAATGTTTGCCTTGAGTTCAAGGATTGTCTCTGGCTTGTTCACATACACTCGCTCCTTCAAAAAACCCCAAAGAAAATAGTCGGGTGCTGTCAAATCTGGCGATCGCGCTGGCCAAATAATTTCCGATTTTCGAAAAATTATTCGCTCTCCAAAAATTTGACTTAAAAGTGCCATTGTGTCTCGGGCAGTATGGGCAGTGGCTCCGTCCTGCTGAAACCACATACCAAGTCTGTTTTCAAGAGCAGGACGTAAAAAATTTTCTATCATAAAACGATACCTCTCCATTTACGGTTACAGCACTTCCATCTTCATTCTCGAAGAAGTAGGGCCCAATGACATTTTCAGATGTGATCCCACACCATACTGTACACCTGATGGGGTGCAATTGGCGTTGATGAATGGCTCTTGGATTTTGAGAACCCCAGAACCTACAGTTCTGCTTGTTAACAAAATGTCGACGATATGCTCTTTGCGTTAAAATAATTGATCTCTGGTTTAAATAATAAAATTCTATTGTTCTGGTTCTCTGTTCAGTTGTGAACCTCTCCATTATAAATTCTCCAAGTGTTGTCTATATAATCTGAAAGAAAAAATAAAAAAAAAATTAATAAACAAAAAAGTTATTAAACTTTTACACCCTTGGTTTCTTTTGGCCCACCCTGTATAATCACACAAAATGCTTATTACTTTTTAGGTGTATTTTCTTTCAAATCAGGTTGAATTTTTCAATTACTTTTGCATATGTTACACCTAAAAAACAATTTAAGTTAAAAAAGAAAAGAATAAAAATCATATATTTTTTTAATAATTATAATTTCTTGTTTGATCATCTTCATCATCATCATCACTGAGTATCGAGGTAGCTTGCGAGAAATGGTACGTATGGATATCATATCCCATAAGTGTTTATTGTAAATTTTTCATGTGAATATTATAGAAGATAATGTTTTTTCAAATCAACATAATTACATTGGTTACATATAGTAATAGTTTTGGAGTGCTGCTTGCATACAAATTGTGGTTAATTATCTGTTTTGGGACATATTTGGCAGCGACTTCTTTTGTTCAAATTCTTGATTGGTTCGCATATACATATTTACTCTAGACTTGGTTGAAGTTGCAGGCTGGTGATTCTGCTCAGCTCCATCACGTAACTTTTGACAAATGAGTGTTGAACTTTTTAAATAGAAAATAATACAAACACAAAGTAAAATGAATTCCAAAATGATAATGTATGAGTATGTTGCCCAATAAATAAAAGCAATACAAATTATATTTTTTAAAATATAAACAACAAACTACTCAACGTGACACATAGAAACAAACAAACAACAACAATAAGTATGTAACGCTTTTAATTTCGTTTAAGTGTATTGTTTATTAAAATCTCAACACGTTAGTATGCGTATATGAAAAGTTAGTGGTGACTGAAAAGGCTTAATTTTTTTTTACATACACTGTTGGGAAAATTAATAATACAGCACGCACATGGTGGACAAACTCGCATATTCTTAACTTCTTTTTGTGCTTTTGTTGCAGAGTGTTTATAAATAAGTCTGTATTCGATGTGATTGTGTTTGGTTGCGTTCTATCGCACAGAGAAAGTAAACATAATCCAAACATTTTTAATATGAAGTTGGTGAACGATGAACAAAAAGCAAAATAGTAATAAAACAAAATGGTATACACACGAGTATGTGCATACATAAATAAAAACTGAAATAAGCGAAATTGTTTTTCTTCATTATATGAAAAGTTTTTGATATTTATATGTTCATTGTATTCATGTACAAACAGTTTTCCTTTTTGTTCGCATTTTTCTCAAAGTTTTGCGAATATTTCAAGCAAGTAGGACTAATAAAGCAAAATATATGAGAATAATGAATATTGTTGACTTTTTGTTGTGTATGAGTATGGGTGGATGCATGCAACTTATTAATATCCTTATGGCACATCCTGTTTATTGGATGTTTGTTTTATTTGTTTTTTTATATTTTATATCACCGTTCAAAGAATGTGTTTATGATGTAACACATTTTTGTTTTAGGTGGGTGGAGTGATATGTTTTTCATTTTAAGATCTTGTTTTTAGAGAGCAAAATAACTACAAGCCAAATAAGAAAAATGGAAAGAAGAATTCTAAACTATAATTAAATAAAAACGAAGCAGAAAATCTTTTATGTGGTTTTAAGAAATAAAAAAGCTTAATGAAAAGCCCTGCGAGAGTACCTCTCCTTTTTATTTTTCATCCTTTTATGCGTTCTTCTCTTCTTTTATGTTTGTTTTCTTCGGCTCACGTAAGCCCATTTGTCCTGTTCGAGCTGTCTATTTAATCTAAAATAACTTCAAGAATCAAAATTTTTTGTAATATTTTTATTTTGTGGAAGTAAGTAGACTTGCAAGAAAAAAATATTTTTATTTGCCTTGATAAATGTGAATATCAAATTAATGCTTTAACAATTAGCCCACTTTGCCATCCCATAACGAAAGCTTTAACCACTTTCATTTTAAAAAGCATTTTGGCAACAACAAAGATAATAATAATGACAAGGACATACAAAGGAAAAACTTTAATTGGGCACATTTTATGAATATTGGCTGCATACTATTTAGTATAAATGAATATGTATATATTTATCTGTTGATGAGTAAAGATTTTAATTCGTTCTCTAAGCTAACTTAGCTTTAGAAAATATTTTATGGAATTAACATAAAACTTGGTTAAACAAATGTTCATTAAAATAATAACGATACCGTAAATCAAAACAAGTGCCGACTTTTATAAACCAATTACTGTATTAAATTAATGGTAAAAGTACAATTCATTGAATTAATGGTAATACTTATGATATGAAAATGAAATACGTCTGCGGCAACACTACGAAAAATTTAATTTAATTAAAGCTGTAGGATGTGAATGAAGGGTATATAATTTTCGTATTCAATTTCTAATTATACTCGAGTTAATGCTTTATCTGACAACATCTCCTTTTTGGTCCTAATATATATTTTGCTGTTATTCTTAATAAAATAAATGGACATGTGTATTCAGAAATATTTTTTTTAATTAAAAAAAACTGCTGTATTCCGAAATTTGTATATTGCCAGAAAAGCTATAAATATTTTGCGAAAAAGTAAATAATACAAAGCCAAAAATATTATTTCAATAAAATTTATGAAATACCCTTTAAAATTTTAGAGCTAAAAATTTTAACACTTTGTTTGTTGAATTAAAAGTTTTACAATATTTGTATCGGTTAAACCCATTAATATATTGTCATTTTTAGGGTATGTGACACTACTGTCACATGGCCAAATAAAGAATTAAATAGTTAACCTTAACAATAATTTATGCCCACTTTTAATTAAAATAATTAAATAATATAATTACAATTATATTTTTCAACCGATTTCTCTCACTATACCTCAGGGAACGTTGGGATTTATCTATGGGCTGACCACTTTTTTAACAAAATAATTGAAATTTTTTTAGTAATTAAAATTATATTTTTAAACGAGTTTTTCTGAAATTTGGTATAAAAACTCTTTATATTTTAAGGAAGCTTGCCATGTACTTCTCGACCGACCATGCCCCCTGCTACGCCTATTTTTAAGCGAAGTAATAAAAATTAAGTGAGTGAAGATAAATATGCAGAGTTAAATAGGTTTTTAAAATTTGTAAATATCTTTTCAGTATTTATGGCATATTTATCAAATACATCTTACGTCATTAAATATTTCTAAATATGTTTAGGAGAAATACAAGTTCATAGGTGCAAATATGACTAAATACGTTGATTTCTCAAAAAGATTACGGGATGTGATACATATTATTTTGAATTAAAGCTAATCTAGATTTGTATTCTACCGCCTAATTATTCAGAAATTTCTTCAAATTATTTTTAAAAGGTTTTTCAAATTCCCTCAAGCCCCAGTAATCTTGCTTTGATTGATTTTTACAATTCCCCATTGTAATACGATATTTGTCCCATCCTGTAATCTTCTATGGTTCATCAGGAAGTTGCTAAAATCACTAACACAGATAGAGCCAAAATTCAAACTACAAAATATTCTACTAAAAAAATAGCGAATGGGTGTTTAATCCTTTTTTGATATTTGTATTATATATCTGTGGAATAAAAAGGTTAAAACACTAATGCTGGTACGTTTATTTAAACCCATATGCCCTTTAAAGTAACAACCACAGCAATTGTATTCTTCTCTTCTAAAAGTTTCAAATGTATATTTGATGTAAACTATTAACCTCTTTTTGCTACTTTTCCTGTAGAAGTAGCTTGAGTAAATTGATTGATTTTATCATACATAAATTTGTAACATCTCATTTATTTATTTATTTCATTTAGTCTGTGGATATACTATCCTTACAGACTTTTGTTTGCAAGTAGTTATATATTTAATGCCTAAAATTAATTTTAAAAATTAATTTAAAAAATTTTATTTAATTGAGAAATAGGGTTGGTACTCAGGTATTTAAATGTTTTTAGTACAATTTTTTATGTTATTTCCAAGCCTAGAACTGTAATTTTTTACTGTTAACAAACATAGACATATAAGACTGGGCTCAAACGATCTAGATCAAGGGGCCAAAATAGTACCTCCCCTATCCCAAAAAAAAAAAAAAAAAAAAAAAAAAAAAACCACATATTTTTTTTATTGTGGACAAAGTCTTTTTATGTTTCTTTTGCAGAATCCATTACAAAAAATTAATTTTTTTTTTAAATTTCAAAACTAAAAAAAAATTATTTATTTTATAATTGTAAGTTTTTATCTCGGCCACAAATATTGCAGCAAACTTCGATGATAATTGGTACACATGGCGATATTTGCGCTGTTAATGGGATTCTACCTTAAGAAATACTTATTACATTAAGCTTTGCAATGATTCAAGACTATTGTTGAAGCAACTATACTGATTAAAGTAGAGTCGCTGAAAAATGTTTTTGTATCAAGAATAATTTTGATACGCTTGATTTTAAAAGACTACAATTCGCAGTACGTCTTAAATTTGCTTTGCTATGACAGTTAATAAAGACCAAGGATTATTTTTACGAGATAAATAAGAGCAGTTACCACCGTTACTCATTCTAATTCTAAAGTAGCGTTTATTAAATTAGAGACTACCTAATTTTCTAATTGATAGTTAGTTATATGTCGCCTACTCCAGTATTTAGAGCTAATTTTTTAGTATATGCAACAAAGAAAAACCTGAAATGTTGTATACTCGAAGGCTCTAAAATAAATAAAATTTTTCAACTCTAAACATCGTATTTGAAATCTATTTTAAAATACAGACCCTGCCGCCATGTACTTTGCATTTCCATTTTATTATCTTAATTTGCTAATTTTTTTACTAAGAAATCCGACTCTTATGGTAAAAGGCCAGCCGAAAAAATTATAAAGAAATCATTTTTTTATTTTTTAAAACTTAAAAAATGCGATAAATTTTACTTGTTAAAACGTATATACTCGTATAACTTGTAAAATTATTATTTGGTACAATTTTAAAGAAAACATTCAAAGTAAAGAAACTTCAAAATCATATTAATAGCTAAAATGATATTTGATATACTTGTAATATTAAGATAGATAAAGCATACCGCATAGAATGCTTTTTCATAATACTAATTCGATATTCAGAATGACAAGCGCATAAAATGTGCGCTTAAAAATACAAAACATATAATAAGTTAAAATGTGCACTAATTCCCTAATGGAAAATAAAAAAAAAATTTTATTTTTTTATCTCATATTTTTATAAGTTTAAATTCTTAACTAAATAAATAATTGGAAAATCACTTTTTAAAAAATTTTTCTAGTAAATTTTGAAAATTAAATATGAGCGAAATTCACGCTTTTAAGTAAATATTTCTACAGTTAATGTATATTTACATAAAATTTTAGCTACAAAGCGTGATCGACTTTTTTTCTAATAATTGTAAACATACCCATTTTTCAAGTAGATAAGCTTGTTTTCAGCACACGTTTTATCTCAAATTAAAAGTTGGCACCATTTAGCGACAGCTGTTCTACGAGTACACACTTGTAAAACGTATTTACATTGGGTTATCATATTATACTTCTAAACTCTTATAGAAAATAATAGGATGGTAGTGCATTTTGTTGTTGTGCAAAAAAAATTTACATATATTTTATTTTTACATTTGTACACTAGATACAAAGGACTTTACACTGAAGCCTGAACTCTGCTATTGTTTACTTGTATGTAAGTGTGCTGCCACACACGCTCAAGCTTACAACATCATCAATTAATTATTCCGTAAAATGAATAAATTGGTCTTCTTTTCATTCTACAAACGGATAAATCGTCTAGAAAATTTCTGTGGAAATAAGTAAAGAAAAACAGGGCTTTTCATCCAAATTTTCTGGATGGTTTAATTGCTTTCCACATTAAAACAAGTAAAAAATTAATAAAATAGGTCGAATAGTAATTTTTTCGCGTTTACTGTTTAAAAGAGTTTAAGTATCGAAAATTGTTCATCTGGTAACATTATTATGAAGTACACTCGGACACCATCCGTTATCAAAATGACTATAATAGTGTCAATAAGGTATCAAACACGTTTGTGCTGACTTTGACAATGCATGGCGTCATTTTAACAACGCATTATTAAGATTGACAACGAATGCTGTCAAATTGACAACGTTTGTTTTTATAAAATTGACATACTCACGCTATCAACTCAACAAAGTAAAATCGTAGTTTTTTTCTAAGTTGGCAACCAGTCGTTGTCAACGCTTGTTAAAAAATATAAAACACTAATTTGACAACTAATTGTCAATGGAATGGTCTCGAAATGGCCATATACGTTGTTGATATTTCAACGCGATTTTTAGCTCAGTGTAGTGAACTGACAAAATGAAATCATACATACGTATTTATATATTTATGTACACACTTTTCAAGTGAATTCAGAAAAAAAAAGAAGATACTTAAAATGTAGTTGTTATGAAAAAATGTTGTTATAAATCCACTTCTTGATAAACTTTTACCCCCAGCCTCAGGCAGATAAGCTTAATATAATGTATAACAAAACTTATTAATTAAAAACGCTGAGCCTTTTAACAATTAAAAAAAAATTAGAGTCACCCTAATGTGTATACATATATTTTGTGAGGTCCTCATGCAAATCTCAACTGATATTATACATACAAAATATTTTCTTACATTTTCACTTAATCCATAAAAGAATTTTGTAATTTTCTCTCTCATTAACTCGCATAAGAAATTTAAATTTTTTCACTGTGTCTGCGTATGCAGAAGCCAATAAATTGATGAATTTCCAGTAATTTGCATTGTAAATACGTAAATCTTTACAGTCATTAAAATCTACAATTCATTTAAATGTCCCTGGATATTATTTGAAACTAGAACTGCTAAATGTAAACAAAATTTCACATTTAATAATAATTTATATTTATTGTTGCCATAAATTTGTATTAAAAAATGTCCCATAACAAAGTGTACCTAAAAATATAAATAAATAAATAAAATAAATTAGAGAAATACAAGCCAAGCAACAATAACAAAATCATAATTTTGTGTAATAATAAATGGATTTTATTATAAAGCTTAAGGCACACATGCCTCTACGTATGTTTATTATGAGTAAACACTCTCATTCTAACTTTAAATCCTCACTAATGCATTCACAGTTACATATAAACCAAAATGAAAGTGTGAACGAAATGATTGTATCGTTAGGTGTTTGCACTAAAGTATTTTCTCCTTTTTATTGCATGTTAAGTAATTTACAAAATTTTACAAGTCAAGTTCATTTAAATGCACACACTCGTGCTAACAACCAATTTCAAATATCGTAAATACTCGAACATATAATAATTTCTAATATTGTATTTTTGTGACTAAATATTAATAAATTTCATAAAAATTCATTTGTAATGATGGTAGTTTTGTTTTACTCTTCCACTCTTTTGCATATCCTGTTTGTGTTCCACAATGCGTGAGCATGTGTACGTGTATGCACATTCATACGTGCGTATGCGTTTAATGTATGAGAATGTGTGAATATTCTTTCGGAATGATTGAGTGCGGTTGTTGTAATTTGTTATGCTTGTTGTTGCTTGTTTCATATTATAATATTGTTATCATTATGTTGGTTTTGTTGCTGTTTTCCAATAAAGAGGATATTGCTTTATCATGTGTGCAATTAGAATAAAATTTATTTATATTTTAATGCAAATAACATAATATTTTGTAATTTTTTAATTGTGTTTATTTCATTTTATTTATTATTGTTATAAGAATTTCAATTTTCATTTTATTATTATCATTACTATTTTTCATAGTTTTTGCTAATTTTTGCAGTTGTATAATTTTCAATACCATTAAATAACAAAGTGTTGAGTGTCGTGATCAAATACTACTAACCAAAATGAGTAGTGAAGGGATTAATTAAAAAAAAATATTTTAATTCGGTATTTTGGAAATTTTGGAATTTTTCGTTACCATTTGATTTTCGAGATGGCAAATATCCATTTGCGATTGAGTGTCGTTCACGTGTACACGGCCTAAAACAAAAATACTTATGTGCTGCTTCTATTTATAAGACAAGCTATGAACTCATCTAAAAAAAATTTATGAAAAACACGCAATATTTTAAGTAATTTTCATGTAAAATTTCCAGACGAGTTGATCGCTTATGTTATAAAATCAGCGCATAAGACTTTTGAAAGATTTATAACTTTACAGGGAAACTTTTACGAAACATTTCGTTTCTTTTTATACCTTGGCTTAACCTCAATTAAGTCGAAATTGAAGCAACTGCTATTGATGAGCTTTAACTTTTTTTTATGTATTTATCAACTGCACTAACACATACAGTTCTAACTTCAATATTTCAACTAAAGTAGACTTGAAATGAACCTCTGTGTCATTATTCATAAGAAACTGTATTTATCTATGCACGTAAATTGCAATGCTTGTGTGCGAGCTATAAAGTAAAATGAGTAGTATTTATACTTGTGTTAGTGTATAAGTTTTAGGTGTTGCAGAGTTAGACCGTTAAAGTTTTGTATTGTTACTAGATAAATCTATGAGGTTCTAGGCTGAGCTGAAATGAACGTTACGATTTGATTTCATGACCGTTACGGATTGGTTTCATTACTTAATAAATCTAGCAATGCTCAGATTGCCACAAGGTGGAGTTTGAGTTGAGACGTCAAAGAGTAAATAAGGTTTGTCAAAAACAATAAATTGGTGTAACGGTTATAAATAAAGTGTGTTTCTACAATAATTGTTATACTTATGTTTAATTTTACAATAACGAACCCTAATAATCTAATCGTTTTTATGATAGCGTAAAAACTTTACAATATTTTTATTAGACTTGGACACATTCTTAACTTCAGCTTTTTAAGCACTTAATTTGTGTGGTATTACATATATATTACATATTCAGTTTTTCTTCTGAAACTTGAATTGAAGTTTTTATTTGTTATAAAATATTAAAAAATTTTAATATACATATAATAATTAATTACATCCCAATATTTTCCTAAAAAAGTCCTCCAATGAAATATGTACTTGTACACATAAATCATTTGTTTTATTTATAGTAGTTCTAAAAAAATATAAATAAATTTAATGGATAATAAAATTTTAGTATTTATGTATTTGCATAGACACTCGTAAACATAAATTAAAAGATAAATTAAGAAATAAATTTTTATATTACTGTAAAATACGCACACAAGCACACAAAAAAAAAACAATTATATACTAGATATACATTTTCGGTTCAATTAGACTTTTAATAAAAATATCGCTTATCATTTAAAAATAAATTAAAACTGCACTATTTTTAGGTTGTATAGTAGTATGTAAAGAGTGATTTTTTTGCTATTATCTTTTTGGCAACACTAGTTTTGACAGCTCACGCACGTTTTGTATCTTGTGTCACTGTCAAACATCTTCAGTTTGGTCTATAATTCAATCGTCTTACAAACGAACAACGCTTGCAAATTATTGAATTTTATTACCAAAATGCGTGCTCTGTTAAGAAAGTTCATCGCGCGCTTCTTCCATTTTATGGTCAGTTTAATCGACCTACTGAGGCTTCTATTCGGGCTATTGTAACAAAATTTCGCACCAAATTTACATTGTTGGACATTAAACCACCAACACGCTTACGTAGAGTGCGAACTGAAGAAAATATCGCAGCCGTATCGGCCAGTGTTGGTGATGACCGTGAATTATCGATTCGGCGCCGTTCGCAGCAATTGGGCCTCTGTTACTCCACTACGTGGAAAATTTTGCGGAAGGATTTGGGTGTGAAGCCTTATAAGATACAACTGGTGCAAGAATTGAAGCCAAACGACCTACCACAACGCCAAATTTTTGGTGAATGGGCTCTTGAAAAGTTAGATGAAGATCCACTTTTTTATCGAAGAATTGTGTTCAGCGACGAGGCTCATTTCTGGTTGAATGGATACGTGAACAAGCAAAACTGCCGTATTTGGAGTGAAGAGCAGCCAGAAGCATTGCAAGAGCTACCAATGCATCCACAAAAAACAACCGTTTGGTGCGGATTATGATGCGAATCACAACGTTACTGTGAATGGTGAGCGCTACCGTGCGATGATAACAAACTTTTTTTTGCCCAAAATGGAAGAGCTTGACTTGCATGACATGTGGTTTCAACAAGACGGTGCCACATGCCACACAGCACGCGAAACAATGGACCAATTGAGAGGCTAGTTCGGTGAACAGTTTATTTCACGCTTGGGACCAGTCAATTGGCCGCCCAGATCGTGCGATTTAACGCCTCTAGACTATTTTTTGTGGGGCTATGTTAAGGCTAATGTCTATAGGGACAAGCCCGCTTCGATTGACGCACTGGAAGCCAACATTGCCAACATTATTCGTGAGATACCGGCCGAAATGTTGGAAAGAGTATGCCAAAATTGGACTAAGCGGATGGACCATTTGAGGCGCAGCCGCGGCCAACATTTGCATGAAATAATCTTCAAACATTAAATTATATCGACCCAACTATCGATCCAAATAAATATTTCATGCATTTTTCTGAATTTTATGTGTTTTTTTTTTTAAATTTCCGATAGTTCTTATAAAATCACCTTTTATAATACCGAACCGTAATTAACTAAACCTTTTTATGATAGGGTAAAAATGTAACAATATTTTAACTCATATATCGTACTTTAAAAAATATATATGAAAAATAGTTTAAGTTCAGAATAAAAAAAGTTTTTCTGATTTGATTATAACAAACAATTTTTACTTTCCTGAGATCTCGTTAATTGTGGATTCTCTAGAGCTAATTGCGACAGATATTCAATTTTTACTTAAGTCGGCTTATGCAATATACGAGTCACAAATAATATTAAGTTTTTGTACTAATAGATTACAATCATCTTTATTTGGAGCAGCCAATTTTCTCTTATACAAACTTTATTTAAACTAAGAATAAAAGTAAATTTTTTTTTTGTTATTCACACTTTTGTATTTTTCTTTATAGAATAAAATTTTCTAAAAACAGCTCACAAAAAAAGTAAGAAACCTGTACAGGCCAAATTTATCAAAACTTTTAAACAGCTTGAATTATAATATTGCACAAACAAATACACATTATAAACAATTTTAAATATTTATTTTCTATTATTGATGAATTATTTCTACATATACGAGTATATTTTTATAAATTCAGTTTTATAGATCCAATCAAAATGTTAATGAATAACCGCTGCAAATTACGAATACAAAAATTTCAAATTAATTTTTTTCTGATAAAGAAAAAAACTGCAGCAGCACATTAAATATTTATTTAAAAAAAATTTAATATGCAAGTTTTTAAAGTTTACATATTTATTTACTTTACATAAATAAAATACAAAATTTCATAAATACATTTTTTTTTATATTGAACTATTGCTAAAACATGCCTGTAATAATACTGAATTTATATGGGTTCCCATATAAATAAAACAAAATTTTTGAAATGATATACAGATACACTCAATGATATACACATTCATATCTACATACTAGGAATACATTCCCAGAAAAAAAGGTAAAAAAAAAACAAATTATTCAACTCAATTTTATTACTACCCCTGGTAAAATAAATAAAAATATTTGTATGTGTGTACTAAAGCACTGCACAAGAATACTTGAAACAGCTCTCACGCATCATACCTTGCTTGAAATACTACAGTAGCAAAATGTTTTGCACTGAAAATAAGAAACTCTATAACACAGAATAAACAAAACTGAGTACAACAATAATGCAGTAGAACAAGCAAAACAACAACAGAACAGAATTTTGCTTTATTCATGCATACGCATGTAATTATACGAGTATATGTATACATTTATATTTGTACTTACACAGAAACATGCCATTTTTTTTATATATATGCAACAAGGGAACGGAAATTCTTTAATTAATTTCTGATTTTTTTATTTATGGAAATTTTTAAGCAGTGCACACACGTATGTGTGTCTTTCTGGACTCAGGAAACGTGAGCATAATTAGTCCCACAGCAGTTACCCCTTTACCTCCTCGGAATTTGTTTTCCACCCCAGAACCGCTTTCGCATTACTTTGGGGTAGATTCCGTGTGGCCTATCCATGCCATCATCTTCTATCTGTCTGCGTCCAGACCCCCTGGTTTTTCCATTAGTTTCAATACCATTCAGTTATGTGTCTACTTCGAGTCATCGCCAGTTCGATGCATTCGCCATCATGATCTCCATGAAATTTGAGGTAGTTATTTCGCCAACTAAGTTCTTCAATCCTCTACGTTCCTTAATACATTGGGTGCATCTGAAAAAAGTGTGCTCAGGGTTATCTTTTTCTCATTTTCTTCACTTTCGGAAGTAACCATGGCCCGATAGGATCTGTGTCAAGTAATAGTTCACATCTCCATGCCTTCTTTCTATCCATTTCCCAATATGCGGTATCAGTTTCCCCGTCCATCTGTCTTTTTTTCACTCTTCCATCTCATCTGCCAGATTTGAATAGTTTCTCGTCGAAAAGTGCTCTCAACCCCTCTTATCAAAACTTATTTCCGGTGGTTGATATCAAGAAGTGTGCTAGACCAAAATGCAAAAAGTTTTTCCGATATTACTTTCTATTTAAAACATTAATGTAACTTTTGACAGGAGGGACTGTAATCATGCAGTATTAAACTTGTGTCTCAGTGTCACCTAGTTTATTTACACCATGCTTATTCTATTGCGAAAATGTGCACAGAACTTTTTGTTTTATTATACAAACAATACTGTGTTTTGTTCATGTATACTCGTACAGTAGTGTCACGTGTGTTTCAAATGGATTTGTGCAACCCTTTAGTGTGTCAATAGATAGATACTACAGTATTTATTCCTGAAGGTAAATAAAATATATTTGTGTATATAGTACATGTCAATTGAATTTTTAAAAGACAACTAAACAATTTCCTTTCTAAAAATGCTTTACAGAATCACATACATTTATGTAAAAATATTTCAGCTGGCCAAAAGAAATATTTTTACATAAATAAGATGAGGAAGAGCAAAACTTTATAAAAATAAAATCTCTTAAAAATATTTTCTGGAAATTGTAGAAGTTCTATGTAACAGTCGATTTTAAGCTTTAATTAGACTAATCTCAGTATACAGATGTCTCTACGATTGTTTTTTTGAGTTGAAAGAAATCATATAAAGAATAGTTTTGGTCAAACCTTTCACCTTGCCCCTTCACTGTAACCTCAAAGGTTTTCAGGAAAGCGATTGAAATAAGAATGTAAATAGTATAGTTTGACACTTATACTAATTACAAATAGTGTATATGTTTACTTATGATTCTTAAGAAAAAAATTGTTTTTATTTAAGAGAATAAATATACCAAAATTTCAGAACACTCTTTCCATAGATTCAAAAGCCGTTTAACTTAAATCTTCAAATCAGGTTGATGATGTCGATAGTACTGGAATTTGTGGCTAAACAGAGCATGTAACAGGATTATGAGTAGAAAGCTCGGTTTTCCGTCCATAATATTTACCATACAAAAATCATGGGTGTGCTAAACTTAAGAGCAGATTTTTTTTCCGCTTGTCTATTGCCGCAAAGAAACTATAAAGTTTTAAGATACATTATTCGGCACCCATAACTTCTGTAAATTGCAAATATTTCGTCCAAAGAAGTTAAAGTACTCAGATTTTACAAAGTCGGTGATCAGTTATGATATTTAAAAAAAAAACTATATCACTTTTAAATGACACAAGTAGGTTGAAAAAATCTCTAAAAGTAGAGCTGCCAGAAATAAATCAGTGTTATTTTTGTAATCGTAATCGACGAAAACGAATTCAAACACTAGAAATTTTTTTAAAGTAAAAGAAAACTAAACCAATTTAATTTGTAATCGATAATAAAAAAATATAGAATTGACTTGTGATCTGCAACGCGCTAACTTTATCCCCTATGTTTATTTTACATCCTTAAGGGTATAAAATTATTAAAGTTTGAAAATTATTTTATAATTAATCAACAGCCTAAAATATAAGTTTTATGCTTCTAGTCTGAAAATGACAATACTTTCATATAACATTTCATCCCCTTTTTATTAAAATGTAGCCTATGTCCTTTCTCAGACTTTAAACTATCTGTGTACTAAATTTCATTTAAATCGGTTTAATAGTTTTGACATGAAAGCCAAACTCATAGAAAAACTATTTATTAAGCTTTGAATAAGCTAAAATATATTTTTTATGAATTTGCCTGTAGCTTCTTTTGTAAAGTTAAATTAAATTAAAATAACTATTGATTAATAATTCTTATTTAGTCAACTGCTTTTACAATATAAAGGTTCTAATGTTTGCAAGAAACGTTGGTAGTAACCTACTGAGGATTCAGAGTAGCGTCTGATGAAATGGTCCATATAGGTATGCTCTCCCCTTCAGTACTTATTGTACTGAATAAATAACTCATGAGAATATCATGAGTAAAAGAATAAATTTTAAAACCAACACAATTTCTAAAATTAAGCACAAATAAAGATTAATATTTTGTTAAACTTTTAAATTCCAAATAGAAATTATTAAATAACTTAAATAAAAATTAATCGTTAAATGTTCAGCTAATTTTTATTGTTGTATTTCCGTTTACGCAAAAGAAGATTTTTATACAGTGAAAAGACGTAAACATTTGAGAGAAAAGTACATTCAATAAGCGTTGTTTACTCTTACATAAAGTATGTAGACTAGTCTTGGGTAGTACACGAACGAACTATTCACATTGTACCATTCACTTATTTGAAATGAACGAACTAGTCTGTCTTTTGAATTCCTATAGTTCATTTACTTGCTGCTCATTTAAAATGAACGACCTATAAATGAACGAACGAACTAAACTTAAACGAAAACAATGACGAAGGAATGAAAGTTGCAAATTATTTTCTTTTACAAAAGTGGTGTTTAAAGCAAATAAACTGAAGAAAAGAAAATGTATTATGCGTGCTAAAAAGCTTAATTTTAAAATTTTAAAATTAAACCTTAATTTTTTTTTTGCCATAGTGACTAAAGTACTTTTTGAATTACATTTAAAAAAGAAATCGAAAACTAAATTTAAAAATTTTTCGAATTTTGTTTTGTTGTTTTGCTTTCAATTTTCGTAAAAAATTCGTTTAACCTCTATTGGATATCATTTTACATAATAAAGAAGGTTCAATGACAATCAAAAGTATAAGTGATAAAGATACAAAAGATAAAATGAACTAAATGAACGAACTATTCCTTTTTAATTGTTGAACTAAGAAGAGAGCTCACTAAAATGAACTACGGAGCACAAGTCTAATGTAGACTAATTATTGTCTTCCTCAACACATACTTTCTAGCACTGAATATGACATAAATTTCTGAAAGATGGTTCCGTGACTTTGTAAGCCAAATCATGCCTCTAATTTTAGATTAGTCATTGAGTCATGCTAGCAGCAAGTTCAGTAGATCTTTTATATTCAGAAACACTTACGAGTCATTCTCAAATGCATCAAGTATCATCAAATATCAGATCAGACGGTGACATTACATGACGTATGCGGCTAATTTGCTACAGTAAAAGCTGCACGAATGTTCACGATAACCATTATTTGAGCATACTTATACAAAAAATAAAAAATAGGTACACAGAAGACGGTAGATCCTTCATATAAACTAAAATAGAGCAGCTGCTATTACCCGGTGTAGTAATTCTTAGACTAAGCAGATTATGTATATTAAAATGCAGACCAATCTGTTTAAAATATTATATATTTTGACCAGCTATTTTTACCCGGTATTGCGTGGCTAGTACAAATTGGTGACCTTTTCAAAATAGTATGTTGTGAGCATTCTAGGAATATAGTGATTTTATGTCCCAAATTTCAAAGAAAAAAACAAAAAATTTTTCCTCTCTATAAAATATAAATAGACTTCATTTTTTTTTTATAAAAGTCATGTGCTTTATTTTCTCTCATCTTTCCGCTGACATTCCAACCCAATCACGCTTTTAGTGAGGCAATTAAATTGTGGGTAGAAAGTGTTTGCAGGATTTCCACTTGTTCATTTTTATTAACGTAAGCCCTTCGATAAATAAAAAGACTTTACTAACGGATAGAGGAGAGAATCGAGTGAAATATTTGAACAGACAACATACGTAATTCTAAAAGCAATGCAATTTGTTAAGGTAAATGCTAAAAGTTTGTTAGTTTTATAAATTAATTTAAGCTGCATTTATATTTAGAAAAATACGCATGTATTTGCACTCATGCATAAATACAAAAATGTGTGCATTTGGTATGTATGCAGATACATTAGGGGAGAACAATTTTATATGCAAAATTCAACAAAACTTTATTTCATGATATAAAATATTTGAAAAGTAGTTGTCAAAAGCGTGAATATTTCCTTCT
The DNA here is from genome assembly GCA_947397855.1 of Thelaira solivaga. Lineage (NCBI taxonomy): Eukaryota > Metazoa > Arthropoda > Insecta > Diptera > Tachinidae > Thelaira > Thelaira solivaga. The sequence continues at coordinate 56,430,419 of OX377610.1, read as the reverse complement.
TTTGATATTCATGTTGTTTCCTTTTAAATCTCATAAAAAATTTTATTTCAATTTAAAGTTTTTAAAGATTTTGAAAAGCGAACGAAATTCCTAAAATTTGTACCTAAATTATCATTTCGTTACTTACCTCCAGTTTTTGACTTCGTATTTAAATCGAGAATTAGTTGATTGTCGTTTTCAGCTTAAGTTGCACATAAATACAGTTTCAGTTTTTCAGTCTTAAATGATTGTTCTTAATTATTTCCGACAAAAGTGTGGCAGCATCATGAAATGTCAAAAATTAATGATAATTATCCAATTAACATTTCAGATATTTCAGCGTCATTCATGTCTTCTTCAGCAGAACTCATTTTAATTATTTTTCTTTACTTGTTAGTTTTTATAAATATAATTACTTATTGTTTTTATTATATTTATTTTGTACGAGATACACAAAAAAAAACTGTCAAAATCATATGTTTAATATGTGAAATTTAAGTGGACTTTAAATGCAAAAGATTGGCCACTTAAATATGTTAGAAACTCAATTTTTTTATCTAAATGACACTTCAGTCCGAAGTCAAATACTGGGCATGAAGCCATCACTACCTACCGCCTGACATGGTGGAGAAATCACACAAGAAAGTCTTTGAATTCTTAATTAATACTACTAGACTTAGAGGGAAAATTTGTAACTTGAGAGTAGTGTCAAAAAAGGTCTATTTTGGCTGCATTGATCAAGTGGTCTGTTCCCGCTTCTAATTCTTATTCTATCATTTATTCAATTTAGATCACCTTATTGTCAGTTTTTACTATTGATACTCTCCAGCTTAGTTTAACAATTTAATGGCATTTTCCGGAAAATTTATATTTTTTGTTATTTAAAAATCTAATAATTTGACAAGCCCAACAAACTTTTAGCTAAAAGCACAACAACAAAAATAGCAACAAGGACTTTCATATGCAAAAACCTAACAAAACTAATAAAATTGAAACGTAATTCCAACCAACAAACACATGTGATGTTCTCTCTACGGTTGAGAGGATAATGTTTGTATGTAAACAAGTGTGCAATTCTTTGGCTTTGAGGTCTATAAGCATATTAATATAGATTATGCCACAAAATACATACATATAAAAATTGTTTTTTTTTTTTTTTCATTTAAATAAAAGTTTTCATATTCGGGACTGTTACAGAATCCATGTTGTCGGTATTGGTTTTGAAAACGACAGAAAATTACTTTGGAGTCATGAACTTCAATTTTATCGGTTTTATATTCGAATTAGAAAAATGTAACCTTTGGATTATTTTTTATTTAGATACTAGCTGACCCGGCAAACGTTGTTTTGCCATATGAATTATTTCTAGAGTATGAAAATATATCTTATTTATTTCATCAGAATCGGTTAAGTTGAAAAATTTTTGGGGTCAACCAAGCCCCTCACTTCGGAGTATAAAAATTAGTTATAAACGTATGACCTACTGATTGAAATTTCATCAAAATCGGTTAAGTTGAAAAAAATTTGTTGGGGTGAACTACCCTCCCCCCACTTAGGCGTATAAAAATTAGTTATAAACATATTCTTAGAGCTACTGAATGTACATATAAAATTCATTAAATTCGGTAAGTCTAAAAAAAATGTTTAAGGTGAATCAACAATCCCCCCCCTTTAGGGGTATAAAATGCTTTGAAATTGGTGTGCCACCATTTATCAAATCCTGCAAGGGCTCCGGTGGTGGATTCAATTCTGGTAATTTAACTTGTCCGTTTGAACAACACAATCCAGATACCTCATGTTTAAACTTAAATGCCTTGCAATGACTGCAACAGTAGTCATGGGTCCAATTGAAACCTTGCCATGAGAAACGTAATCAAAGTTTGCATCATAATTGAATGCAGCACGCTCCAAAGCTAGATTTCGCAGAGCCCTACCACGTGTCATGGCATTTCGAGCAGCCAAAGTATTATTTGCACGCTGTTCGTCACTTTGAGATGCTCTAGATGCCGCAACATTTATAGCATTACGTGCGTACGTACCATTTTGTATTAAAAAATGTCCCTATACCAATTAAATATGAAGTAATTGAAATTTTATTTATTCGCGAAATTCAAAAATTAAGACACATATGTTAGTTGAATAATGCAATTATTAAGAATATAAATAGATCAGCTGTTCATGAAATGTCAGTCATAGCATGCACTCAAAAGTTAGCGACCTTGGAGAAAAAGTCCGTATTTATATAAATATTAACTGTTTGATTTAAGTTTAAAATACCCGTATCCGTTAAGTTAACATATAATAAAGCTCATTGCTGTGCATAATGTATTTAAATATTTAAGTTTTTAGTGATGTGTTTATATATAATTTATTTCATAGATCCCCGAAGATGGGATTTACAATAGCTAAGTAAATATATAAATTAAATTAATGGTTTAACTAAAATCGAATTGTAATGAATTTAAAAACGAATTGTATTTCAGTTTTTCAAAATATTAACTCAAATATTTTGAAATATTTCTAAATGAATGCAGTGTTCACTAAAATGACTATAACTCATGAACCAATACACATACAGAGAGAGTTTATACATAAAAACCTTGGTATTGACGTCACCTTTCATATGAACTTTGCAGAAACTAAATCGATTCACGTATTCCAGAGAACATCAATTACTAACACAATGCAACTTATTTTTATATATATAGATTTTTTGAAAATGTAAATGTTTGTGTTTTTGTTATTAATAGTTGAAAAGATAAAGCTCAAAATTCCATAATCGTTGGGTTTTTTTCCAAATATTTTAATCTGCGAGATAAGCACAGGTTTCAAAACTATACAAACTGTGCTTCAACTTGGATTTATTGCAGCTGCAGAATTGGTGGAATCTTAGAACACAACAAGTGGCTTTCATGTTGTCGAGTACTACACGAAAAGCCATAAATTGCATTTGTCTCCTTTAAAAAGTCTCCAATCTATATTGGCACTTTTGCTACTGTTTCTAAAAGTGTACCTTTATATAAATTGATGCAACCAATTAAAATATATTTAAAAAAAAAATTTAAGGAAAAAAAGTACCAAAATGAAGATAAAAAATTGGTACTATAAGTTTAAGCAATTTTAGTGTTATTTTTTATATTATGTGCAAACCTAAAATCATGATACGATACTCAACAAAATAAGAAATCGTAAAAGAGTCTTTATGGTACTTTTTAAATTTTGCATACTAACAACTCTAGAGCTATGATATTGAGGTCAAACGTCCTTGAGCAAAGTAAAAAATCATTAAGAGGCAAAACAGTACTTTCTATTGATTTAAGCGGTAGTTTTTGATTATGTAACATTAAAGAATCTAGTACTATCACACCGGGCTCAAACGGTGCTGAGTAAACAGAAAAACCAAGGAACTGACAAAATTGTACTTTTTGATACATTTTGAATTTATTTGTATTAAATGAGCTTAAATGGTCTACAACGAAATAAAGCTGTGTTCACCTAATGTGTAAAAGTCATGGAATGTAAAAATTTTTTTTTATTTATTGATTTTCATACATATGTACGTCAAATATAATTTTTTTTTTTTTTTTTATTAGTTTAATTTTTTCAATTTATTTCATTTTCTTATTTTAATTTTTAACACCATTCCATATACTAGTACGAGATAATCCTGCCTCAACCACCGTATTCACCGGACTTGGCCCCCGCTGACTTTTTCCTCTTCCCAAAACTGGTGTCCAATGAAAGGAAACCGTTTTGCTACGATTGAGGAGATAAAAGAAAAATCGAAACAGGAGCTGTTGGCGATACCAAAAAGCACGTTTCAGAAGTGTTTCGAGGATTGGAAAAAACCCTGTCATAAGTGTATTATATCTGAGGGGGAATACTTTGAAGGGGACAAGATAGTTATTGATGAATAAATAAATACTTTTTGAAAAAATTGAAAATAACGGTTATTTTTTGATCATACCTCGTACATATATGCTTTTATACATCAAATAGAACGAGCTTTAAATATGAAAATAACATAAGAAAAGTTAGATATTGTTCTTATTATTTTTTTAAGTGGAGTTATACCACTTTCAAATATAACAGTTCATATACACATACGTGCTATGCTTAATAATTGTATTTTTTAAATTGATTTTGAGTGGTACGCAAGTGAAGGACAAGTCACCCGACCTAACCTAAGTGGACTAACCAAAAACTAGTTATATAGGCCTATTAATTTCTAAGTTTAACTGTGTATAACTTGTTCTAATATACAGGGTGGGCCAAAAGAAACCAAGGGGTGTAAAAGTTTAATAACTTTTTTGTTTATTAATTTTTTTTTCATTTTTTCTTTCAGATTATATAGACAACACTTGGAGAATTTATAATGGAGAGGTTCACAACTGAACAGAGAACCAGAGCAATAGAATTTTATTATTTAAACCAGAGATCAATTATTTTAACGCAAAGAGCATATCGTCGACATTTTAACGTCAGAATTTCGCCCTCTGAAGCGATGATTCGTTGCTTAGTTAATCGTCATCACCAACATGGCAGCGTAAGAGATTTGCCTCGAACCGGTAGACCACGTTTAAGTCGCACTGCGGAAAATATTGAACGAGTACAGCAAAGTGTTAACGAAGCACCAGAAACATCTGGCAGAAGGCGTTCTGCTCAGCTAGAAATGTCTCGTACGTCACTACGGCGCATTTTAAAAAAAAGATTTACAGTTATACCCATATAAGGTGCAATTGGTCCAAGAATTAAAGCCCGCAGATCATCGGCAACGTCTAAATTTTGCAGTTAAATTTCAAAAGTTGGCCAGAAATGAAATCAACTTTATTGAAAATTTGATTATGAGTGATGAAGCTCATTTTCATTTGAATGGCTTTGTTAACAAGCAGAACTGTAGGTTCTGGGGTTCTCAAAATCCAAGAGCCATTCATCAACGCCAATTGCACCATATCAGGTGTACAGTATGGTGTGGGATCACATCTGAAAATGTCATTGGGCCCTACTTCTTCGAGAATGAAGATGGAAGTGCTGTAACCGTAAATGGAGAGCGGTATCGTTTTATGATAGAAAATTTTTTACGTCCTGCTTTTGAAAACAGACCTGGTATGTGGTTTCAGCAGGATGGAGCCACTGCCCATACTGCCCCAGACACAATGGCACTTTTAAGTAAAATTTTTGGAGAGCGAATAATTTCTCGAAATTCGGAAATTATTTGGCCAGCGCGATCGGAAGATTTGACAGCACCCGACTATTTTCTTTGGGGTTTTTTGAAGGAGCGAGTGTATGTGAACAAGCCAGAGACAATCCTTGAACTCAAGGCAAACATCAGATATAACAGTCTACAAATGGTCAAGAAAAATCAAAAACAACTGAAATTTTATTTTTTTAATAATTTCTGTTTTGTTTTTTTCTGTATGTGTGCACACTCCTACGCTGAGCGAATAATCGCTTTGCAATATCAACAACATATGTAGTCATTTTGACACCATCCCGTGGTCTATTTTATTGACAACGAGTGTTTTCAATTCTTTAACAAGCGTGTACAAATCGATAACTTAGAAAAAAAAGCTAAGATTTTACTCTTTTGACTACTCACTTTGTAAACTTGTTAACCAACGTTCTGGGATTGACAACAATATGTTATCAAATTGACATCACTGACACTATTGACATCGTTTGTGTAATTTTGGCAACTGATTGTGTTATGTTGTCGCTGGGTGTATTAACGAAAGCAAACATATATGTGCGTAATATGTGTTAGCGAACACATGCAATCAGACAATCGGTCTTATATTATACAAACGTGTTTTTTAAATGTTTTGTATTTAATAGAACTATGAAACAGAAATTTTTTTGAAAGATAGTTTTTGCCTTTAATTTGAAATTCTTTATCTATAATTAAATATTCATTATGCTTGGCTTAAAAAATGTTTTTGCAAACATTTTAAATGAAATATAATTTAATTTATTTACAGTTCCTAAAATATTTTTTTTTTATATATAAAAATTGAGTACTTAGAGACATTTTATTGCTTTCAAAAATAAAGATGGATTTTGTTATCTTTTTGGTATATTTAATTTATAATTTGTTAACAACGAATTTGTGAATTTCTTTATCGACGTAATTTTATTACTGGAAATAATGATAGTCATCTAAATGAGTAAAAATACGAGTATAATTATTATGACAAAATAAGTTAAATTTATGAAAAAATTATATGAAAAATTTCGAAAACGTTTACCTTAAAGTCTACGTTAATATATTTTGATTGTGTTTGATTTCCAACCAATCTTTTTTCTGTGTGCATAATTTTTGGAAACCTTTTTTTTAGCGAATTATATAGAGTTGGTTCAGGAGTTATTTACAATACAAGACTGAGAAAACAATTCTAAGAATAAAATGTCACTAATAAAGGCCAGCAACTTGAGATTCATTCAATAAGATTTACAAATATTCAGTATTTGAAAATAAATTTTCATTTTAGAATAGAATTATTTAAAAAAGTCGTTAAGAGAAAACTAAAAGAAACACAAAACTTTTATTTATCAGCAACCTTTTGGTAAAAAATATTAAATAAATGAATGAAACTTTAAATTTTTGTTCGCTTTTTGTGGGTTTTTTGTTTAGAATTTTGTTCTATGGAAAAATAACTTCAATGATATTTTGATCAAAAACAAAGTGAAAATAATTTTTTATTTAAAACCAAAAAAATAAAACCATTTAGAAACTTAAAAGTGTTGTTATGACTTTGATTTTCTTTTTCGTAAAAAATTCTTAAAGTTCATGTTTATGTGTTAATGATCATTAGCAATTGCACATTGCAAAGAATAAAATTCATATTTATTATCGTTGCCATAGTTATCTTAGCATTTACTTATTTTTCTTCATCGTTATTCTTAATGTTGACTTTAGACTTTTCTCAACATTTTCACTCTCTATCTGTTTTTTTTTTTTTTTTTTGTTTTTTATGGGTAAAGTTTTTTTTATATAATTCACTTTAAAAAAGATCTATATAAATTTGTGATTCCGTTTGTACTCTCTATATACTACATACATATATATATATATATATTAGGGCGGGTCAAATTGTATGGAACGATTTTTTTTTTGATGAATCGTATAGTAAAAACGTAATCTATAGGTGATTCTGAGAAATTTTGCTCAAGAGACCATAGCTTTAAGTCGGATTTGGAGCCCCCCAAAATTTTAAAATAGATATTTTTCTATATATACATAGAATAATTTAATTAAATTCGTCATAAAATCGGATAGAATTATAGTAGATTTCTCAATCTGGGCTTGTTTGAAAGGTCGAGAATAATATTTAAAAAAAAAATTTGTTAAAAATGCAAAAATAGTGTTTTTTGGTTGAAACCTTGAAAATGTTGATTTCTTCAGATCGATTTTCCTACACAAACGAGTTCGAAAACAAAAAAATTGATCGTAATAAAAGTTGGAAATTATCTGAACTTTCATAATCTGCAAAAAAAAAATTTTCCAAAAAAATCGATTTCTCAATCTTCGATTTTTTTTCGAGATTTTTTTTTTTTTTTTTTTTGTTTGAATCGAAAATTGAGAAATCGTATGTTCTAAATGCTTTGTGTGTAACAACCCTACCTTATCGTATGTGTCCAAAAAAAGAGGAAATTCAATACAGATCCGGTCATACAATTACACACACTCTATATACTCCTATTTTGAGCACAAAAACAATGGAGCGCACAGAATGTAAACAAAATTTAACAGCTATGGAGCAAAAAAAGGTACAGCTGATTTATTTACTTTACCATGTTAATTCTGCCATGACGAATACCGAAATCTTAGATAGTGTCTATACCTGATGTATTTCTATCATAACAGGAGATATAACGCCGGCAGAGCAAATGTCAATTTCATAAATAGGGGAAGACGTTGATGGAATTATATTATGATGAAATATATTTTATTATTATTTTTTGTCATTTAAAACTTAAAAAATAATTTTCTTGTATAAACACGATAAATTTTATTTATTAATACGCACATATAACCTGTAAAATAATTATATGGTCATGTTTTTAACAAAAAGTTGAAAGTAAACAAACTTCAAAATAAAATTCATAGCCCGGGGTCTATAACTGATGTATTTCTACCATGCTAAATGTCGAATTCATATCATGATAGAAAATCACCAGGTATAGACTCCATTTATTAGTGTTATCGTAGCGTTATGATAGAAAAAGCATATTATGCGGTATGCTATTTCTATCTTGATATCAAATGTCATTTTCGATATATATTTGATTTTGAAGTTATTGTTTGTTGTCCTATGTCGCATTTTATACACGCTATTCCTCCGTTCACTTTGCATTGTTCACCAGCACAACGTCTACCATTGTATGGTACTTCAAAGTGTCCGTTCTGACCATAACGAAGTGTGTGTTCAACTCGACCTTGTTGTTGTGCATACCTGTGCGAGGGCATGTGACCAGATGCTTTGGCTTTCCATAATGTTTGCAGTAGTACACTGCCAGCTGTCTTCGAAACTCTAATTGAGGCATATTTGGTTGCGTTTTTCTATATAGTTGCTAAGCATTTTGAATGCAAGCATCTATCAACCAGGTGAAAATGCTGGACCACCACTTTTATCCTCTATATGCAATACGGTATTGAGCCAAATTTTTATCAAAGCGATCCACTGCGCACATATATTTATTGTATTCTGTGCTTGAGCAAGGACGAGGTACATTTATTTTGGCTTCACTTGCCTTTGAGTAACGCTGAGCCATCGAATTAGGATTTTCTCCAAAGCAGGTAGATAGCATGCAGACAACGTTATTTTTCCATTTAATTAGTCGAATATCAGTGCTTTCCATCGTAAACTTCCAAATTTACCAAATAGCCTGATGCAGTACAAATAGACCAAACTTTGTAGCCAAATCGTAAAGGCTTTCCTTTGATAAATTGCTTACACCCATGTCTGCCAAAGTGTGATATCATGCTTTCATCGAATGACAGATTTTGTTCGGCATGAAAATCCTCTATCATTTTAGCTTTTATGTGGTCTGTAATTTGCCGCAATTTCTACATTTTATCGCTATTTGTCCCTTCTTTTTTAAGAGCTTTAGAATTGTCGTTGAAGTGGAGTTCTTGAATAAAATCCAGCATTTGTTGCAAATATAAACCTCTAAAAACCCTAAAATTATAAAATACCAACAAAATATAAATGAAGATCATAGATAATCATACAAGAAAGCACAGAAAATCACGAAAAAAAACATGTACCCTAGGCGACCAACGATTACGCTTTGAGTAAAATATAAAAAACTAAGTGTAAACTATTAATAAAACGGATTAAAAATTTGTACTAAATGTTTATGTGACCTAGCTATGAAAAGGTGACTTATGACCACTTTTTTTTGTTTTCGATAATTTTTTAGACGCTCTTTCACGTAGTGAAAACTAGAAAGTCCTAACTTGCTTAGAAGTGTACTAAAAATGTAGAGAAGAGCACAAATGAAAGAAAAACAGAATTTTATTGAAAATCCACAATCAAGATAATAATTGGATTTGAAAAATTTTAAAACAGGATCGCTCTTTATATACACACACGAACTTATCTCATTTATGCTCTTTTGCCTTTTTTGGTTGCCTTTTGGGCATGACTGTTCATAATGCAAAAGAAAAACTACTAAGAAACTGACGAAATGCATTTTTTATCTTTAACAGCTGTTTCTCGTAATTTCTTTTTTGAGTCATAAGCCACCTTTTCTTAGCCAGGGTCACATATACTTACCGACGTGCCATATCAGTAAATAGCAATTATTTAAACTTCTATTTTCACGTCTTAATTTAGCTTGTGATAACTTCACTAACTGCGCGCAGAATGATAGAAAGTTTATATTTTTGCAAAACCATAAATATTTCGCAATAAATAGCGGTTCCTTTTTTAATTTTGTCGCGTTATTTTATGCTGAATACACACTTAGAAATATGTTCCGTAAACATGACATGTAATCGTGTTTCGTTCCGTAGTGTGTAGTCGTGTTTATAGTTTATTTTCGTGTTCCCTTCGAGGTTTCCAAAATATGATTTTTTTTTTTTTTTTTTTTTTTTTTTTTTTTTTTTGATATTTTCTCTTTGCATTGTTGGTTCCATAGTCTGTATCGTTGTTTACTATTTTTACTTGTTTAGTTCATCTAAAACAAGCAAGCTGTAAACATTTAGGATTTTTTTGACCGCTAAAAAAAATTAATTGAAATAAAGAAAAAGAGATATGGCGATTGAAAGAAAAGAAATTTTGTTAATTTATATAAAAATTTACCAGAATTATGGAATGTGAAAAGTGACAATTACAAAAATAAAAGTATATATTTTTTCAAATGTGTTTCACCCGTGATGTTCATGCTATAATACAAAATACAGAACAGATGTTGCATTTGTGGTTTGCTTGTTGGTTTTAGTGTGTGTATCAAAAACATGTTTACAAGAATGTACTCAGCATTAGATTTATTCACAAAAATATAACGGCATTTTTGCGTTGCCATATGGTAGCCGTGGGATATTTCGGGTTAAAATAAATTTATTTTGATAACTTTAGTAGAAGTTCTTTTGAATTTATTTAAGAATTGTTTGTTCTGAGTTTGTATCATGAATACAGACATTTTATTGCGTATAAAAACAAGGTTGACAGAGCAGATTATTTGTGGATGTCGATAATATGACTCTTTATATAAAATTAAATAATTATTTAAGCGTAGAGTTTTTGGAGAACAATATTTAAAAAAATATTTTAATCAATATTTATCAATGCATTTGAAAGCATTTACAATTTCTTTTTAAGAATATTTAACAAAACTGCCCAAATATAAAGATTTGAATATTCGTTTACAAATCTGAACGAGGGCATATAACATTCGACACTGCTGAATTTAACTTGTTTTATTTCTTTTTATTTTAAAATATCCTAAATATAAATATTTTAAAGATATTTATATCAAGAAAGTAAAAAACTTAAAAGTTTTTTAACTTTGAAAGCATAAATATTAAAAAAAGGGAGAGTTTCAAGCAAGTTCTTTTAATTTTTGGCATAATTCTGATTTGACTCTTATACTACAAATAAAACTATTAAGACATTAAGTAAATTTAATATTAAAGAAACAAAAACCAACTAGTATTTATATACAACAGCTTTTGAAAAATTGCTTTATATTTAGCAAGACTGTGCATTCATACAGTTGTTGCTGAAGTTGTTGCAAATAAATAAATAAATACAGCAACGAATACTTTCATACAAAAAGATTTAAAAAAATATATTTGTGCAAAAAGAATGCAGATGAATACATAAATATAAAATGAAAGAGCATCATCTAGGCTAAAAACTTTTCATAACTTCAAATTTAATGTTTTATTACAAAGTGAAGTAATAAATTATTTAAGCAAATAATTGCTCAATTTGGATAAGATGTTATTTTCTTCAGATGTAATTAAATGCTAAATTAATTGGAACTTAACAAAGATTGCAGTCGCATATTAATGCTTTGGTTTAGTAAAGAAAAGGAAAATTCAGGAAAGAACATAGTCGTCATAAGTGAAAACAAAATATTTTTAAGGTTCATAAGTCGTTTTTTTTATTTTTTTTTGTAAAATTATCAAAAAAATATTTCTTATACGCTCTTCTTTCCAGAATAAAATATTTCAAATTTTTTACACAAGAGTGTGTGACAACCCAAACACTGAATAGAAGAATAGAAGAAAACTAAAATTAATTTCAAGAGTAATTTTTGGTGCTTCAGCTGTGGATCACAAAAGAATTAATTTGATCTAATTTTTAATTATCGTTTGTTAAATAAATAGTTTGTAAATTAATAACGTGTTTACTCATACCCAAAAGCAAAATTTCAAATTATAACTATTTATTGGACAACATCTCAGCTTAGATTCTAATCCTCTGAATAAAATAAAAATACGTGTTTGTTCAGAAATAAATAATTTTTTTATTTTTAACTGGTGCATCCGTTATTTTTATATTGCCTAAAAAGCTATAAATATTTTACAACAAATTTTACATTTGGTTGTAACATAAAGTCACCACATTTTTCGGTTAAAATGTATCATTCAAAATTATTGAATTCAAAATTTTAAGATTTTTTAGATTCTGGAATTTTTTCAACAAGCAAAGAAAAATATTTGATAAAAATGTCTCCGTTTTATTATATTACTTTTTTTCTTTTTCATGGTGTACGGTTTGTACGAGTACTAAATAGTTATGGTAAAATATCTACAATATTTATGTTGGTTGAACACATTAGATAACATATAGTCATTTTTAGGGTATGTGATATCAGTGTCCTTTAGCCAGATAAAGGGTTAAATAACGTTCCTGTAGAATTGTATCATGGCAGAATTAGCACGGTAGGTATTTGGTATAACAAACACTGAATTACAAAAACAACCTTATATCGTATGTGTCATATAAAAGGAGAAACTTCAATACAGATCCGTATTTTGAGCGCAAAAACAATGGCATTCACAAAATGTAAACAAATTTTAGCAGCTTTTGCAGGCAAACTGATGGAAAGCAAAAACTGTGTAGCTGCTTTATTTGCTTTACGGTGTTAATTCTTTCATTTCTTTATGTGAATTTAAATTATGCTGAAATAAATAAGAGAAATAATAATGGCTCAAGGCCGTAATTCTTTATCCTGCACAATCGAACGATTTTATGATAAGAAAATACAACTTGAAAAATCGGTTAATATTTGTTTATATTGTTAGGTCTTCCCACGCCGTGTTGCAATGTGAGCTATTTTTATACTCGTAGTTTCAATGAGTAATTTTTTTGTAATATTTTCTGGCAAAAACACTTTTAGTCGCACCTTGCCAATAGCTGCTGGTAAAGCAATAAAAAGATGGATAGTTTTCACAAACTAAATTTACAAGAGCTCTTGTGAGGATTGATATTTTTGTGACCCTGGCTAAGAAAAGGTGGCTTATGACTCAAAAAAGAAATTCCGAGAAACAGCTGTTAAAGATAAATAATGCATTTCGTCAGTTTCTTAGTAGTTTTTCTTTTGCATTATGAACAGTCAACCAAAAAAGGTAAAAGAGCATAAATGAGATAAGTTCGTGTGTGTATATAAAGAGCGATCCTGTTTTAAAATTTTTCAAATCCAATTATTATCTTGATTCTGGTTTTCAATAAAATTCTGTTTTTCTTTCATTTGTGATCTTCTCTACATTTCTAGTACACTTCTAAGCAAGTTAGGAATTTCTAGTTTTCACCACGTGAAAGAGCTTCTCAAAAACTATCGAAACCAAAAAAAAAGTGGAAAAAATTTTTTTGAGCCATAAGCCACCTTTTCATAGGCCGGGTCACATTTATAGTTTTTCATTCAATTCTATTGTTGCTAAAAGGTTTTTTGGTATGAGTGTTACAAGAAAATTTCAAATTTATGTAAATGTATTTTGTTTATTTTATTGTCATGATGGTGGAGCCAAGGTATAGAAACAAGCTTCTCCACAACTCCGAAATTAAAGTTACCAAAGGAACCGTCCATCTAATTTGATCGATTTTCTCTTCGTTGAAATCATTAACTTTATTTTTGCTTTACAAATCATAAAATTAAAGTTGACAGATTTTTTAGAGTTTTATCTTGTGGTAGCATTAATCATGATATTTAAGCAGAAAATTTAATAGACTGAAGAAATACACCTGCGATCTTCTTTAGAAAAATCATAGCAAAGCGATAGCTTTGTTTTTTTTTTTTATATTTTTAAAAACCAAATTTTGGACAGTAGGGTACACAAAATTCGGCTCAGCCAAATTTAACTGGTTTCTTAATCAATAATTTCTACAGAGAAAGATTTATTTGCCATTTTACCTTATCAAAAATCATTTAAGCTTAACACTAAAATAACTTTCAACTAATTTTTAACTCATCATACATATGTAAGTACATACGAGTAAATACTTACGATATTATTCCTTATAACTTTTATTCGGCAAATATGTAAGCAGTTTTTGCAAATAATGTTTGAAAATTTGTAAAACAATATTGACATTCATAAATTTCATATTTGATTATCATTTAAAAGTTTGAAATCAGTCAAATAAGACAAAAAAAGTTTTTGAACAAAGTAAATGCAAACTCAATGTCAAAATCATATCAAAAATCATAGTTTGTTTTTAATTTACTAAATTTTGTAAAGCACAAAGAAAAAAGTAAACTTTTGTTTACTCAAACTAGTAAATGCACTCGTAGTGGAGAAAATCAGAATTAATATGAATGAAAGGAATAGGTTAAGCATCGTAAATAAATAATAATCTTAAATATTGATATTAATTTAATATGTACTTAAATATTTTTTTTTACAAAATTTATTTTTTCTTTCATAAATAACAGCATTTAGCTCGCTACTTCCTCAGCCAAGTACCATACTGTCACTATTTCAATTTAATGTCAGTTATAAGTTTATTAATACCAGTTTGACGTTTTCTTGATTTTTCTCTTTACTTAGTCCCCATTTACATTATGGAAATTTCTGTCCGGACAGTCGAAGTTTGTGGGCGAGGGGGCAAATACGCAAGGTGTGTAGTACACGACCGTCTGTATTAGACATTTTTTGTCTCTCTTTTCAACTTTTCGTAATAATCGTCTTATTGCTTCATTTCATTTTTGTACACTGTATTAAAATCTCCATATTTTTATAGAAATCAATTTTTAAAATGTATTTATTTATTATTAATTTAATTTGGTTTGCTTCAAAAGTTCTTTTTAATTAATTTTCATACAAATCAATTAAGCACGTCACGAAAATAAATGGAAAGAAGAATTGAAAAAATTTCTATCTGGAATCAATGTCCGAAATCTAAACGGTTTAGGAAAGAACAGAAAAGAATTGAAAAAATATCCGGCAAGAAATGTCCATAATGTAAATGGGGACTTATTACACATTTTGGTTTTTCAAGACAGCAATTTTAAAGTAAATTTTGAAAAACTTAGTCTTATTCTAATGAAAGCAATCACTTTCCTTCGATATAACGGGTGGACCAAATGAGACCTAGCGAGCGTAGGCGTTGTTGGGGGTCTTGCGATAGAAGCTGTTGCACAATTTGAACTTTGTATGGATACATCTTAAGATCCGGCTTTAAAATTATCTGTAATGTTGTTCTGGGTATACCCAATTGGCCGGAACGGTGACGAGTTGAGACAGATGGATCATTTGCAACACTCTGCTGCACAGGTTCCACGTTGTCTTCGGTACGAATATTTCGATGAACACCTCTTCCTGGACGGTCGGCAACTGAACCCGGTTGCTCAAAACGGCGAACTAAACTTGTAATCATGGAAGATGTGGGCGCTGATTTTACGTTAAAAAAACGGCGATAATTTCGATGCGTCAGAACAATTGATCGTTGAGAAGAATAATAAAAATCGATCATTTTAATGCGTTGTTGTAGACTGTACGTATTCATTTTAAATTTCCAAGAGTTCAGTTATAATCTCCAAAAAGAAAAAATAAATTATGTAAAAAAATAAAAAAGTTATTTATGTTTCACAACAGCTGGTCTTATTTGGGCCACACTGTATATTCATATATATTTTGAAAAAAGAAAATATATATTTAAATTAATGAGTCAAAGCGGTTACGTCTTTATTTCAATTTTCCAATGATTCAATTGTTAAATACAATAGATAGTGTCAAAAAAAAGAGGAATTTATTAAGGATGAATGTACTTCTACATGATATTTTTATTTGCATAAAATAAAATGGTGCTCTGCCCTCACCTTTATAAATTTGCTTTGTATGTCCTACAAAAAAATAAAATTTATTAACAAAGAATTAATATAAAATTGCAATATTTAATTACACAAAATTCATGTGAGATATTTTGACAGTTCTGTACCTCATTTCTATGACTCTCGCATCGAGAAAATTTTCACAAGAATCAATAGAATTGATCAAATAACAATGAAAATTTAAAGAAAATGTCATTTATTAGACAAAAGTGTTTCTGTAATTTTACTTTGTACGAACCATCTGTCATATTTTGTGATTTTGACGTACTTTATTAGAAAAAAGTGAGTACAAGTGTTTCTGTAACAAAATTTTGCGAAAAAAGTCTCACTAGAACTGTCAAAACATCTCACATTTTAAAATGCATGAGAGAAAGGTGCGAAAGTAATGACAAAATGAAAATTAATAAATTTAAAACGTTTAAATTAAAAAATTACCTAAAATAAATGTAGTGGAATATTTTTTGCAGCTAAATATTGAAATTTTATGTGTATTCTTTGTTAATAATTTTTTTATTCACATTTTGTATTAACAAAATTTGTAACAAACAAAAATGTCATGTAGAAGTACATTCATCTTATATAAATTATATTGTATTTGACATTTGAATCATTGGAAAATTACAATAAAGACGTAACAGCTTTGCATTTTCTCATATTAAACTACAGAAACACTTTTTACTCACAACTCGTGAAACGGTGGAATTTTTTATTTCACACTTTTCGATGTGAGAAGTTCTCGCATATAAAGGGTGTTTTTTATAGACGTATAGAACTTTAAGTTGGCATTACTGTTCAAGATGTCGACCGATTTAACAACTGTCAAGTGATTTATTCTCAGTTTGGGTTGGCAATTCATCATGAATAGACTCACGCATTGCAAATAGTGCAATTTTATTTCGAAAATAATGGTTCATAATTTTGATTTCCATAAGCGAATTTTGTTTAGCGATGAAGCGCACTTCTGGTTGAATGGCTACAAAGCAAAATTACAGAAACACTTGTGTGTGTAATAAATGACA
Organism: Thelaira solivaga; assembly: GCA_947397855.1. Classification (NCBI taxonomy): domain Eukaryota; kingdom Metazoa; phylum Arthropoda; class Insecta; order Diptera; family Tachinidae; genus Thelaira; species Thelaira solivaga. Next base: position 56,413,635 of record OX377610.1, on the reverse strand, counting down.
TTTTGTTTCAATATCATTTTTTCTTGTGAAAATTCAATATCATTTTTTCTTGTGAAAATACTTTGGAATACATTATAATTTGCTCTGCTCCAAGACCGTATATCCTTGTGCATTATATAAAAAAAAACAAGTTAAATTCGGCTGTGCTTCACTGTGTTAGCCAAATATTCATATTTTTCCACTTTCCACATTCTTCTTAAATATCAAAAAAAAAAAAAAATTATATAATTGAAAGGTCTACTTTATTAAGCTTGAAGTTATAATTACAGTCAAAGCCCGGTTTAACGAATGATATAATGTTCAGACGTTTCGTTATATCGAGATATTCGTTATATCGAACAGTATTGTTTTACCTTAAAATTTTATAAAAAACGGTGGTCCGCAATTTTAAAAACATAAAAATTTAATTGTATTTATAATTTAGTGTAGAAATAAAATTTTAATTGATATTTTCATGTTTATTTAAGAATTGTTTTTATTTCTAATACATACATAATTTCATTAAAAATCAAAAAACTTTAACGCATTACACGTGTTCTTTCAAAACAAAGCAAAGAAGCCAAAAACACACAAAAATCTAACGGTTCTGTAACGATTTTTTTTATTTTGCTTTCTCATTCGTTAGATGGGGATTATTTTTTGCCATTCGCTATATAAGGTAGTTAATGTAAAAATTTGGCCATTCGTTATATCGGATATTCGTTAAACTGAGTATTCGTTATACCGGGCTTTGACTGTATTATAAATCTTTCTTTATTTATTATTGGAGCGAAATAACATAAAAATAAATTTTTAAAATAAATAGGTACAACCTCAAGATTAATAAACTAGCTGTTTCAATAAAAAAAGTTCAAATAAACTTACAAACAAAAATTATATAATATAAAAATATAACAAACAGTCATAATAATAATTTTGTTTGAATACCTATTTTTGTTTTGTTAGTACTAAATAAATAATTAATTTCAGTTGATGAAACTAAAATTAATGAGTTCTAAAAAAAATTTCTTTCTCAGAACCTTATTTTTAAAAGCCATAAAATGTCTGCTGGCACTAAACTTTTGAAATAATAAAAAAACAAATTCTATGAAAGGTATCCAATAGAAATACAATAAAATATAAATTAATTTAATTTTTCAAGCCATTTCAAAAAATGTTTAAGTAAAAAATTTTTAATATCAAATAAAGAAATTCATATTAACCGCAAAAATCAAAAAAATTACACTCCAGGCATTTAAATGACACACATGCATACACACGTTTGTGGGTTTCGTGTTTTTATGTACGCACATGTACAGCTTAAAAATTTCCATAAAAAACAAAACAATAAAAAACAAAGCAAAGCAAAAATTACTGAAAATCTGAAATATAGGTTAAATTTGATTGCTCTCGTTTTTTGCACAAACATTACAACTGCTATTTCTGTTAAAACTGTATATCACATTTTTTATCCGTTTTGCAGTTTAGACAAAAAAAATTCGGTTATATTATTGATTTTTCTGTTCCATTTGTGTATCGATCTTTTTAATTTTTTATACAAACATTAAAGCTGTTATTTCTAATAAAACTACGTACCATTTTTTTTCTTTGCCCGTTTTTTATTTCAGACAAATTACACACCGCCTCCATTTATGAACCGATCTACTTAAGTCTTGATCCTGATATTATGAATGTGATGACTGATAAAACTGCAGATTTTTCGCGACCATTTGTTTACCGATTGCTCTAATTTTTTGCACAAATATTATGATTACCATTTCTGACAAAACTGCATACCACATTTTCATTTCTAATTTTTAGTTTATACAAAATACGCAAAAAATCCACTCATAAAATCACTCAGAGGTAGGTGTGGTTTTCGACTCATAGCTCCGGCCGAATTTCATAACAAGAATCTTACAGAAACAGCTGACAGAGTGGTATGCTTTACTTTTCCGTACGTTTTGTAGGAACTTCAGAACGTTGATTTCAACGACTACACAGACAGACGGACATAGCTAAATCGACTCAATTATTTATAAGAATTCAAAATATATATACTTTATAAGGTGTCCCATATACGGTGTAGAAATTACAAGCGGAATCACATAGTTATACGAGGTATGATCAAAAAATAACCGTTATTTTAAATTTTCGTGAGGTACGTATGTTCGATTTTCGCCATTTTGGATTGTCAGTTTGTTTTTGACAGATAAAAAGGTTAGTCGTGTTTTGGTGTGCTCTTCGATATTTTACTATTTCAAAAAATGGATCAAAGAAACTGTATTAAGTTTTACGTAAAAAATGAAATTAAATGTACAAGGACATTTGAAATGTTGACTGTGGCGTTTGTCGAGTCTACTATGAGCAGAACACAAGTTCAATTGTGGTATAAACAATTTAGGAAGGCCGAGAAGATGTCAATGACGATGCTCGTCCTGGTCGCCCGGGCACGTCAACAACCGATGAAAACATTGAAGCAGTGAAGAAAATGATTTTGGATAATCGTCGAATCACTATTAGAGAGGTTGCTGATGATGTTGGCATGTCGTTCGGCTCATGCCAAGCAATTTTTACGGATGTTTTAGGCATGAAACGTGCGGCAGCGAAAATTGTTCCAAAATTGCTGAATTTTGTAATTTTTTGGCCAAAAACAACACCGTAATCATGCTTCAGCCACAGTATTCACCAGATTTGGCCCCCTGAGACTTTTTCCTGTTCCCAAAACTTAAGACACCGATGAAAGGAAAGCGTTTTGCTACGATTGAGGAGATAAAAGAAAAATCGAAACAGGAGCTGTTGGCGATACCAAAAAGCACGTTTCAGAAGTGTTTCGAGGATTGGATAAAACCCTGGCATAAGTGTATTATATCTGAGGGGGAATACTTTGAAGGGGACAAGATAGTTATTGATGAATAAATAAATACTTTTTGAAAAAATTGAAAATAACGGTTATTTTTGATCATACCTCGTATATACCTTTTCACTTTTTGTAAAGTACATATATAATAAATATTTCGTAACCAGCCTTACCTGGTTATGATTTTTATTCTATGAGTTGAACCTGTAAGAACCTAAAGATAATCAAGAAACAAATCTAACTAGTTTTATTGAAAAGTGGGGCATAAAGATAGGCGTGGCTAATGCAAAAGTACATTGAATATGCAATTTCGAAGAAACCTATTTTAAAACAAAAGTTTGAATACCGAACAAACAAATAGAATTTAAATAAATTGTGTTAAAAAAATGTTATTTACGAGTAGTTGTCGAAATTACAATTTAAAGAAATCAAAGTTATTATTGTATTTCTATTTTACTTAATCAGTTCCAAATATTCTTAAATTTTTCTAAACTGTATTAAATATTAAGAAATCTTAAGAATTATTGAAACAACAAATAATTTGATAACAGAAAAAGCAACTGACATTGAAAAATTACCATCAAAATCTGTTTAGTTCTCAAACAAATACACACGCCAACATACTCACAATTTAAGTTACTCCCATTTTGGCATAAAATTCAATATCTCTTATTGATGTTTATTTTAAAAATAATGACTTTTACTAAAAACGGAAAATCTATACTGCACAAAAATATATTTACAATACTTCCATCAAAACTACCATGCTTGTACTCACACAAATGCAAGAACAACACGAACACAAAACCAAAATCATCATCTTCTCAATCATAAACATCAATGTCAGTTACAAGCATCAACTGACATCAGAAAGACACTTTACTTTACTTCATTCACATGTGAGTAAAATGCTGTTGGTGTTCAGTGCTTGTGTGTGAATGTAGAAATGTTTGCAAACGGTACCGAAGAATAAAATTGCAGAAAAATACCATGTATGATGTTTATAAACAACACACCATCATCATGTAATAAAATTGTTACTCGTTACTATCGTTTGTACTACAAGTGTGTGAAATTTTCCGTGTGCAAACACTAAGAATCTTTTATAGTAAAATATATTGTTAGATGAGCAACCCAATAACACACAAGTCCACACACACATTCATATATTATAATATAATAAGTAGATATTATGAGATTTCAGAGCTTATAAAGACGAGTGAATTTTATATACAAAAAGAAAAATAGGTATCTGTGTAAGCAAAATCAAATAAATTTCTTTAAATATTAGTTAAAATGTAAAATCAAAATATTAAACAATTTCATGCAGTCAAGTCTAATATAACGAGATAGTTCGTCCCGCAGTATAGGGAAACCGTGTTATGAAAACCTTTGAATTAATTAAAAACTAGATACGCGCTCTATGTAAACCACGCTTTGAGAAACATAAATAAGGCAAATCAGATTAATCTATAACGCATTATATGGAAACCACCACCTCGTTCCATGGAAAGAAACTCAAAATTATATGTTATATTATATAAATGAAATGAATTCGTACCGCGTTATATGGAATCTCAGAAAAATATTTTGCTTAAAGTTTTTTTTTAGCAAAATTTGGTTTTTTGTAGATTAATAATATGGAAAGTATTAGATATATAAATATCTTTTCTTGGGTAATAAAGCATAGTCGTCTGTCGTATGACACTTCCAGTAAAAAAAAAAAAAACGGCAACATTTTTATTTATCAACTGCGCAATTGTAACGCCATAAAATTGTTTCGCTTTTTGAAGGTTAACGTTTTTTTTTTTTTCTTTTTTATAAATTTTTGTTTTTTTAATCCTGTCTCTTGCAATAGCGCTATAAGGAAAACATGTTATAGGAGAACTTGTCGCATATTTCACACCGCGTCATATGGTATTCGCGTTATAAAAACACAGCTTTATAGGAGACTGGATTCTATATGAAATTATCTCACTATTTTGATAACGAATGCGTTAATCTCAATACCCAAATATACGGTCACTGCAACTCGTTATCGAAAGCAATGATTGTACTTCAGTCCAAACAAAATTAGTTGGCGTAGGCTTATTTTTTTGAATTAATTATAAGTTACTCTTAAGCCATATGACAAAAACATGTCTTTTGATCTTAACATTAGCATAAGCAACTTACATACATATGTAAATGCATTTTCTCTCAGTGTAGCCACTATTGTGCCCAACTATGCTTTCATACACTGCATCTCTCTAAATATTTATTAACTTGTGTCATAAAAAAAATGTCTTTTTGAATGCATAAAAATTTGATTTTTAGCTTTTTCACTTGTATTAAGGAGTATGGGAGTACCTTCAGAAAGAAAATATTTTCAACTAATAAAATATTTACTGTATTTGCTATTTTTAAAGGTATTGATATGAATATGGTTTCAAGTATTTTATGGATAAACCAAAAATAAAATATTATGTAACGACAAAAAAAAAAAATATTGCAAAAAATAAAATGAGTTTTTGTCTATATCAGCATGATTTACCAATTTTGAAGTAGAAAAACAAATGAAACTGTAAAAAGGAGAAAAAAATACTTATTTTTTTACAGATGATGACTGTATTCATGATGCAACTGACAAGACATTTTCACAGTAACCTAATTTTTAGTAGAACACTAGTACATACGCACAAGTACGTACTACGCAGTTGAGTTAATTTTAAAAGATATTATCGATTGGTATTTATTTGTATGGCCTTGTAATTTTAAAAATTGTAATGTAAAATTTCTTTTGGATTATTTTACTATCAAGTATAAAATACTGTTGCATAACATTTCCCAATACCCTTCGTACTCACAATGAGTATGTATATTCTGGATCCTTGTAAATAGATGAGTCAATTTAGCGTGTACGTCTATCTATTTTTGGCGTTGGCGTTGAAATTAACTTTTTAAAGACCCTACACAGCAACTTTTCACAAGCAAATAAACGCCGTTCAACATCTCTCGGCTTCAACTCGTACGGCACACAATTTCCTTGTTTCTGAATCATTGCTATGGCTTTCAGGCGTTTTGAAATGGCTTGTTGAGTCACTCCCTCTGATCCCGAAAATTCCTGTTGCGTTTGACACGAGTGTTGATCAAGTAATGCCTCCAATTCTGCATCTTCAAAAACCTTCTCTCTTCCAAATTCACCGTTCTTGAAGCGTTGAAACCACTCTCGGCACGTTCTTTCACCAATAGCGGCCTCACCATAGATATTTGAGAGCATTTTCTTCATATTAAAGCAGAAAATTAAAACCTGCCGCAAATGACGAGAATTAGGCTCGTAAGCAGACATGTTTAATCGAGAATAACTTTATGATGCAGACACAAAGTCTGCGGAAGCAAAGTTGTACACCTAATATTTTTAACCAATACTTTATCCAAATTACATATTTTTTCTTTTTGTTTTCGATTTGTTGTAAATTCAATAGCAATACAAAACATTTGTTTTGAAAGAGATTTTTATTATATCATTCACAAAAAAGTGAAAAGGGTATATATAAGTTTGTCATTACGTGTGTAATTTTACACCGTACATGGGATACCCTTTAAAGAATATATATTCCGCGTAGTCGATTTAGCCATGTCAGTTTGTCCGTCTGTCCATGTGTATGTTTAAATCAACTCTCTGAAGTCCTTAGAAGACCTACAGATAAGTTGATCACATCAATTTGTTGGAATTTGTTGAAATTCAGCCTAATTGATCCATAAATAGCGCAGCTATAAGCTATGAAGTGCAACTTTTATTTTTTGATAATTTTTCGTGCATAATTTGTCTAAACTACAAAGCGGACAAAAAACGTGGTGAACAGTTTTATTGGAAATAACAGTCGAAATGTATGTGCAAAAAGCAAAATAATCGGTAAACAATTGGCGGAGAAAAATCAAAAATACAACCGAAATATTAGATTCCCATTAATTTAGTTTCTTTGTTTTTTTTTATTTATATGAAAATTTTTAACCTCTTTCTCTGTATAGTAATCCCTCCGGTGAACTATCCCACCTTGATGTATCACTATTCAGGGTAAATAGGTGCACTAGCACCTGAAACTGCTATGAGTATGAATCTGGAGTCTACCAAAGGATACCTTCGGGGTCCGACCAGTGACTCTCAACACTGGTACCACGAGAACTGGTAGCCCACAGAGGAAGCACAAACGACCAAACAATGGGTTAAGAGCTGATGCTCACAATAAAGATTGAACAATGACTGCTTGGAGTCTGTGGACCGAACTCCGTTCCAACCCCACGGGGTTTAATGGATGATGTTTTGGGGACAATATCCCTGGTTCGTTGTTCGGTCTGTGGACTTCGTGTACACCCAAATGCAAGGACGGCGGAATCTGTAACCGGTTATTGGTGAGGTCCCCTTCGGGGGTACACGTGGTAACTGTGGTTGATACCAAAAGGTACGCTGGCAATGGGGTTCATGTCATCTTTTGCAGGGTGGCATGTTCCTCGATGTGCTGTTTCATTAAAACAGAAAGTCAATTTGACACGGGTTTTAGGTCGGCCCAAATCCCTCAACAAGGGACATAGCTTTAGCATACATAATTTGCTACCTGTGTCCTTTATTGTTCACAGGGGCTATAGTGGTAGGAACGGATACCACTCGTGGTTTGACCACGGTGAGATAAAACCCAAGCGGCAGGTTCTCACCTAATTCATCCACACTCTTTGTGTATAGTGATGTGATTGAGTGCCTGCGGACATTTTATTGCTTTTAAAAATAAGATTCTCAGAAATTATTTTTTCTTCAAACTCGTTAATTTTAGTTTCTTAAACTGAACTTAATTATTTATATTAGGATTAATAAAAAAAATTTGTATCCAAAGAAAACTATTTTTATCAATTTTTGTCATACTCGTATCTTTATTATTATTATTACATAAGTTTTTTTGACCTTTTTTATTGAAACGACTAGTTTATTAAGCTTAAGGAAAATGCTTCGGCACAGTAATAAATAAATAAATTTTTATAATAAACTAGAAGCTCCAATTATATAATTTTTTTTTAAATTTAAGAAGGTGAAAAGTAAAAAATAGGAATATTTGGCTAACATAGTGAAGGGTATATAAAACTCGATACAGCTGATTTTAATGTGTGGTTTTGCCGATGGCAAACTGTAAAGGTAAGATCACACGATTGCCGCAATACATTAATTTGACACAATTTTTATTGTGCTGAATTGGCGCACAATAAAGAAATTGCCCCAATCAATTTTTTTTTGCCGTCACACGATTGGCTCATTTAAAATAAATTTGATTGCCGGTAGTTCGTGTAAAGCTATACAGCGGCAATAATTGCCGCAACTAACTTGTGGCAATTACCAGAATCAGCTGTTTTGTTTATTTACATAAACATTGCAATTTGTTGGTTTGCTGTTATTTAAAGATGAATTGTTCGCCAATAAATTGTGCAATCATAATATAAGCCAATAATTTACACAAATTGCGGCAATCGTGTGATCTTACCTTAAGCCTTGACACGCTAAAAAAATTATATAAAAATAAGTTTGATGGGTTAAATTGGTATAGGGTATCACAAGCTTAATTATTTTCTCCAACACAAATGCAGTTTGATGTTGAATATTGTCTGTCTATCAGCCGCTTATGAAACGTTTGGTTTCTTTTCATACTCTGGTTTAAATGAACTTGTTTTTGTGACCTTCAAAAATATTTTGTAAACCACAACTAACCAAATATTTTCAACAAAATTGCTGCTCTCGTTTGCCTAATAAAACATAAATATTTTCTGCAACAGTTTATAAAATGTTTCTATTGTTTTATGTTTAATGTAGTAGCTGTTGTTTCAAAAATATTATTCTTTTAGATTATACAAAGAAGATTTCCAAAAATAATACCAAGTTTTATACTCAACATTCATCGAACGAACAAAGAAGTTGTTGGTTGTTGCTGAAATTTAAAACCCAAACAAAGTAAACAAACTACAAAATATAAATGTTATGAGCTTAAATTTAAAACCAAAAATAATGGAAAAGTTGTTCACTATGAAACGTGATCTACTTGTAATCCTTTGAAAGCTTTTGCTAAGAAAACAAGAGAAACTAAAACTTCACGAAGTAGATTAGTCATTTTTGGCCTTTAATTTCAATTTAAAGAACAAAAAATTTAATATGTTGAATGTAAAAATTATTAACACAATATTTTTGTTTTAAATTTCTCTAATTTCTAATTTTATTATTTGTTTTTCTTTTTTTGTACCAACAAAATAAAAAATAAATAAACGAAATTGTGCTTGTATTATGGCAACCAGTATTTTAGCAAATGATGTGAAATTTCTATTAATTATTTCACAGCAGCGAGGCAGAGTAATACCATGGAAGAGAATAATAAAAAAAAATTTAAATCAAAATTCACAACTTCTTCACATCAATTATTCGTGTATTAAACACGGCAGGTAAAAAACCCAACAAACTAAAGGAATTTTCACAAACCTGCACGGCCAGACGCATAAAACTCATTTTAATTTTTAGCCCATTTCAAAAAAAAAAAAGTCAACAAAATTTCGTTTGAAGAAAATGTAAAATTAAAAAAAAGACCATCAACATGCAATGAAAATTTAAATGAGCTTAAACTTATATAAAATTTAGAAAACTTTTATTTTTATTTGAATCTTAAAAATGTATAAAGAAAACCTAATGAGCGCATAATTAATGATACAAAAAAGTTGCTCTTGAAAATATTAAAGAGGTGCTAGAAGAGCAGAAGAATAATAACAAGTGAAAAGAAAAGACAACAAAGTTAAGTTGAAATTTTAAGGATGACAAAGGGAAATATTTAAAAGTTGCTTAGCTTAAATAGATAGAAAAAATTTAAAATTTTAAGATTGATTGACACTTACATTCCATTAATTTTCAGGGTTATTAATTAAATAAAATATTAAATACTTCTGCTTTCTGACAACCTCTTGAAATAAGTTAATTATTAAAGGAAGTTTCTTAAACATTTTTTAAGGGTAAATTTATTAGAAAACCTTTTCAGCCAAATTACATTGAAATTTTGAAATTATTTCTTCTAAAATTACACAAGTTTAAAAATTCTTGTCAACTTTTTGATCAAATCAACTGAAAACTATTTTCGGTGATTTCAAATCTGCATTCCGTTTTTTTTTTTAATTTTGAGATATACTTTTTATTCCTAAATTAAGAAGGTCACACAAAATATGCACTGAGCCAAAAATCGCATTGAAATATCCACAACGTTATCTATTTTTTTGATAAGGAATGTTTTCAATTTTTTAACTGAAGCTACCATTTTACTTTTATGACAACGCATGTGGTCAACTTGTTAACGAATGTTGTCAAATTCCTAACTTATTAACAACCGTTGTCAAATTAACAATGCATTCTGTCATTTCCACAGCCGTATGATATCATTTCGACATCAATGGTGTCGATTTATCACAGGTATGGTGTCATTTTGATATCAGTATAGTGTCAATTTGACACCATTCGTTGTCAATTCTGCAACGCTATGTTGTCAAAGTGAGCAAAAATATGGTAGATACACCGTTTGTGGTCATTTTCTCTGGGTGTTCTAGTTGCTGGAAAAAAAAATTTTAAACAAAACTTGCTTCGTAAAAATTGTGATCAAAAAAATTAGTTTTTTATGCAAATGCGATTTTTAATTTTAAGAAAATTTCCAAGCATATAATCTCATATGTTACAAACAAAAAAGTTTTATATTATTGAAATAGATGAAGAATTGTTTTTTTATTGCTAGTACCAATGCAAAGCAATAAAAATATTTTTTACATGTAATTTTTTTTCTTGATGTGCAATCAGAATGTAAGTGTTTTACCGACGGCAAAATGTATTATTTTTATTTAATGTTTTTTGCCGATGGCAAATTGTAAGTCTTTACACATTAAGAAAATCACATAAAAATGAGATTGATATCAATCAGTTTGATGTGTGTATCAGCCAATTTAATTTTTTCACCAGCACAAATGCATAACTTGACGTTGAATGAATGATAATGTAGCCTGGCTGAAAAATTTCCATAAAAAACAAAGGCTAAAGAAATTTTTGAAAATCTTAAATTTTTTTTTTTTTGGATTTTTCTGGAGCATTTGTGGACCGATTGTTTTGACTTTTTGCACAGACAAAATAACTGTTAATTACGTATCATGTTCTTTTGTCCGTTTTGTAGTTTAGACAATTTACCCAAAAAAACGCTCCAAAAATTGTCAAAAAAATAGAGCTCATACATCAGACATTTAACAAAAAAAATATTGTTTTCTGAATTATTTATAAAATGTATTTGTTGATCTACTTATTTTACATGAAGAAATGAATTTTTTACAAAATGTTTACATAAAATTTTTCCACAGATTACGTTTGGATTTTAATAATGAAAATTTTTAACTTGAACTTTCAAAAAATTACTTAAAAGTGAAAAGGTCAATTGAAAACTCAATCTCAGAATTTATTTTACTTGTATTTTCATATATCAACAAAATCAAGCTTAAAAAGTTTAATTTTAATTAACAACTAACATTTATATAGCCTTGCTTTCTTCCAATAGATTTTAAATCAAATAAATTCATATAACTTTAATGACAAACTTCAAAGTTTAAACTCAAAGCAGAAATCTTAATTAAAACATTTAAAAAAAATTAAAAATTTGAAAAAGAAGGACAAAAATCAATGAAAATGAAGAGCAAGAAAAAACAACATATCAAGAGTCACCAGTCGTTAACTATTTATTACATGAGTCCTAAGTAATGGCATGAGATATGGCATCATATAAGTAGATATGACACTCCTTAAACACGCTTTTTAAATATTTCGTGGATTTGAATTTTTTTTTCTTTTTAACATGTTTTATTATTGTAGAAAACTGAAAATAACAAACCGACTACAATAATGACTATAACAGGAGTGAAAGAAATTTATGACAAAAACAACAAGTACATACTCGTACATATAAAATACAAAATTTTAAATTAATACTCACATAAATGCGGGAAATTGTTCTCTCTTACATTTTAAAGGCAAACAAAAAAATAATAATGAAAACGAAATATGTAAATGTCCTTCGAAAATATAGAGGAAGATTCCTAAATTATTTTTTTTGTCTGTTGCTACAGTTGTTTTTATTATTTGCAACTTTGCCTAATTAAGCCAACACATACATGCAATGTAATTTACTTAGGCATTTTGACTTTTTATTTTGTTTTGAGCCAAGTTAAGGATAAAAAAACCTAAAATCAATATTTTTTTTTGGGGGGGAATATGCCTGTTTGATTATTAACTTTTTATTTAAAGAGTACGAGTAATAGAAGACAGTTGTTTTACTTTATTTAGAACAAAAGCAAAAATAATACAATAAGATGACAATTACATAGGGAATATTTATTCGGTAAGGTCTCTTGGATCAGGACAACTACAATTGAGGATGTTAGTATGCCAGCTACTGACATCGGATGTAGGCATTACATGGAAATCTATAGGAAGATACAGTGCAGTATCCAGAGCTTCTAAATGACTAGTACGCAAACACCCGGACATTCATATGAAAGCTGATCTTTGAATGATGTACAACTGATCCACTACGTATCGTCTAATCTGAATGAGGCTTTGTTTAACATTATCAAAAATGAAAGAAATTCAGTTTCAAAAATTATACAACAGCATGTTCACATTTATTCTGAATATCATTTGCCATGGGATAGCAGTCATAAATGAACTCCCTGCAAATTCCTTTTGTAATAAATTTTTTTTACTTCCATCAGTTCACTTATTTTTTAATGGCGAACTAATAAGAAAACATAATTTCTTTTGTTGTTTTTCGTAAAATTTAATTTAGCAAAAAAATAATTAAACAATTTTTTAACAAATAACCTATAAAAATTCAATTATTTCGTTTATCCACAACAATTGACACATTTACCACAAAAACCATTCATGAAGTACCCCAGAAAAAAATATATTTATTGCTCTTGAAATCTTATAAAATTTCAGGAATTCTTTATTTTACATACACTGGACACTGAAAACAAACAAAAGTTGACACCTTTAACACAAGAACTATTCGCAAATTACCAAAATTTATGGTTTTGTTCTTAAACACTTTATTATATTCACTCTGTACTGATAAAGTGAACAAAATGTCAAATGAAATTCCCGATACCAATTTTTCTTTCGAAGGGAATGAAAATTTCACTGAAACTAAAATTTCGCTTTTATTCAAGATAGATCACCGCTATCGCAGACCCACGAAAACAGGCAGCCAATCGATATATCTGTGACAATAAAGAAAAAACGCTTACATCTTATCAATTCACTTTAGAGGACTACCTACAACTTTAGAAGTTTTTCTTATAAAATTATTTGGGTTCTAGCAAGCGCTATTGCTTTCATTGCCATCTCGTTAAGGGTCGCCCCATCATCCCTAAACCACAATAATAAAGTTATTGAGTTAATTAAATTAAATATTTATTAAAAGATGGCATATTTTAATAAAGGAAATCTAAAACAAGTTAAAATTAAGGGAAAGTTTTAAAATTGTTCTGCAACAAATTATACCAAGTTGTCTATTGAAGATTTCAACAAAAGAAATAAATCGTTTAGGAACTCTCTGAACAATCTATTCCTAACCAGTATGTAGTTTCTTTTTATTTATATAAACAGTGTGTTAATGTTTTTTTTTTTCAGCTGTTGAGTAAACATTTTGTATGCATGCACAAGAATTTGTGGTATCTGGGCGTGTTTGTACATGTCTTTCTTGTGTGTAACTTAACCATAGTAAATAAGGCAACAATCTACACCTCATAATTAATATCATTTTAGCACGCACATGTATTATAATAATTTTTTTTTCCTTTTATTGTTGCCAACCGTTTCTTTTTCCTTAATTTATTTTTATCACATTTAAATAACTTCTTTGTGTGCGTTTTTAGTGGATGGATTGTTTTCATGACATTTGAACTTATAAAAACAAAAAGAAATAAAATTCAGAGAAAGAATACATTACATAAGTGTACATACAGACATGATTATGTATGGAGTAAATTTGTAAGCAGTTTTGTGTAAAGCTTCGAAATTATATACATAAACGCTTAATCATAATCAAAATTGTCCATTAAGAGCATAAAAAGGTAATGAGAATCATGACAATAAATTAAAGGAAGAAAAACTGTATATAAATATCTTCAGACACATTCTTCACAATCTTGACTTAAGCGGGATTCGTGTATTAAGTAAAAAATCTATTAGTGTGAAAACAAAATGTTAAGCGAGTGTGGTGAATGTGGTGAAATACTTAAATATTTTTGGCAGTATTATGGTTTTTGTAATTTTTAGAATTTTTTCGAAGCTATCACACTGCTCATTTTACCAAGGTTGCTTTTGTATCAGCAACCAAAGAAAAAACTAGAAATAAGCTGTGAAATTATTTGCCGCGTTTTGTATTTTATTTGAAGTGTGATGGTATGAAAACAGAAAATAGTGTACTTTAAGCGGGTGCTACATTATAATTCATTCAACGTCAAATTATGCATTTGTGTTGGTGAAAAAATTAAATTGGCTGATACACACATCAAATTTATTGACATCAACCTCATTTTTATGTGATTTTCTTAATGTGCACAGACAATTTGCCATCCGCAAAACACATTAAATAAAAATAGTACATTTTGCCGTCAGTAAAACATATTTATTCTGATTATGTCACAAAAAATTTTTTTATTGTTATTGCATTGGTACTAGCAATAAAAAAAACAAATTTGGATGAAAGACTGTAAAAAATAAATACAAAAAATTTTATCTTCCATTTTTATTTCTAAAATTTCCGCCATGTGCACTCAATCTTACCCAAAAAAAATTATGATTACAGAAGTGGTACCAGACCAACAAATTTTACACTTGTACCAGACCAGCAGATTTGACCAAAAATCAAACTAGTTTTGATTTTCGTCAAATTCTCACAAAACGTATACGTGTGACCGCCATGTTTAAAAAACACGCACGCACCCTAATGATTGACGGTGAATGAATGATCGTCTAGCGCTCCTACTATGCTATAATCACAACTAATACGCACTAATAATTCATGGCAGAATTATACACGGTAAGACATTCCCTACAACAAACACTGAATGACAAAAACAATCCTATCGTATGTGTCAAATAAAAAGGTGGAAATTCAAAGCAGATCTGGTCCAATACACATTTGAAATGTACGCAGAATGTAAAAAAATTTTAACAGCTACGAAGCCAAAACGAGGAGAGCATAAATTTTACATCTGTCTTAAATGCTTTAAATTATATAATTCATTGTAATTTTAGAGGATGCTATTGTTGCGTTTATTTGTAATTATGTTGCTAAAAATGTAGCTTTAGAAATGCCATACTTTGTTAAAGTTTGCCCAGTTACGTTTAACAATATATGTGACCCGGCCTATGAAAAGGTAGCTTATGACAAAAAAAAATTTTCCACTTTTTTTTTGGTTTCGATAGTTTTTGAGACGCTCTTTCATGTGGTCCTAACTTGTTTAGAAGTGTACTAAAAATGTAGAGAATGTAGAGAAGAGCACAA
This sequence comes from Thelaira solivaga, assembly GCA_947397855.1. Taxonomy (NCBI): domain Eukaryota; kingdom Metazoa; phylum Arthropoda; class Insecta; order Diptera; family Tachinidae; genus Thelaira; species Thelaira solivaga. The sequence continues at coordinate 56,398,200 of OX377610.1, read as the reverse complement.
ATGAAAGAAAAAAGGATTTTATTGAAAATCCAGAATCAAGATAATAAATGGAATTGAAAAATTTAAAAACAGGATCGCTCTTTATATACACACACGAACTTATCTCATATTTGCTCTTTTGCCTTTTTTGGTTGCCTTTTGGGCATGACTGTTCATAATGCAAAAGAAAAACTACTGAGAAACTGACGAAATGCAGTGTATATCTTTAACAGCTGTTTCTCGCAATTTCTTTTTTGAGTCATAAGCCACCTTTTCTTAGCCAGGGGCACATATGACGTTGTTGCACTGCAACGCAGCAGCCATTTAAGAAGGCATCTACTTACCAGTATGACCATTCAGATCGCTGCATACGGACGATTGTCCGCTAGGGCACACATATACTAAAGCACATCTTCACAATATTTACTCGATTGCTGTAAGTTGAGCAGGAAAAGCATAAAATTGGTTATTCAAAAAAATAAAAGTTAAGTCATAAGCCACACTAATTAAAACGTTAAGTGCAGATAATGCACAAGTCATTTACTTTAAATTTCTTAGCAAAAGTTTAATAACAAAAGTCTATACTGCATACACAGTACATAGAGCAAAAATACAAAGAGGTTTCAATTACAATTTGTTCTATTCACGGTGTATTCCTGATGAGACAAATTATTGGAGTGACACACTTTTGAGTGTTACACATTCAATTGAGTGTAAATCTAGTAATGTTGGGATTGGTAATCACTAGCCTTAATAATTTACATTTATGAATTATTTATGACTAATTAATAAATTGTTCAATTAGTATATAAGCGAGGAAAAATGTAAAATAGAGACAGACTTACTGAAATAACCAATTCGGCAACTCATGCATCGTTATTTCTTTTAAAACTCAAAATAAGCTTTTGGCAGTTATTTTGAACGCCTACAAATTAGCTGGAACCCTTCCAGCTGTTTGAAATAAATACAAGGGTTATAATTGTTTTAGCATTTCATTTAGTCCTGCTGAGTTTAATTTTATTTATTATTTCTTAATATTTAACCACTTGTGGATTTATGTTAACATTTTTACACAAAATAACGTAATCATTATTTTTTTTTCTAATATATTTTTAGGTAACGCTACACTTTTCATAGAAATGGTTTTATATTTTCTATAATTATATGCATTAAGGCAGCATCAGTTTATATGAAAGTAAACTTATGAAACGATGTAAGTGATTTTTCCATATAAAATTCAATTTTTCTATTTTAAAATTTAAAAATAATGGGGCGTAATAGGAGTTTTTGTTCATAAGAATGTTATGGATTTAAGAAGATACCGACTTTAGTGTGACTATGACTATTGGCTAACAATTCATTTCAGAACTAAATGTATTGCCGTACTTTACAGTAAAGTAAGAAAATCGTAAAAAGAAGAAGAAAGAAACCAAGTTTAACTAATATGTTCCATACAAACAAGAAACTTTGTGTATATTTGGTTTTTATATGTGTTTGTTATTTATTTATAAATACTCGTATAAAAGAGTTACGTTACTGACTGACTGACTTATCATCATCGCCCTAACCAAATGGCTGACGGGGTAAAGCACTAATGTTGGTAAGTTTTTTTTATCCCCAGTAGTCTTTTAAAATAACAATCACAGAAACAAAAATTGAGTTGTATACGTCTCTTTTTAAAAAAGTCTATAGTGTACTGTTTTAAATTCGAGCAAATTATTTACCCCTTTTTACTACTACAGGGTGGGCCAAAAGAAACCAAGGGGTGTAAAAGTTTAATAACTTTTTTGTTTATTAATTTTTTTTTATTTTTTCTTTCAGATTATATAGACAACACTTGGAGAATTTATAATGGAGAGGTTCACAACTGAACAGAGAACCAGAACAATAGAATTTTATTATTTAACGCAAAGAGCATATCGTCGACATTTTAACGTCAGAATTTCGCCCTCTGAAGCGATGATTCGTTGCTTAGTTAATCGTCATCACCAACATGGCAGCGTAAGAGATTTGCCTCGAACCGGTAGACCACGTTTAAGTCGCACTGCGGAAAATATTGAACGAGTACAGCAAAGTGTTAACGAAGCACCAGAAACATCTGGCAGAAGGCGTTCTGCTCAGCTAGAAATGTCTCGTACGTCATTACGGCGCATTTTAAAAAAAGATTTACAGTTATACCCATATAAGGTGCAATTGGTCCAAGAATTAAAACCCGCAGATCATCGGCAACGTCTAAATTTTGCAGTTAAATTTCAAGAGTTGGCCAGAAATGAAATCAACTTTATTGAAAATTTGATTATGAGTGGTGAAGCTCATTTTCATTTGAATGGCTTTGTTAACAAGCAGAACTGTAGGTTCTGGGGTTCTCAAAATCCAAGAGCCATTCATCAACGCCAATTGCACCCCATCAGGTGTACAGTATGGTGTGGGATCACATCTGAAAATGTCATTGGGCCCTACTTCTTCGAGAATGAAGATGGAAGTGCTGTAACCGTAAATGGAGAGCGGTATCGTTTTATGATAGAAAATTTTTTACGTCCTGCTCTTGAAAACAGACCTGGTATGTGGTTTCAGCAGGACGGAGCCACTGCCCATACTGCCCGAGACACAATGGCACTTTTAAGTCAAATTTTTGGAGAGCGAATAATTTCTCGAAATTCGGAAATTATTTGGCCAGCGCGATCGCCAGACTTGACAGCACCCGACTATTTTCTTTGGGGTTTTTTGAAGGAGCGAGTGTATGTGAACAAGCCAGAGACAATCCTTGAACTCAAGGCAAACATTGTTGCAGAAATTCGAACGCTACAGCCACAAGTTTTGAAAGATGTTATGGAAAATGCTCTAAAAAGAGCCCATCAGTGCGAAGCTGAAAACGGTGGTCATTTAAGAGACATCATTTTTCATACTTAGTGTAAAAAAATTTCCATTTTGTATAATATATAATCTGAAAGAAAAAATAAAAAAAAGTTAATAAACAAAAAAGTTATTAAAGTTTTACAACCCTTGGTTTCTTTTGGCCCACCCTGTATTTCTATATATGTACCTTTTGTAAATTGATGCAGAATATAAACAATAAAAAATAAAAATCAATTAAAAAAATTTTTTTCAAGGGATAAAAAAGTACTTAAAGGGAGAAATACAATTGGTACTTTATTTTTAAACAAGTTAATACTATTTTTTATGTTATGTGCAAACATAGAATTATGACAGCCGAAATAACCAGTACTGAATGAAATAAGTAATCGTAAACAGGGTCATTATGGAATTTTTATTGATTTTAATGGTACTTTTTGAATCTACCCTAGAACTTTGAGTTTAGACTCAAGCGCTCTTGAGCAAAAAATTATTAAGGGGACAAAATGGTACTTATTTTATTTTTTTAATATTTTTGATATTTTATTATTAACGAACCTGGAAGTACGATATTGGAGTGAAGCGTTCCTGAGTTAACTAAAAATCATTAAGACCAAATGGTACTTTTTTTATTGATTTTAATGGTATTTTATGATTTTTAAATGTAAACAAACCTAGAAGTACGAGATTTTGCTCCAAAAGAACTAAGCAAAGTGAAAAATCATAAAGAAGGGAAATGGTACCTTTTATTATTTTGTTGATACTTTTTGATATTTTATTAGTAATTAATAGAAAATACGCGATTTGGTTCAAATGGTCTTAAGCAAGGTGGAAAATTATAAATGGGTCAAAATGGTACTTTTTATTGATTTTATGGTACTTTTTGAATTTTTCTAGAACTATGAGAATGGTGTTAAACTTTTTTGGGCAAAGTAAAAAATCATTAAAGGTACTACACGATCGTACGATTATGTCAAAATAATGTGTGACAGAATTCTGTCCTACTTGAAGAAATCGCTTTAAAATCGCGAACTTTTTGCCACACTATTATACAAAAATAGATGCAAAAACATATGTTTACTCACCTTAATACTTTTCAAAGTATTCATTTTAATCTTTGCTGCAAAATATTTTTATTTACAAATATGTACAATAAAAAATAACCTAAGAGTTTGTATAAACAAAACACAAGTTTGGTATTGTTGCTATTTTTCTGCCTTGAACATAGAAAATGCAACTCTGATCGCACAGATAAAATTTATTTTATGAAAATTTTCATAACATTAAAAAATCGGACAGACCTGTCAAAAAGTCTGCTGGTTCAATACTTTTTTAGCACACATGGGTTTTTAGACAGATCGTACGACTAAGTAGGATAGTGAGTCAGTACCTTAAGAGACATACCTGTATTATTTATTGATTTGAATGGTACTTTTTCTTTTTGATATAAACGAGCCTTAAACCATTAGACTGAGCTTAAACGGATCAGAGCAAGGTAAAAATAATTAAGAGAAGAAAATGGTACTTTCTATTCGTATACTATTTGTAATGGTATTTTTTGTGTGTGATTTTTTAATATTAACGAACTTAAACGGTGCTCAGCAAATAGAAAAATTAATATCTGACAAAATGGTACTTTTTCAATACTCTAATGATACCTTTTTTATTTATATTAAAAAACCTAGAACTGAGATTAAATGGTCCACATCAAAATAAGAAATTCTAAAACGACAGTATGATACTTCGCAGTTCATATGCTTTGAAATTAAAAAACAAAAAAAAAAAAAATTGGGCTCCACCTACATATAAAAGCAAACCTCTCTCACGCACTTAATTATGTATGTTAATTATTTACAAAATTTACATTCAAGCAAAAAGTAACAATAATAAAATGACAAGCATCCAAATCCCAATGTGATGATATAATTAATATTTTTAAATGCCTTAGTTGCTTTATCATGTGATGTGACATATAAAAAATGGTCAGCAAAAGATAAAATAATTCTATTATTTTATGTGAGAATAATCTTCAGCAAACATCATTAAACATGAAAGATACATAAACATAATTTTACGCAATCACAATAATATTCCATATAATAAGGATACAATGAGAATGGGAACGTGTATGTGTTTGAAAGCGTTTGTGTGTGTAATATGTATGCATGTCGATAAGTATTTTTATATGTAAAAAAACTTTATATCTATACAAAATTAGCATTACAGAGCTTTAGCTGAGACAGTGACTACAATTAATTGCGAATTGATAAATTAGCGAAAGAGTACGGGATAATTGTTCCACAATAAAATTTCATGCTGATGATTCTGATAAAAAAAGGATGTTGACATTTTTTTTTTTTTTTTGTACATTTATATATATTAACCTTTTAGTGAACAAAAGATACTTTTTTGTTATTGGGTTATTTGTTTTAAAAAAAATTCCACTAATCACACCATGATAATAATTATTTGAGTTTAATTGTGTTGAAAAAATCTAGAAACTAAATAAAATTAAACAATAAAAGTTAAATCTATTTGTAAATTTATTTGACCTTTTTCTTTATAAAAATAAATTAGTTTAGGACGACCTCAAGCTTAATAAACTTGAAAGTATAATAAATAAAATTAAAACAAAAAAAAAAAAAAAAATATATATATAATTTCAAACGTTTTTGTATGAATTAAGCCGGCACTCTGAAATTATAAGATTAACAATGATGTTAAAAACATTTTTAACTTTTTAGGCTAGAAGTAGAATTTATTTATGAACAATTTTTTCATACAAAATTTTGTTGAAAACAAGCACATAATTTCTGTTTTAGCAAAATATTCATATTTTTTATTCTGAATATTCTTCTTAAATATTCAACAACAAGAATTATAAAAACGATTTTTTAGTGAAATTGCAAAAATTTATTGAAGTAATTTTCTTTAAATAATTTTTTTATACAATTCACTTTAAGTAAAAGATAAATAAATTTGTGATTCCTACACCGAACATGGGCCACCCTAAAAAGTAAATATTATCTGGATCTTTATAAATAACAAAATCGAATAAGCGATGTTCGTCTGTCTGTGTAGTCGTTGAAATCAACTTTCTGAAATCCATAGGCAACGTACATACGATTTTAGTACACTAATCTGTCTGTTGCTTCTGTTTGCAGGTTGTTATTGAAATTCAACCCAATCGGCCCATAAATGACTAAGCTATCAGTCAAATGTGTATTTTGTCTAAAAACTACAAAACTGACAAAAAAACGTTGTAGTTTTATCAAAAATTATCGTCATAATATGGCCGAAATTTTAGATTTTTATTAATCTGTTTTTTTACAGAAATGTTTCTGCACACAAACACAAAACCAAGCAGTCTTTTAAATGCCTACAAACATCTTATTGACAGATAATTTTTGTTTTTTGACGTTCATTTGAATTTCTTTATTTGAATTTAAGTAAATTAAACTAAATATTTACAATTTACTGTGCATTCTCATTATACGAGTATATATTTCTTAGAATTTCTTTTTTATTTAAAATACGCCAGTTTTACACAAACATTTTATTGTTTTTAAAAATAATGATGCCAGAACGGATATTTTTTACATATCATTAATTTTAATTTCTTTGACTTAAATTACTTATTTATTTTATAATTAACAAAAATATTAAAAATTATTTTAATCTTTATCTGTCATATCATAAAAATTCTTTTTTGTAATTTTTTTGTTGACCGTTTAAAAAGAATCTGTAAATTTGGCTACTACAGTAATGGGTATATAAGACTCGGCTTAGCTGAATTTAACTTGTTTCGGACAAACTGGTGCTTGCAGGTTCGATTCCTGACTAGACCCTAGGTATTTTCTGCAGATAAGCAGAAAAAAAGATTTTTCGGAATTGTGTTGTTAGAAATTAAAAAAAATTATATATAAAACTGAAACTTAAATTTGCTTTCTAAATTGTTTCCTTTCGTTTAACATTTGCAAGCCAATTAAGGGTTAATAATTGTTGAATTTAATCTCTAAGGCTCAATGGAAAACACGTTCTGTCATATTTAATTGTAGATTAACTTCAATCAGTTGCTTAATATTCTTATAATTTCTATAACAAAGCGTTACATAAACAATATATTTGATTAAAAGATTATTAATAGACATCAAATCGCTCAAAATGGGTAATAAATGAAAAAAAATTATTTGGTTTTTAATGCATATTTAAAGTGCGTTATTCAGATAAAAGAAAAAGTTGTTAATGCCAATTTAAAGCAATTTGTCTTTTTTTCATTCATTTTTGTGTCTCTTTCAAAATATCTCTAGGCATTTGCATAATTTTATCTCACTTAATTTTCTCTAGCGTTTTCGCACGAAATTCAACAAGATTTACTACTTTATGTCAAACTACAAAATCTGGCTCGTTTTTCTTTTCTAGCGAGCGAATTAAAGGTGCTATAATGAAAAGAAAATAAGAAAAAGAAATAAGGAAAATAAATGCCAAACAAAAAACACCTCATCAAAAGCTTTAGCTGAGCAATATTTTACTTGTGTTTATTTCTGGTTAATTTTATAAACTGTATGCCACTTTATTATACCCTGCATCGTTTGTGTAACACTGCAGTCACACGATCAAGTTTTTTTACAATTCTCTTTCAAGAAATTTACATATACTGCTTGTCAAAATTCACAAAAATTCAAAGCTGTGACATAGGCTGCACGCAATTTCAAAGCAAGTTTTTCAACAAGATGTTTTTTTTTTAACCTCTTCCACCGACAGTTTTGTTTCCGTCATGTTCCACAGAACTTCATGCCTTCTGTATATCTCTATGAACTGCAAAACGTCGTTATATTTGTTTAATTTGTTCACAAACATATTTAAAAAAAAAAAACAAAACAGTACTGGCGGCAGAATAAGAATTCAAATTTGGAATAAAAAAACTGCAGTCAGCTGTTTTCTTGACTGTAATTTGAAACACTCAATTGAACGAAAAATTGAAAGCAAACTCTCAGCAAATTTTAAAAGTGTAAGTGTATCGGTAAAAAATGAGAGAAATTTTAAAAATTGAATGAAAACTTGATCGTGTGACCCTCAAGTAAGATAGCAGAGTCCAAAAAATCGTGACTATTCTGTTTCAGACAATTTTTCAGTGATTTTTTTATAACGTTGTCGATTTTTTCGTAAATATAAAACATAAAAAATATTTGTTATTCAGTTTGCTCAGAAATGACAACAATAATATTTGTGCAGAAAATAAATGAAATTGATCCAAAAGGACTATCTTTTTTAGCTGAAATAAGGTCATGTATTTTAATCATTGTTTTTCCTGAAGGTATTTTTTTTTTTAGAAATTCTTTCTTTCTTTTGTTTAAAAAAAGATGGTAAATGTACGAATTTAATAATTTAAATGTACGGTGTAGGGTAAATAAGTTTCGGCACTGGAGAATTTAACTTGTTTTTGTTTTATTTTAAGAACTAAAAAGTACTTTTAGATAGCAAATGACATTTATTTGAAATGCGTGCGTTATCCAGGTTTGAGTGTAAAAACTTTATTGTTCTTCTTAATTTTTCAAATATTGCAAAGAACTGCAATTTATCTTAGTTTTTTCTATTAGGCAGCAGAAAAATGTACTGTTTATTTTTTAGTTTTAATCTGTTTATTTATTTTTTAAATTCAAAAATAAAAATTTTTTCTTTCTGTTACATTTTAATTTTCTTCAAGTTTCTAGCGCGCACCTTTTTTACTTTAGGCAATAAAATTGTGCCGTTTTTGGTTTTGTTGGACATTTCTAAACTTTTCTGTCTGCATTTTTGTCCTGGAAAAGCTTTACTTAAAATTAATTTTTAGTTTTCCTTTTTTCTTTTCAAAGATTTATTTGATTTAAATTATTTGGATAACGAAAATAAAAATATTTTGTGTTAAATGTTTATAGCAAAATGCATTTACTTTGTTTAAGATATTAGTGATTAAAGTTTTTTACGAAAAGTAAAGTATTTTAACGCATCAAATAAAATGTTACTTAAAATTCGTATAAAAACATTTATTGTGATTTTAGTTTTTTCGTGTGATTTTAATTGTTTTTTTTAATTTTGAACTCGGGAAAACTAAAAATTATTTAAAATGCAGGAGCGTTTTAATTGACATTAAAGAGAAAACAACTAAGAATTAATTAGTTTTTTTCCTGGCCTTAAGAAAAAACTAAAGGCTTGTAATCTAATACTGGTCACTGGCAGCAAGTCTTATTGGATGTCTTGAGATTGATACATGATTTTGTTAACTACTGAGCAATTTGAATTTTAATACCTTTCACTGTAAGTAATAAGGGTGTATATAAGTTTGTGATTCCGTTTATAATTTCTATACCTTGCATATGCCACCCTATAAGTTATATATATGCTGGATGGTATAGTCGTTGAAATAAACTTTTAGAACTTTCAACCTTTCTTACTTACAGTGAAGGGTTTAAAAAATGCTGATTGATTCAACTAATTAAATTAACTGAGTTGTTGGATTATTGGTTAAACTGAATATTTTCTTGTCTATAGACATACTTGCAGTATTATATTGAAATATTGAAGCCAATTGCTGCAGCTTCAGATTCAGATGGTAACAATTGTTATTATGAAAATTTTCTGGTGCTCTAATGTTAGTAGGAACTACATTCTATCGCTGCAGGACACAATTTAAAGCATTTTATCTTGTCCTCAAGGAAACTTACGTTGTTTACTCTCATATGCTATTTTCCACACAATAACAATTTTTATTAATAATTTAATTTTAAAATTAAATTCTGTGAGACACTATAAATTTTATATCAGCAATAATACATTTACGACATTTTATTATATTGAACAATATCTGAGAATTCTTAATACCATCTAGGAGTTATTCTATATAAAATTCTAACTTGGAATAAACTTTTACTGTATTTATATAACCGGTCAACGGTAAAAAGTAATTATTGCATGTCAAGGGTTGTATAGTAGACATGTGCACAAATGTATTTGTATTTCGGTAGTACTTTTGTAAAGGCTGTTTTTTTTATAGACGTATAGAAATTTAAATTGCAATAAAACAACGATTGACATGAATTTTATTTCTCCGAAAGATAAATCTTGTGGCATTACATTTTAAATATGATTTCTAGCATATGACCGCCACGGCTGGCTCGGATGTAGTCCAATCTGGACGTCCAATTTCCGATGACTTTTTCCAACATTTGTGGCCATATATCGGCAATAACACGGCGAGTGTTGTCTTCCAAATGGTCAAGCGTTTGTGGCTTATCCGCATAGACCAATGACTTTACATAGCCCCACAGAAAGTAGTCTAGCGGTGTTAAATCACAAGATCTTAGAGGCCAATTCACAGGTCCAAAACGTGAAATTAGGCGGTCACCAAACGTGTCTTTCAATAAATCGATTGTGGCACAAGCTGTGTGACATGTTGCGCCGTCTTGTTGGAACCAGAGCTCCTGGACATCATGGTTATTCAATTCAGGAATGAAAAAGTTAGTAATCATGGCTCTATACCGATCACCATTGACTGTAACGTTCTGGCCATCATCGTTTTTGAAGAAGTACGGACCAATGATTCCACCAGCCCATAAAGCGCACCAAACAGTCAGTTTCTCTGGATGTAACGGTGTTTTGACATACACTTGAGGATTAGCTTCACTCCAAATGCGGCAGTTTTGTTTGTTGACGTAGCCATTCAACCAGAAGTACGCTTCATCGCTAAACAAAATTCGCTTATGAAAATCGGGAACAACGGCAATCTCGTTTTGGGCCCATTCGACGAAACTACGCCTTACTTGATGATCGTTTGGCTATTCATGATGAATTGGCAAACCAAACTGAGAATAAATCACTTGACAGCTGTTAAATCGGTAGTCATCTTGAACGTTAATGCCAACTTAAAGTTCTATACGTCTATAAAAAGCACCCTTTACTTTGCAGCAAGTGCATGAATTTGCAAATAGAAATAAAAATGAGTTCACATTTCGGAAACAAGAAAATATACGAATGACTATTTACTTTAGTTTATTTGCTTTTGGTGTTCGTATAAGATGCTGATACAGTTGGTGTGTACATTTCTTTTGTTCTCCTAGAACCCATCTGCGGGATAAATAAAAATTTAATTATTCTTTACTAAAGGAACTAGGAAAAGGTAATCTTTAGAATTACTGAACAGCTCAAGTAGGCATGCGGTAGTCAAAAAGACTAATCCCGAACGATCTAGGGCAAAGGTTATTCTGGACCCCCTCAAAAACAACTTTAAGTAGCATTTTACCACAATGAAAACATATTTGATAAAGTTTTAAGCTCTCAGCTAGACATCTGCAACAAAAAACTTTTTTGTATATGTAAATACATTTGCCAAAAGTAAATACAAGTACGTACTTGCTCACAAGGCTCAAATAGTGAAGAGTAGTGAACTGTTGCCTTTCAAGTTCTTATCCGTAAGCATTTGCCAAAACCTTGTTCCAAAAATAGGAACAAAAAAAAGCAAATAACTCGGCGAAAAAAGTACTACAAAAATGAGTACTGTATTTGCGGAACACCAAATACTTTGCTGGAGCTACCACACTTCTTAACACAAAGTCGGCAAATCATTCATCGAAAAATCGACAGATTTTAACTCTGTTTTGTATATTATAACCCTATAAAATATTATCTTGCAAATGATAAATAATATTTAAATAAAGGGTGTCCCAACAAGAACGCAAGATTTAAATTTTAAATAAATGACTGATGCAGCAATTGAATTGTTTATCTGGCTGTATGACATGTGGCGTCGTCTTGTTGAAACCACTAGCACTCCACATTCATTTCTTCAATTCTAGGCAAGAAAAAACTGGTTATCATTTCACGATACCGAACACCATTGACTGTTTGCGCTTGACCTGCCTCATTTTCATAAAAAAAGGTCCAATGATTCCTCCAGCCCAAAAAACCACACCACACAGTGACACGTTGAGGATGCATTTGCTTCTCGTGAATCCCTCGAGGATTTTCTTCACCCCAAATAGGACAATTCTTCCTATTGACGAAGCCATCAAGATGGAAATGGGCCTCGTCACTGAAGATGATTTTATCGGCAAAATCACCATTTTCATGTTGTCTCTCCAATACCCAATTAACGAACTCCCTTCGCTGTAAATGGTCAGTTTTTACTAACCTCCTACCTTCTACTAGCAAACAATAACAATTGTTCAAATGTCAAACAATGACACTTCGAATGGCGCCAAATTTAAATCTTGCGTTCTTGGTCGGACACCCTTTATAATACAAATTACACTTTTATATAAAAAAATAAGAAATGTAGCTTCATACGTGTGTAAAAATTTAATTTGTATTTACATAAGCCATGGCGACTTGTGGAAACATCATTACCTTAGATCTGGCAACAAATAATGAAAAACAATCCTCCTTATTTAAATTCTCTCTCTCTCTCTCTCTGTGTTAATGACTGTAACTATGAGTCATAGCTTACAAGTACCAAATCCATTTGAAGTGTTTGATGTATTTGCGATTTCTACAAATGATTTGTGAGCATAGTCGTGTACGGCATAAGCAAATACGAATAAATACAAACAGAAAAGGCAAGCAAGCATAAGTAAGTAGTCATTCGTGAATTTTATTGTTCCTGAAATAAGAACTCATTTTTGTTTGTATTTGCAAATACATGCACTTGCTGCAGAGTACATACATATGTAAGTACTACGCAAATCCAAATACATTTGTTCAGATGTCTACTTGCAGCCATACTGACGTCATGCAACTTTCCAACTCACAAAATGTGTTGGTTGCTTGAAAACATAAGAATAGATGAAAGAAACAAGTAGTGTAAGTGTTGAAGATGATAACTTAATTGCTTTTTGTTATGGATACAGTATTAAATCACGGTAATCAAATTTGCAGTCGGAACAAGTCAGTTTGCTCAATGATGAAAACTGTCCAAATATGAGGAAGTTTCTTGGCGTTTAATGCCAGTTCGTGATCATCAGGGCTTGAAAAAAGATTTTTTTAGCAGGTTTTGGTAGCTCCAAACGGGAACGGGAGAATCTTACATTTTATAATAATTTTAGTAAATTATTCGATCTTATAAATTTATTATTAGTAAATATTATTGAAGCTTAAGATCTTAATGAAAAAATTGTTTTTATTTACATTTTATAATATTTTTACTTGCTTTTGAAGGCCTTCTTCAGGGAAATTTATTTTTATAAATTCAAGCTTAAGATTTCAACGAAAAAATTGTTTTTACTTTAATTTTCCAATATTTTGACTTTCTTTTGAAGGTCTTCTTCAGGGAAATTTATTTTTATAAATTCAAGCTTAAGATTTCAATGAAAAAATTGTTTTTACTTTAATTTTCCAATATTTTGACTTTCTTTTGAAGGTCTTCTTCAGGGAAATTTATTTTTATAAATTCAAGCTGAAGATTTCAATAAAAAAATTTTTGTTACTTTAATTTTCCAATATTTTGACTTTCTTTTGAGGGTCTTCTTCAGGAAAATTTATTTTTATTTATTAAGCTTGAATAATATTTACTAATAATAACCTTACATTCTTTAAAAACAAATCTTTCGCTATGTAACAATATATCGTGTATTTTATATTTTAAATAAAAACGGTCAAAATACTGTATTTTGAATTTTAAATACATGACATGCAAGCATTTTGTATGACAACAAAGCACTAAATTTGACTAGCTCTCTCTACATTAAAAACAATAAAAATTAACTCGAAATACAATATAACTTTTATTTAAATTTTAGCATATTTTATTTCCACTCATGCATTTTTTTTTTAATCTTACAATGAAAGTTTATGAAATGTTAATAAATTGATTCGTTGTTTAAGACAATTGAAATAAAATGAGTCAAAGAAGTATAAAGTGACAAGCAACAATTAATACATGTTGTATTAAAAATTTGTATCTAAGTAACACTTGAAATAGAAATTATGACAAATTTGTACTTCAAGTCCATTTTATTTTTCTTTGAAAACAAGCGTAAAGGTTAAATAGTCATTATTACCAAATTACGTTAAAAAATTTCTAACCCACATATTTGAAGCAAATTACCTTCAAATATTTTATTCACGGCTTATGAATTCAACTAAAAGATATTTTAAGGGCACAAGTAAAACATGCATACGTATGTTTTGTGGCTAATCAGCCGCCTTCGAGTAAGATGTGTAGTTGTTGTTGAGGTATAGTTTATTTTTATTTTATGTCAATAAACTCTTCATAACCATTTATTTCATTTTAATAATCAACAAGTAAAATTCAGATGTGCCAAGTCTTATATACCCTTCACTGTATTAGCAAAGTATTCATATTTTTAAGTTTCCACATTCTTCTTAAATATCAAAAAAAAAAAAAAATATATATATATATATAAAATTGAAAGGTCTGTTTAGGTTATTATAAAAGTTAATTTATTTATTATTGTAGCGAAATATCGATATAAAAATAAATTTTAATAATATGACTTCAATCTTAATAAGATAGCCATTTCAATAAAAAAAAGATTAAATAAATTTACAAACAAAAATTATATAAAAAAATAACAAGCATTCATAAAAATAATTTTCTTTGAATACCTATTTTTGTTTTGTTAGTACTAAATAAATAATTAATTTTAGTTGATGAAAATAAAATTAATGAGTTCTAAAATAAATTCCTTTCTCAGAACCATAAAATGTCTGCAGGCACTAAACGTTTGAAATAATAAAAAAAAAACAAATTCTATGAAAGGTATCCAATAGAAATGCAAACAAAATATATAATTTAATTTAATTTTAGAAACATTTTTGAAATAAAACGTATTTAATTAAATATTTAATATCAAATTAACAGCAAAAAATATATTACAAAAGTAGGTTTTGTAATTGAGGCAAAATACACAAGAAGCAAAACAGAAATGAACGAAAAAATAAAATTTCGGTTGTATTTATTTATTATTTTTCTCGGCCAGTTGTAGACCGATCGTTCTAGGTTTTGCCATAGACATTATGACTGTATTTTCTAATAAAAATGTGTAGCACATTTTGCTGTCTGTTTTGTAACATATTTGAGAATACGCAAAAATTTAGAAAATAGAGATAGTCGCGGTTTTTGACTCATAGCTCCGCCATTTATGAATCGATCCGACTGAATTTTAATAGCAACTGAAAAACAGAAACAACTGATAGATCGGAATGCTACACTTTTCTGTACGTTGCCTAGAAATTCCAGAATATTGATTTCAATGATAAGACAGACAGACTGACATTGCTAAATCGACTAGATCTAGAATATATATACTTTATAGGGTGTACCATGTACGGTGTAAAATATACAAACGAAATCACAAACTTATATATACTCTTCTTATATAGAGTGATGGGTGTAAAAAGTAATTTTATACATATTTATTCTGTTGCCTTCATGTGTAATTTTATTACACTCATTCGATAATGAATTTTTGATTTTATTTTTTCTTTTAATTAAGTAAACAAATTTTGAAGCCTTCTCCCTGCTATGTGCTCCGAAAAACATTTAATTTTTACTTCAGTTAATTGACAACTCGATTGGTTTTTAATATATTATTTTTATTTTATCAAGTTAAATGAACAAAAAATAAACAAAATTAAATATAAAATCACAATAATTATAAACATTAACAAACAGAAAAATGAAATGAAAAAACAAGACAAAAAATAAATGCAGAAAAAAACACCAGAGTTAAATTAATTACTGAAACAATTTAAAATCCATTGGGAAGATAATGTTGGATATTTAAACAATTCAAAATAAACACAATTTAAATGTAATTTGAAATCCCAAAGAAACCTTTACTTTGTATGCCTATCGGTGTGGCAATTTCCCTTTCCATCTTTCTTTGTGGGTACCAAAGCCGGCAGTGATTTTTTTTATTTAATGAAATTTGCAGGAGCTTAAGTTAATCGTTGGTAAATTACTAAAAAAGGCAAACAAGCAGTCGTACAAACAAAATAACTTAACAAATAATTGACCTTTTTGATGGTGAAGTAGTAACGAAAATTACAATATGCTTAGGCATGCATTAGGAAGCATATTTTTCTTTTCCTTTTTTTTTTAGAAATACAAAATTATTATTGCCTTCTTTTTTTAGAAACCTTTGACTTTTAACAATGAGAAAATAACAGAATACAAAATAATTATAATGAATACTTCAAAGTGTTCTAATCCCTTTCACTTATGCTCATTACTTTTAGAATTTTCTACGCACACATATTGGGTGTTTTATTTTCAAGTCCGAAATGGCTTAACAATAACAGAAAATGTAATTTTAGTTGAAAAATTTGTTTATTTCAAAAAGTTTTCGGGAATATGTCTAATTGCTCATTCATTCTGGACGTACAATTTCGTAACACTTTTTTACGCATTGAGAGCCATCGATTAGTGGGGTGGCAGGTTCGATTCCTGCCTAGGCCTTGGGTGTTTTCTGCAGCCAAGCTTTGCTAAGTAGTGTTGCTTTATTTTCTTCAGATTAACGATTAAGTGCTCCATATTAATTACAAAGTCGTCTCTAGATATTGCGAATTGATGACTAATTTTTAAAATAAAACTGTATTCTTTTATTAGCGCTGTTCAAGCATCAATCTTTTCATTATGATTTTCCAGAGATTAACAATCATAAATATCAACAGTATGACAGTTGGTTTGACAAATAACCCTTTCATAAATTCTATTTCACTTAGAAAAACACCCTTTATATACGAGTATGTATAATCTAATCTAGACTAACGAGGCTGATCAAAACCTTCAGAAAAAATCAATTTGAAAATGCCCAATTCCACAGAAAAGTCAACTTCCAACACTGAAAAATTTTCCAAAGTGTTTGAATTCGTTTTCGATTAATTAGAGTATGCTGATTATGAAAATGATACTGGCTTGTTTTCTAACAGCTCTAGTTTTTGAGATTTTTACAAACAATTCGCATTTAGGGTAGCGGTATCCTAGAATTAAATTTACAAAAACAAATATGGATCTTGAATGAAATAACCTTTTTAAACAGTCTTGTAGATATTTACAAAATTTTGTCAAAAAACAACTATTTTTTTTCAATAAAATTTCAAAATACAAACACTCTGGAAAATTTTATAAAGTTGAATTTCGTTCCGCTCTGTAATAGATACATTTACCGAACTAAAACGGAAAATATAAACAGGAAAGAGAAATTAAATTCTTACAAAAAGAATAATTGTAATTAATTAATATTTATTTATAATACAATAAATAAATATAAATATAATTATTCCTAAAGAAATATCGACAATTTATAAAAAACAGACCTAAGCTTAACAATTATTTAATATTAACAAAAAGAATAATAAATAGCGAGCATATTATGAATTTTATTAAATAAGTGTATTTAATGATTATTAAATAAGTACTTTTTAATATTAAAAAAAAGAAAGGACTGCAAATACAATAGAATTTTAACCGAAATGTACCAATGGCAAAATATTCACTTTTTCGAACTTTTAACTTTTCTAAGCTTTTGTTTTTTCAAATTGAAAAAGAAATAAATATTATACATAATATAATAAACATCTCTATCATGGGATATATTTACATACATCTGTAATATGTTAAATTTGTATTTATTGACTTATAGTGTTTTTAGACTGAGTGAATTTAACATAAATGCTGGTTTAACGTTAAATCCAACTGTTAAAAACTGCATTTACCATACAAAGTGAATTTAATAAATCCACATTAAATGCTATTTTGGAATTGAATTTAGATTGGATTTATGAAATACAACACTATTTTGTCGGTTAAGATCAGTGCTACCAAGTTAAAAAGATCTATAAATATACCAACAGCTGATAATGTTATTGAATGAAATAATAAAATAAAAACCATTACAAATAATTTCAGAAGAAAATGCTTTCAATGGCAGTAGCAATAAAAGTATTTCGAAGAAAACGAAGTTTTATCGCCGAAAGACAAAGAAAATATGTGTCTCGTAAGTGTATTTACCAAAGTCCATACATGTTCTGGCTACTGCGCAGTTGGTCAAATAAGTTTTGTACAAGGTAACCCATCAAATACACTTATATCTATGGGAAATTTTTACTATTTTGTAGAAATTTATTTGATACACTGTATGTTAAATACTGAATTTAAAAAACTTGCAGTGACTTAATGTTAAATTCAGTATTTAACTTTCTGAAAACACTATTAGTGTTCATCACTACAAAAGAGAAACTTAATAAAGCTTGATCATCTCTTTGTGTAGGTATTGACAATTTTCGCCACCTGATTTTCATCTTTATTATTATTTTTAAACGATTTTATGACGGTTTTGATGTTTGCAACTGTTTTCGAAAAACTAGTTTTAGATTGTTGAACATATTCCTCTAAAATGGATCCGTCGTTTTAATTTTCGGAAACTTCCAAATCATCGTTATTTTCTGAAATTTTATCATTGTTTAAATTGTCGATTTCATCAATGTTGATGTCAACATTATCCCCCACCTTTGACCTCAGCAATCAAATTTCTCCAAGTGCATCTTTGTATGCACTACTTGAATTCATCATGTCAAAGAGCGGAATTTCGTCTTCTTTTTTATCTTATACTATGCTTTTATAAGAACTTCTTGAGGCGATTCTTAAAAGTTAACTGAAAGGTTAATTTTTTGGAACGGTGCTTTGATTCTGAAACACTTTTAACTTATTCGAGAGTTAACTGTTTTAAGATTCTACTGTAAAACTTAAAAACTTTACGGTGTTTATGTGAACAATCCACTAATTTTAAGTGCACATTTAAAATTTCCCGCTTAGAAAACATTTTGTGGTTCATACCCAGATGCCAAATTTTTAAAACATAACAGTATTTAAAAATTAACTTTGTTGTCCTTAGGGACAAAAAGACAACAAAACAAAATGACAACAGTCAGAACTACGAGTATAAGCACATTAAGCTTCATAACGAAGAGAAAAAAATTTAAAACAGTTTAAAATGAGATTTTGCTGCAAAATTTAAATATTGTTAACTACAATATTTGAATGTCTGTCTGTATGTATGTGTTAAAAACAAATTAACTAAATAAATATAAAGTTTATTATTATTCAACTGTACGTTAAATTGCAAGTATTTTAGCTGGCTTACTGGATGGCCTTGCTCAATACTATATAGTAGCTGTGGAGACTAAATGGCTGTTGAATTATGAAGAACATCAGTAGCAGTAATATTATTTAGGACTACTGTAATTTTGAAATAAAAAAGGAAAATAAAAGCAAAGACATTGTAACACACACATCAAAACTGAACAAGATATATATTGCTAATACAACATTCGAAAAATTCTACCGAAAACAAAAATATTCATCATGAAATCCAGTATACTAGGCGCAAACAAAATATTATTATAAAAAGAAAAAGAAGCTTCAAGCCAGCCAGTCATTCAATTCAGTCACCTTATTTTCATTTATTTACTGCAAAGCTTTTGGCTACAATTTTTAGTCCTTAAAAGCCTGAATAAAATTCTCTATTCCCGCTTGTTGATGTTTGTAACACTTAATGATGATTTTTTGCTTTCTTTCTTTTGTTTCCTTTTTGTTTAAATGTATAATTGTATGTTGGTTGAATAAATGGACGGGATGGATATGGTTTTGCTTTTTTTATTAAGAGACCTTTTTTGTTTAATTTCGCTTCGTTCTGAGTGTAAAATTTGCTTCGCTCACAGTATAGAAGGCTACAGTTACAATGGACGTATGACTGACTCAGTGTCCATTCTCTGCGGCAACTAAATGAATCGTAAATTCACACCAATTATGCGGATAAACATAAACTGAATTTGCATGCGAATAATTCCATTTCATTTTTTTGCTGTGTCTCGTATTTTGCTCACTTTTTTCTGTGTGGGCTGCCGTTTTTGTTTGGTAGAATTTAACTTGTTTTTTTTTTTTGGTGATTGTTTAACTGTGACTTTAATATTCAAACAAATTTATATGTACGTAAATATATTTATTTAGGTCTTTTTTGGTTGTTCTGTTGATATATTATAATGGCTTTAATATCCTCCCACACAAAAAAAGAAAGAGAAAAACCAAACATTAAATTGGTGATACTTCTTATGGACTAACAACGTATTGTTTTGTCTGGAAATAAAATTAATTGGAGGGAAATACACATATTTATAGTCATACATATGAATACAAATGTATACTCGTACATATATGTACACACAGATTAGTGCTATTGAAATTCTAGTTATGATTAAAATCTCGAATTTGTCAAAATCAAACGTTTCTAGAACAATTGTTAGTAAGCAAAACCATTAGTCATATGACAGTTTTAGGTGGGTTAAAGCTACCCAAAGGCGTTCCTAATTTCCCTCTGATAAACTCTACGAGTACAACTAGTAATTTTTCTCTATATGGGTGAATGTGTATGTAATACGCAAGCGAAAGTCAACAGAAATGTATTGAAAAAAGAAAAATCACTTTAGCAAATAGAGTACAATGTAAAGTTAAGTAAACTTTACTCCCAGTTGCAATATGCATAAGTAAAATATAATGAAATGGAGATTTACTAGGCCTAATACATATCGTTTATTCTTATTATAGACACACAGTTTTATTATAACCGTCCCAAAAACACTTTGTGGTTTGTGACAAACCTTGCTTATTGTCTAACGTCTCAATAAATCTGATCTGGCAATTTCACCAGTTTTATACACCTTTTCAGCTTAGCCTAGAACCTTCTGGACTTATGAAATAATAACACCAAACTGTAACGGTTATTTTAAATCCAGTTAATTGTATTTATAATACTTAAAACTAACATGAAACTAATCCACTAATGCAGACACTACACATTTTACTTTATAACTCACACACAAGCATTACATACACAAATTCTACGTACTAGGTTAAACAACAAATTGATATATGTACATACGTTAATACAGTTTCTTATGAAAAATAATACAGTGGGACAAAAGCATGATTTTTCGTAACAATACATTCATTAAAACTAAAATCTAAAAAATTGCAAAATAAATAAATATAAGACTTAAAATTAAATTTGAAGTCTACGTTAATTTTTTTGATAAGGGGGTAAATTGCTATATTTACATACATAAATACAATTTCTTATGAATAATAACACAGCATAGTTTTTCGTAACAATATGTTCAATTCAGATATTTTAAATAAAAGTCTTATTACATTTTTTTAATCCCTGTGATATACTTATAAATTATTCAGCTAAAGCAAAATTGATAGATCTTCTTTTTTGAAAAAGGAGGTTTTTCTGACTTGTCGCTCTGACAAATAAATGTTTGTACTACGAAATTCCATAATCATCTATCTAACCCTTGCAGAGGGAATGCTCAAGTAATTTTGAACATGAGAAAACTTGTTTCTTACCGAAAATAATACAATTAAAATTATAACTATGATCAGCTCTACATTCCGAGATCTGACAGCAAAAGTTAATGATTTTTTAGAGAAATTGTAAGTATGCGCTATTTTACAAAAAACACACACA